>VWZW01000176.1:924367-1137604 GCA_013397115.1 Edolisoma coerulescens
GGCGGGGGCACCAGGAGGCGGTGAGGGGAAGCCGCGGGCGCCTCTGAGGGCAGCGGGAGCCGGGCTGGCGGAGAGGAGGGTCTCGCCCGCCCGCCTCGGAGCCGGCGATGCGAGTCCCGGGCTGTGCATGCTCTGCAGGGGAGGGGAGGGGAGGAGGAACGGGAGGAGGAGGCGCCGGGAGGAGGGGGGCTGGAGCGGAGCCGCTCGCCGGGGAAAGGTGCAGCGCGCAGGCAGCCAGGCTGGTTCCGGGCGAACGGCTGCCCTGCCCGCTCCGCGCCGGCGGGGAGGCAGCCCCGGGGACGGGGACACCGCGGGGTGTGGGGGTGTCTGTGTGTAACCGGGGACGCCCTTCCCTCTGCCCTCGCTCCGTGAGTGAGTCCGGGCCACTTCCACGCGAAGGGATGCGCGGGGCTGGGCAGCGCCGCTGCGAGTTTGGCCCGGGTCGGTCCCGGTCCCCGCCCGACTCCGGGGCGAGAGGAGGCCGCCGCTCAACAACACACTGAGGAGGCTCAGACATGATGGGAAGATTAATTTAACCAATTGAAACAGCAGGGGGAATTCAGGTAGGTGGAATTTAATTACTGGATTTGGAAGAGAAGATGTGTGTCTCCAGAGCTGTCAAGAACACTTAAAAAATAAAATCATAATCATCAGCTGTTGGTATTCCGGCAGCAGCTTGGTGCCGGGCCGTGGTTCTGCAGGGATAACCCTCAGCCGTCATCCCTGTCCCATGAGGTGATCCTTGCTGGCTCCATACACAGCCCCAGCACAGCAGGCCTGTCCACACAGGGCAGCCAAAGTGGGAATTTCAGACCTTGCTGAGGGGGAAAAAAAAAACTAACACAACTACAGAGTAGGACTCCAGAAAAGAGCTGTCTCACCCAGCTATCCTGCTTACCTGCCTGACACTGCTCTTCCGATCTTGCCACTGACAAGTATTACATGAGCTGAGCAAACCTTTGCAGAAGACATTAGAGAATAAATTAAGTATTGGAACAGATGTGAGTCATTCATGTTAGTACAAAAACTATAGAACAAACCCCATAAAAACAGGAATCCATGCATAAAGTAACATATGGAATAAAATAGAGATAAGATGTCAAATGCTGGAAAGTCCAATGCACATGTTGTAAACAACCTCTCCTATGCATTTCCCACACACTCCTCCTGGCTTTATTATTTCCTGCAGTTGTTTTCTGTCACTTGCTAATTTATCATTTGCGATCTTCATCCTCTGTCCTCCTCTGATTTATTTTCAGGGCTCAATAAGCCCTTCTCCCTAACATAATCCATGCCTCTCAGGCCCAACATTCACAAAAAGATGCCCAGATAAAAATTTCATTAGCATCCACAAAAAGGGACATTTCTCTTTCTTTGTTTTAAAGCCGCGTGACTTTGAAACACCTTTACCAGAATGAGGAAATCCAGGTCCAGCAGGCAGTTTGAACTGTTTTACAGCCAGGCAGGAGCAGAACTAACCAGGTGGGAAGAGAGCAGAAAGCCCTCATGCTCTGGTGAGCCACCAACCTGATGCCACATGTGAAGCCCACACCAGCCTGAAAATGCAACCTGTTCCCATGGCATGCATCATTTGTCACACTGATTAACCTTCCTCAGCCCCATGTTCAGGGTAGCTGGACCATCACACTCCACCTCTGCCACCATGAGACATCTCTGCCCAACCTAGTTGGGACCTACAGGTGCTGCTTTCTCCCCAGACTGTTGCCTTGTGCTTTTTCCTGACAGCTAAGGTAAAACACCTGAGCAGCTTTCAGCAGCTGAGGCACATCTGTGGTACTTTTTACGTGGCTTATAGTTGTTTTCTTGCCTTATGCTCACCCCTGCTATTGGGACAGACTGGTTGCTACCTGTCACATACCTCCTTTGGATCAGGAATGGCTTTCTGACCACAAAGATCACCTTGCCACAAGTAGAAAATAGCCACTGGTGTTTTCCTGCCTGGAACAAAGTGACCTTGGCTGCTGTTACACGGTGTTCCCCCAACACATTTGCAGAGGGTGCTGAGTTTCTCCTACCAGACCTCCCTCTGTGCTAGGAGAGTTTTTCCAGATAAAGGCACCTGGAGGGTGTTATCATTCAAAGCTGGATAAAAACCTTGTCTTTTTTGTAGGTCAGACTTTCAGGGGAACCTATTACAAAATACAGAGGGGAAGTATAGAAAATATCAAGGAAATACATTACAAATTAGATTACAGGTAAGGTAATAAATAGGACATACCTGACAAAAATGCAATCAGATAATGCTTTCTTATTACCTTGAGAAACAACTCCCTCTGCTGAGGGAAAGCTTCACTGGCAGGGCTCGGTGCCGTGATGGATAACTCGCTGTGCCCAGCAGAGAACGGGCAAAGGCCTGATGCTTCCCCGCTGGCACTGCCACCACTCCAGCGAGGAGGGGACACTGTACAAACCCCTGCTCTGTGCAGGTGTCCCGTGTGGAGGCAGGAAACTCCAGGAGCTCTAGCAATGCATCGTCTCCAAGGAAGCGTATCCCTCCTGACGGTGTGCCTGTGTGCTGGGACAGATCATATATCAAGCAGATGATGGCAACAGCTATTTAAAGAAGAATAAGGCAAGAATACAAATCTGGAGGTTCAGAGTTATTTGAAATTGTAGACTTTCAGAGACTCATATAAAAATCCTTCTGCAATTCCATTAAAAACATAGCAATAAAAAAAAAAAACTTCTGTTGTATTATTGACCCGCATATTTCCCATTTCTCTAATTTTTCATCTGCCAGTCTCAGCTGCCTCATAGGTGAGGCCCATAACGTATTACCTGTTTCCAGCAGAGCAAAATTTACAGGCAGTGCAGCCAGAAACAGAAAAACAGCCTAGGAAAGGGGTGGCTGGCATTTGTTGGTATCAGCATTGAAATGATGAACTGATGAAAGCGATTGTTTCATGAAAGCAAAAATAGGACATGATTTCTGAGTGGGACGGGGACTCTTCACAATCACAGCTTCAGGCAATGGCCCTTCAGGGTCCTTTAAGGAATGGGTGGAAGGGGAAAGTAGCTTTCCTTGCTGTTTTAAGGGCATCTGTAAAGCACATTTCAAGGGAATCTAATCTCACTGGGTCTACAAACCAGCTGGGCACTGCTTCAGTGCAGTTTTTACTAGGAATACTCTTGGGTTTGAGTTCAGTTCACATCTGAGATTCCATCCACAGAATGTTTCTTTTCCAAAAGGATCACAAATACTTTCCAGTTTTCTCTCAGAAAGTTGAAAGGGGCATAAACAGATACAGCCAAGAAGTGATCAGAGGAAAGGATCAAAATCAACCCCCCACTTGGGATACTGATGAGTCTCAACTGAATTTGGGAGGTTCTTGTAAGATGGAGGAGCCCCACTGAGCTCTGGATTGAAAGGGGCTTCTAGGACAGAGAGCTGCACTGCCAGGGGACGATCTGGCTCAGTCAGTGGCTTGGGGCAGCCCAGCACTCACTGCTGTTCCTGGCAGTGCACCATCCCCATGAAGAGGTGCTGCTTGCAGTAGCGCATATATCAGAAGGACTGTGTTTGTTGGCAAAAAATAAGAGATCAGCATTTGAAAGGGTCAGCGTGGTAACATGGGGTTATACAGAGTGTCGGATTTCATTCTGTAGCACCTCTGTGGTGCGTGCTCCAGGCTCGGGGGAAGAAGCTCATTCGGAAGTTTCTCTCCCACCCCTGGCAGAGGGTGTGCTACACTTACTGAATTTAACCACCTTGAGGACAGGGCCAGGAGAGGAGGGAGAGCACAACGAGCTGCTCCCAAATAGCTGTTTTGGCAAGTGCTGAGCATCGGCGTGTTGCAGCAGGAGCCCAGCTGTCCCTCGTCACCAGCAGCGGAGGTGCCAGCCTGGGTGCAGAGGCTCCAGGACAGCAAGCCAGCACATGCCCTGGCCCAGCACCACCCCACAGCCCCAGCCTGCTCCCAGAGATGACTCAGAACCATTTGATACCCCTCCATGGGTGGAGCTGTGCTTCAAATGCGAGCAGTCATGTCAGTGACTTCCAGGTTTATATTTAACACTGGAACAAAGTTCCCTTTTCAGACCTGTAGCTGTTCAAAAAGCCTCTGGGTCACTTGGCCAGTGTGAGGAGAGGAAGGGCAGGAGCAAAGGAGCAAGGAGATTGTTGCTTTGCCATGGGAGTCCCCCAGCCCTGCAGCACTTGACACCACTGTGCTATGGCCCCATGGCAAGGTGCTGCAGGGGTGCAAGTGTGTGCTGAGCTGGGAGTTCCTGCCCACAGCTACCACCACACACAGCCCTCAGCATGGTGAGGGCAGCAAGGGCTCTCTGCCACCTCAGGCAGTACCTTGCAATCTCAAAAAACAGCTTCCATGGCGGCTGTTGAAGATAATGTGAACAGTATTCCACATTTTTGTGGCAGGTAAGATCTGCCTTTGTTTTTGTACTGTAACGGAAGCCAAAAAAATCAGACCAGTGCTTATATGAAAAATGTTCTCCCTGTGTGCCCTTGGAGAAGACCAAAAATGTTAAGAGACAGCTGTGGCCTAATACCAGGAGAACTGTAAGTTAAAGTATTAAAAAAACAAAACCAAAATCTTTATAGTTGGCTGCCTCCTCTCCCTTGCTGAGGTAACAGAACTGTAGCTTGTCCTACATCTGCAGCTTAAACAGGAGGGTCAAACGGGAAGCTGTGAAGCACTCACCTTCTCCTCTCGGGTGATGATATCGCTGTGCACCTCCTCACCTACTGCTGCACTCAGAAAGGGAAATGCAGGAGTTCCTGCAGGCTTTTTGCCACTATTAGTGTTGCAAGCAGATCTCTTCCAGTACCTCTAAAGGATTTTTTTTCCAATTAATTAAACCACAAGCATTCTTCTCTAGCAAACTTTCCACGATGGCATCTCCAGTTAATTAAACGTTTAAGCTGTCAGGAAATGCTATGCATTAAAAAAAATAAAATAAAGAGGAGAGCTACTTTAATAGCATTTGTTAATTGAAGCTCTCATCAAGTCAGCTGCAGCAACACAAGCTGCTTCCCGAGTCACACATTTGCCTGCAGTTCCCACAAGTCAGACTCCCACCTCCAGGCTAGTGTCTGTGGCACTGATGGATGAGGCAGCACTGAGCTCCCTCACCATTGGAACAAATGCAAAGAGTTCTCTGTAGTAAAACTGGAGGAAGGCTGGGGGGAATTCTTGCTTACCACAAGGTATTTTCCATCTCTAGCAGCTGCAATCAAATGGGCACCCACTTGTACTTGTGTTTAATTCACATGCTCCCCAGTCCTTGTCTCCATTTGCTGGGGCACAGGTTCTTCTGGATTAGAAAATGCTCACAGCATTTCCAGGTGCCCAATGATGCCAATCCAAGCAGGTGTGGGAACAAGGGCAAAAGCAATGGGAGATTTGAAGGGAGACACCTTGAGTTCAGTGTGTGACTGAGGGACATTTTAGCAAAGAAGAGCTCCCTTGGACAGTGCTCTTCCACTGAAACCACCTTCAATACTGTTCACAGGTTGCTCTTGACCAGCCCTGCCTCTGGGCTTTATTGCTACAATAAAGCCTTCTGGATCCTGTCTGTCCCCAGATGTCTCTGGTGCTTGTAAGTTTCCCCTGATGCTCCCATTTTCTGGAAAAAGCCCCTGGATAAGCGATGGCTGCTGATCCCACAGCCTGTTTTTTTCAGTATTTTGCTTAGCTCCAGGTCACTGCACCAGCAACCAGTGGCAGGCACTGCAAAGAGCCACAAAGGGGCATTTGAGACCAAAGGCAGCAGAGAGTTTTATGGGCCAAGTTGCAGCAAACAATCAATAAACAAACAGAGCACAGGGCAGGTGAATCTTTACCAGCAGCACCCGAGCCTGTGAGGTCCTGGGCACGTGCAGTTCTCAGCACAGCTCTGGTAAAACACGTGCTCCCGGGGGACCCTGGTGCTGCTGGGAGTTCACAGGGGAAGCAAAGCTGCTCACCTGCCTCCCAAGGAGCTGTGCTCCTGCGTGCATTTGCACACCTGCACACACACACACACCCCACCATCCATCTCTAAAAGCAGAGAACCCTGCCAGGATTCAGACCAAACCCTTTTGTTGCTTTGAATATGCCATATCAGTCCCTTTTAGCCAGCTGCAGGACTGTGTCTCTTAGACACACTGAAGCCCATAATTGTGGTTTGGACAGGTGACACTCAACAGAATAAAGCACAAGTCATGTGATGGGTGAGAGAACACATTAGCTAAAATAAAGCTTTGTCCTTAAAGCACCTTTAATGCCTCTGTCCTTTTATGCGCAGGTGTTAAGCAGATTTCAGAATTAAATCTCTATTTCTAGGATATGTAAGTGTGGCCCAATGCCAACTGGGATCTAGGCATCTATTAACACAGCTGGCAATATGCAATATTGCACCAGGCACTTTTTGGGAAGGAGGGTTTTCACAGCTGGGTGGAAAGTTTTACCCTCATCTTCCTCCTATAAAATTTTTCATAGAAAAAGTTCCTGACTGGTTATCTCTCCCTTCTCCTGAGGGATACAAAAACTGGAGACAGTGAGCCACACATCACCTTACTTCCTAAGATTTTAATCCTATTATTTAGGTGAAGTGTCTAGGAATAGACATTTCTTCACAAACACTCCAATGCTTTAAGCGTAAAGACGGTGATTTCTATTTGATCAGGCAACCTCCCTCTCTCAGTACAAAAGCTCCAAGGGGCTAACAACTAACCCCACAGCTCCCTGAGAAATAGTTAACAAGCAGTTGCTCTGTACAAAGAGAGTGAGTAATGTCAAGGTCTGTGCTTGCTCCATTCGATCTTTTCATAGGATCCACTGTGATCTCCTACACAAAAACACACAGGGTGCTAGAAATCCTGCCTACCTACAAGGGAGCAGTATTCTACCCTGAACGTGCTCAGGTGGATTAACATCTCCTTTCCCATCACCAAATCATTGCTGTTGGTTAGACAGCAAAGCAGCAGCTTGATTCCCCCACTAGCAGGACAAAATTTCAAGGCTGCTGTTTAGAAAACAAAGTAATGTTTAATTGCACACATTTGTTTTGCTGTTATTGAGCAAGAACAAGTCAGAAGCCCAACAGCATTATTTTTCTTTCCCTGCATAGAACCTCGTGAATGCATTCAGACCTGTTAGAGTTTGTTAGTCCCAGAGGGTCTTGTTGAACCAGAACGATCAATAGATGCAAACAGAGCAGGTAAAGAGGCAATCAGGGCCCTAGAAACTTGAAATATTTTCCATTAGGACACCTTAATAACTTCCCCTGAACAAGTATTTCAACGGCTGGTGCTACAAGCAAGGAGACATCCCAGGTAGGAGCAGCCCGGGTGATACACACGAGGGATGAAATGCATCTTGATTTTACCACCCAGAGCAAAATGTGCTCTAGACAGCAAGATGTTCTCCAAATAACTTGGGCCATCCCATGCAGGAGAGGTATTTCACAGGAACTTCTGCATATGGGAGATAATTGGAGGGAACCGCTCCAACGTTCGGGGTTCTGATCTCCTCGCAGTAATGAGCGCACAAGCAGGGGATGCATATGCATGAGAACATAATTAAGAGTGGTAAAACCTGGAAGATTTTCAAACTCTGTGGCAATTACCAACTTAAACACACAAAAAATTAAGATAGCCTTATACCCAAAGGAAAGTTATTATTCAAAGTGCCTTGCCTCATTATAGTTAGCTGGAGCTCAAGCAGCAGGCTGGTGAGCAGGGGAGAGCTGCCTTCCATTAGCAGCAGGTGCTCTCCCTGGGACGGAGGCAGGATGCTGGCATCCTTCTGCTCTTGCTGAGACATCTCAAACAGTCCCAGAATGCTTCATGGGAACAAAAATAGAAAGCAGAGGGCACACATGACTGGCAGCTTGGGCTCCCCTGTTGCTCTTTGGGCCTCTCTGGTGAAGAGCGTTCATGGACAGAGAGCTATCCTGTGTAAATAGATTCACTAAATAAATGTGGTAATTATACTGAATATCATTCTCAGTAGAAATAGCAGCAGGGAAATGATTTGCATAAGAAATGTGGATTATTCATGTAAATGAATGTGTTATTTGTTTATAGAAAAGATTAAGTCTTGTCTAAAGACCTAGAACTCAGCTGTACATAAAAGCGAACACTTAACCAGTCTTTCATGCCTCCGCTGTGCTCTGCCCATCTTCATCAAATTCATCTTTGCAGCACTACCTGTGTTTTTCTCATCAGTCCATTTTGCTAAAGCTCAAACTCCCCTCAGTGCAGGGGATAGTTAATCTTCTCTAGGGAGCCTGTTTGGGCTGCCATCGAAGAATCTTTAGTGGAATCCAGGCTTTTAATCTTTGTTTCAGCAAGCTGAGCCTAGTGCCAGGAGAAAAAGGAGTGGTTGCTACGTTTGAAGAGCTGTACAAAAAGCCTGACTTGGGAGGATGACTCCTTTAATTTCCCTCCTCCATGTGCTGAATGCAAGGAGGGGCTCAGGTGCCAGGCCGGCTGTCCCTGCACAGTCCAGAAGCAGCCAGGAGTAGCCTCAGTTTGGGGGGCAACAGGAAAGGTGAGCATATCTTTCGCAGCCCCCAAGAGCTGGGCTACTGATGGAGACACTGTGTGCCCACCTCCCACCCTCTGTGCCACCCCATGGCCTGCTCACCCTTGGAGTACTTTCACCCTGCTACCCGAGCAATGCAGACGGGGTTGATCCCGCTGCAACCACCTCCTGTTAACATCACAACAGCCTCATCCCTCACTGCAGCAATCCCCAGGCCAGGGTTATTCACCAAAGGAAAAACACTGACAACACAAAGAGCAGGAAGGCAGCCTCAGCTGACACTGCAGGACCTTCACCCTGCCATTCACCCCTGCAAAACAGCCAGCTCAGCTCCTGGACCCAGCCTGGGAAGGGCACAAGCACCCAGCACAGCCTGTTGGAAAAGTAGCTTTACCAACCACCAGGAGACCTTCTCTCTAGGCTTTGCTAACTAAAGGCAGCTCTTCTTATACTGCCAACTGCATCCTGGGCTGCATCAAAGGAAGTAAAGCCAGCAGGTCCAGGGAGGGGATTCTCTCCCTCTACCCATGAGGCTCTGCTCTCGTGAGACTCCACCTGGAGTACTGAACCAGCCCTGGGACTCCCAACATAAGAAGGATGGGGACCTGTCAGAGCAAGTCCAGAGGAGGCCATGAAGACGCTCAGAGGGCTGAAGCGGTTCTCCTCCAAAGACAGGCTGCGAGAGCTGGGCTCGTGTAGTGGGTTTGTTTGCATCCTTTACTTTCTGTGAGATAAGAATTAGAAGAAGGGCAAAAGCAGGCCTAAACTTTTAAAGTATATAAAGAAAGCTTTATTGATAGAACTAAAGAAAAAAAAGTCAGAATCAACTTTCAGAACATTTCTCCTCCCCCCACTTTTTCCCTCTTTTCCCACTGACAACGTAAAGGGACAAAACCTGGAATCTTTTTCAGTCAGTTTACCACCTCAATAATAATCTTTCTTCAGTACACTTAGGGAGAGGAGTCTCTTTTGCCAGCCACGATGACTCTTCCACAAGAAACAGTTCTCTCATGGCTTGTTCAGCCTGGAGAAGGCTCCATGGAGAGCTTAGAGCACCTTGCAGTACCTTAAGGGAGGCACATAAGAAAGCTGGAGAGGGATTTTTCACATGAGCAGGTAGTGTTAAGACAAGGGGGAATGGCTTTAAACTGAATGAGGGTAAGGTTTAGACTAGATATAAGGAAGACATTTCTCCAATGAAGATGGTGAACCACTGGAACACATTGCCCAGAGAGGTGGCAGATGACCTGTCCCTGGAAACATTCAAAGCCAGGTTGGAGGAGGCTCTGAGTAATCTGGTCTAGTTGAAGATATCCCTGCTTACTGCAGAAGGATTGGGCTGGATGACCTTTAAAAGTCCTTTCCAACCCAAATTATTCTATGATTCTATATGCCAAGTCATTGAGGAGAAACATTCTCAGCTGATCCTAACTTTCAGGTGTATGCAGCAGCATGGGCCACCTGAGGATCTGTTGCCTCTGGTTGTTTTAAATAATTTGAGAAAGGAAGAATGTCTGTCTCGTAGCAGGAAGGGCTTATTTCCTGTCACAGTATGCTCTCCAGTGACAGCTGTGTCTAGCTCAGGTTCTGGCACCTTAATTCAGCAAGGTAATGTGGCCTTCTCAGCTTCCTTCAGCTCCATCAGGTGGTCAGAGCTGATAGAAGTTCTTTGATGTTCTACAGATTTATTGCAACATTTTTCATAATTTAAAGAGTAGTCTTGAGGAATGGCACCTCCACATGGCCTTTCCACCAAATTTCTCTTGCCAATTTGTACTTCCAAGTACTTGTAAACCATAAAAATAAAATGAAGACTAAATGGGAGTTCCTTCTACTGGACTCAGCAGTTTATTCTTGCAGCATATGAATTATTTTCTGTTAATTCATCCCCTAAATTCTTTATGTGCTTAGCTATGTGTTAGTTTGATAGAGTATCCCTTTCTTTTTTGCATTTGATACAATTAAAGTTCTGCAAAACTCAGCGGTTTAAACTCTTGGAAACTTGTGCACATTGGAAAATATTGATCCATACGGAGGAGGCTGTGAAGTGCCCAAGCCTTGCTCCCACGCTCTGCCCTGCACAAGTAGAAAAGAAAGCTGAAATGGAAATTGAGTTCTCAGTAATGTTCAACTCAGCTGTTCAAAAAAAATGAGCCCTTCAGATCAAACTACTTTGGAGATGCTCAGGGTTATTTCTCTTGTCCGTATTTCCTCGGTGAGTGTTGGGAGGCAAGGAGTCAGAGTCCCTGAGGACAAGCATCTTAACATCAGACTGGCATTTCCCAGCCTCACTGAAAGGTAGAAGTGCACAAGGGATTCAGCATGGGCTTTACCTGGGTTTCAGAAAAGAGCTCTGAGACAAGCATGGCTCCAAGTTAAAATAAGACCTCCAATGGTCTGTCCCACACTTCTCATGGGTGCAGTCAGACCCAGGTGCTGGGACACGTGGTCCAACATGAGCCAGATCCTGCAGGACTTCAGACATCAGTGTGCAGAGCTGGAGCTAATGAACAGCTGGAGTTAATGCCAGATGATCAGGGGGAACACCTCAGCCCTTCAGTGTTAGTATTTTGGTACATGTGTACCTATGCCCTAAGAGGAAACAGTTTTTAAGACTAGGGTTATGACTCAGATGAGATCCGAGAGTAAGGAGCAGCTAGGAAGAGTGGGTGATGTCGAGATTGTTTTCTTTTTCCTTTTAAAGGGGAACACAAGACATTACAATAAACAGCCAAGCTGCAGAGAAGGGTCAACAAGGGTGTGCTTGTGTGCTCCAGAGGAGCACAAAAAACACCTGTGCCATTAACAGGGGGCTGTACCCAAAGACTTACAAAGCAAGCATGGCCCCGGTTTCTGGAGCAGTGTTCCCAGCTAACTCTTTGGTTTTGAAGAGGGCTGTGGAAAGGGAGAGACTGTGGTAGGGAGGCAATCACAGGCATAATCCCACTCCTGCATCCTCTGGAAGCTCAGCGTTTAGCTGCAGAGGCAGGAGCCCTCAGCAGCCTCAGCCCAGGCAAAAAGCAGCGCTGCTGCTGCCAGCAGCCAGGCTGAAAGCACCCACTCAGGGTAGCTTAAGACCAAATTTCTCACTCTTGTGCTCCAGCTCTTCAGAAGTGCAGAGCTGCTTTCAAGCAATAAGTCATTTATGTCTAGCTGCAGCATATTTATGAGAAAGAAATCCTGCTTTTACCTGAGGAAAAAAAGCTACTTTAGAGCAACTACCTCTTTCATTTCACCTCGCTTAATGAGCACCAGCTATAGATATCCTTCTTGTAGCCACATTTCCAGGAGCATGAAGAGCTCTGCATGGTTCTGCAGGGTGCTTAGCTCTTAACCCTTCCCTCCACATTTGATGTGTGCATGACAAATTAGGAAAAAAAAAAAAAAGTGTCTTTTAAAATTGTACCACTTCATAGCAATCACATTTTGGGTCTTTTGAATCTGAAAATGTAATTCCCAATGTGGTTCATTGCAAATATTCCTTCAAAATGTGCTACAAGAGAAAACTGGATTTATAATTGCTGCTCTCTTAATGGAGATCCCCTGTGCTAGATTATGAGTGAAAATTTTCCTCCTCAACAGCAGTAGCCAAGTCCATTTTTCTTCTCTCACACAGCAGCTGAAAATTTGTACAAAAACCAAGTTTGTTTTCAACCTGACTCTTACTGTGAATTGGAGTTCCAAGGATCAACACAATGGTCCAGCTATAACATTAATAGTGATAAAGGGGACATGTAATTCACCCAAGAATAATTTTCTAGGACACTTATGCATTAAACACTTATTCCATAACAAAAAAGTAGCAGATAAGCCCAGGTAGAGAGCCCTTCTGCCTGGTATCTGCAGCCACCACAATGCCAAGCGTGTCCTTTGCAAGTGGCATCACTCTCTGGCACTGCCAGGCTGGATAGAATTAGTCAGGATTTTGTAGGTTTTTTCCTTTATCTGTGGAATGTCAGCTTCCTACATTACATGGCTGATGTGAGCAAAACAAAGGTCTGCCTGCACTGGAAGGGAGCGCGATGGAGACATTCATTTCCCCAGAATAGGTAGTGTAACAAATCAATCCTGACTGCACTGATAAATTGAACTTCAAGCTTGGTGATACTGCTTTTCAGGTCTAATTCAGTGTAAGACACAGCAGGAAGGAAAGGCAAAGGCACTCGTTAGCATTTCATTCTGCAAGGAGCTGCTCCCTGAGCAGGGGAGGGGAAAAGAAAAAGATTTTTTCGCCTTCTTTTTCAGCAGAGAATTGCAACAGTTTTTAAGGAAGGTGACATGGGGCTCACAGGAATATGTGTGTGTGGGCAGATAGGCAGGTGCAGAAGAACTACCCAGAGATCGCTGGCTTCTTGCCAAGCCCCAAACCTTGGGATGGGGTCACAACTTGAGCTCCTGGATGCCAACAAGAAAGAAGTGTTGCTTATGGGGAAAATCCAGTTCCCAGCAGCAGGAGGATTCCGGAGCAGCAATGCTGTGGTATGCAGAGGGAAGAGGACCTCAGGAGGCTGAGGTCCAGGTCAAATCTTATCTCTTAACAGAGCCCCGAGCTGAACACAGATCACTCCCCCAGGGAACTGCAGTACTTCTTTTCTAAGTAAGCAGCAAGTCCTGCTCTTGTGTCACAGAGTAGCCATCCTCCTGGGGACCTGATCTTTCTCCCCTCAGCACTGTGGCACTGTAAATAATAACAAAGGGGATTTTTGCCCTTCAATTTTCTGAATCTGGATGCAAACATCATACTTTTGTATCACACTCCAGCTTTTCACCCTCTTCCATAGGTTTGCATTCAACCAGAGTCTAGCAGGACTAACTTTTCTCCTAAAGTCTTCACAGCCCTCCATTAAACGCTGACCTGAATAACTCACAGAGGAAATAAAGTAAGACTTTAGGTTTTCAAATTTTGAAATCCCATTGTTTGAATTGAGTCTCCTGGGGGGGGTTGTAGAACTGGAGAGGGGGTGAGTGAGGACTGATGGACACTTGGATTTAGCAGTGGCTTTGACTCCATGTTCCCATGTTTTCACTCCCATCACTGCCCCATGCAAAGGTCTGCATTAGTGGGACACTTTGCACCCACTCTGCTCAGTGGACAGTTTTCAGGCACCACCTGCCCCTGGAAACAGGCTCTTCCTTCCAAAAGCTCCAAAGCCCTCATTTTTATGGTGCCAGTCCAATGACAACTTGCCCTTTAGAGCTCCATTTGTGGGTCATGGAGTTAGGATTACATGTACTGCTTAACAATCAAAACCAAAGCGACATTATTCATTCCACACAGAGCATCTTGTGGTGTGATCAAAGTCTGCTGGCACAGCTTGGACAGCTATGATAGTGCAGTAGCCACTTGCATGAATATAATACCTCCCAGCAAAGGACTGCAATATGCTTTCAGGTAAGGCAGAAGTCCTGGTGGCCCCACTGTAAAACTGGCAAAAAGAGAGATGTGACCTCAGATGGAGAATTACACTGCAGTGTCTCAACAGCATTTAATTGATTACCCAGAAAGGCAGAAATACTCAATCTGTGTGTTTCTATCTCAGACCTGGGCAGCTTGGTATCTCTAGGGTGGTCACCCCTAGCTGCCTAAGGGCAAGAGCCCCATGATCTTGGGGTGATTTGCCTTGTGGTTACTTGTCCCCAGAGGACAGCTCTTCCCCTTTTGCCTGAAACTGCCACAGCTCTTCACTGAAGCCATGACCACTCGAGCTATCCTTGTTATTCCTGTAAGTCTTAGATCTTTTGGAATCCTGTTAGGCTTGAGAGTAGAGCCTGTCCTGTTGCCATTTAGACAGAAGCCCTGACTGTGCAGAATGCATGTGAGCAGGGAGGCTGACTGGTATCTGCTGTACCCCAACTGCACCCTCAACATGTGTACCAACTATATCCAGGAAACATGAAATACTTCCAGTTGTGTGTATTTGCAGCAATAAGCTCTAGCTGAAGACTTTGTTTGCAAAGGGTTGATTAGTTCCTTTCAATTTCATCTCAGTCTTATTGTTACAGTATACCTCACCATCCATCTCCTCTTCCCACTCCAGACATTATTTGCTATTCTTGCACCTGCCTTTTTCAAAAAGGACTTTTATTAGCAATACTAGTCTCAAGCCACAGTCCCACTTTCCTTTCATTTCTGCTAGAGCAATACCACCCACTGCAAAGCTCAGCATCCCTGTAAATGCTGTGGTTACAAACGAATGCATCCTTCAGCAGCATTTTAGACCATTTTTTCACAAAGCACATTGTAAATGAGGAGTAATATATCTTCAGAATTGCCCAGAAAACATTATTCTGTTAGCAATATAAAAGCTTCACAGTGTCCGAGTAGGTGCCCTTGCCAAAAACATTTTATTGTGAGCCAGATAATTCAGTTTGAATTGTACATGGTTTGGTATAATCATTCCAGTAAAGCATTCTTTACAATTCTGTAACAGCAAGTCACATGGCTCAATAAAGTTTATTGCTGCAAATGCTTAGTGATTCATGGCATGGATGAATTCTGTTTCTTTCCTGGATCAAGTAATCAATAGCAAAATAATCTCCCTGCAATTACATTGCTCTGCATTAAAGAGGTGTGAAGTAAATAAGTACAAAATCTGATAGAAAAAACAATGTGTACAATATTAAAATGAACTGCAATTTGAGACTGGGTGTCCTGCACCACTTTTGCACACAGCCTGTGGCAGAGCTACGTCCAGCACACTCCCAGCCTTAAATGACACTTGCTCACATTGTGCAACAAACCCAGTTGGGACCAACACATTTCCATCCCATCATGTCCAACAGAGCCTGCTGTGAACACTCTGCACTCACACAGATCCCCCTGGACATCCCTATGGGTGCCAGGGACCATCCTTTCCAGAGCGTGCTGAGAAAAGCAGGACCTACGCTGCCTCAACCAACGTTTTTCGTTCTTCCAGCGCTGCTCCTGCACACAGTAAATCAGTGTTTATAACATCCCCTGCTGAGTTGAGTGCAAATTAAATCAGGCTAATTTAGTTTGCACCATCATGTTCAGCTGCGACTCACAAAAGGAAACAGAGGCGTGTGTTGAGAGGGGAGCTGCTGACGGAGCCTCCTCAGGAGCCCAGCGGGACACGGAGCCCAGTGGGACACGGAGCCCTCGGCTGCTCCAGGGGCCCTGGGTGTCCCTGCTCCCTCCAACCTGCTCTGCTTCACAGACCTGAGCCCTGTGGCTCCAGTGACACCACAGTAGGTCACTCCCAATAGATGACAGATATATCATCTGTAATAAACAAGTACCAACACAGCCATCTATTTATCTGGTTCTAACAGTTTTCTCATAAAAACAGGAGGAAAATGATATTGCTTAGAAACAGACTGTTCTGGGGAATAAAGTGCATGCTGTTGTTTTTACTGTTTAATGCCTCCTGACTGGGAACACTTATATGCAAAGGAGTTCCTCTATAAATATGCTTATGCTATTGCACAGGCCTCAGTGCAGTGGGAAGCACATCCCTGAGCTCAGTCTTTTGCCCATGTTTACTTTCTTATCCACAGTCCACCTCATTCCTGAATCTCACATGCACTCTGAAAAAATATTTATAATATTAAACACCTAAAAAGTCACAAAAAGCCAGAGGGAAGACTGCCTATGCAAGCTTAATATAACTCCTTCCTACAAAGGTATTAGAGTATGGTCTTTCATTATATGTTCATTCCCATTGGAGCTCTGTTTCACTTAGCACCCAGACTCAGACTAGGCTGTGCACTGAAAAAGAGCCACAATTGAGCTGTCTGCAGGAACGCAAGAAAGGGAAAAAAAAAGAAAAAAAATCAAAGCAGTAACCTGTTACAGGCACTTAGCATGGAAATTTCCAGCCCAAATAAACGAATGGTAAGAAAGTGCAAAAGGATCCTACAGATAGATGCATCAAGTAACTCTCTCCTGGATTTTGACGTGAGTAGTCCCACTTATACCATGTTCTCTAACGCTGTTCACAGCCACACACCCGGCTCGCACTATTTAATTAGCTACAACCTACCTTTGCCTGCATCCTTTAGATGAACACACACACACACACACTCTCACCCTATATAAAAACTGATAAATATCCAAATGGTTTACCAGACAGCTCCTGTATCATCCTACTGAGAACATTCATTCCCTGCCAGTCTCTGGTGACTTAAAACTAATATGGGATCAGTTTACTTTTCACTGTACTGTACTTTTCAATCTGCAGAGAAAACCCACTGCCTTTCTGAAATAAATACACAATCATCATACAACAAACAGCTGGAGGCTCAGCTCATCACTTGGTCAAATAAAATTAGGGTCACTTCAATGGGGCTATGTTAACTTAGAAAAGCAAAAGAGATTATTTGACTGCTTGTAAATCACCTTTCCAAGTGAGGGCCAGGGAAGAGTGTTCATTCATTCCGTGAGTCCCCATCCCTTCTTTCCCAGAAGCACATAGACTCCAGTCCTCTACCATGGGCCTAACAGCTACAGAACTGGGATCCCTCGCTCAGGGGACAAGCTACTGAGGACAGGGGCCATTTCCCTCCCAGACTCAAGAGCCCCATCACCAAGCACAGCCCCTGGGCACTACCACAATGTGTGCCTATAACAGCAGCATTACAACAGCATGAAGCAAGGTGACCCCAACAACTCGGCCACCATGCTCCAGAGTGTCACACTGGGCACTCGTGGTGGTTGGCATCCAATGGGCTCTCCTCAGTAGGGCTGTCTGAAGTGAAACAGGACTCAAAATAAATATGTTAATTAGCAAAACTTCAGTTCACCAAGTCTGTGGTTATCAGGTTAAGTCTGCTTGAGGGAAAGACGTTTCACACGAAGTAAAAAGTTGAAACAAGGTAGCCTTCCTCATCCTGGTACAGGTCTGGTTGTCCCCTCCTCCAGAGCTTTGCTTCAGGAATAAAGTGTCATCATCATCCACTGTAAAATAATATGGAAAGGGGGTTGTAATAATCCATCCCTGTGAGAGCTCTGCCATACTCTCACCTGGACTGGACTATGGGGCATTGGAGATATTCTGCCTCCAGAAGGAACAGAAGCCATAATAAGGCAGAAGACTTAGAAGCCTGAACCTCCTTGTTGTTTGTAACCTGCCCTGTAAGTGGTCAGTTAAAGATACCTTTTCTAATGCTACAGAACCAAACATGCAGTGCCACGTGCAACAAAGGGGCCTGCACCTGACAGGGAACGGGCTTTACCTCAGATTCCCGGAGATATATCCCTTTGCCATCTTGTGTTAAGTTGCGAAAGGCCTCTGCAAAAGAAGTAAATGAGGAGCATTAACTTGATAGCCAAGAGATCACCACAGCCAAGGCACTGTCTCAGGAAGAACCCCAAAGGCAAAGTTTGTAGGCTATTCTCAAGTGCATATCAGCTTCTCTGTTCTGTCACTGGAAGATCCCTGAAAGCTGGAACACTGGGAGCAGCTAAATAAAGTCAGGCCTGTTACTGTCTGCCCGTGCATCTGTGAAACCTCAAAATGGAGGGGGTCCCAACCTTACCCACTACAATTTTGAGACATGTGCAAAGTGCCTACAGCATGATCTGAGTATCAGCTGTCTCATCATCACAACTGCAGTCCATCAAAGACATATTTCAAAACTTTCTCCTTCCTGGAAAAGATCTATTTCAAGCCTGTCCTCTTCATGGGAAACAAGCAGTCTTCATCTGTAATCTGCCTGCTTCTTCCTACAGAAGGCTGGTGCAAACCCGCAAAGAGCTTAATCCCTCTGATATGTACAGCTTGGATGTCTGTAGGAAGGGACTGGTGAGGAGGTAAAGAGAGAGCTTGACTTGCTCTTTATCTGTCCCTTGGTTTAAATTGATTACTCTTGCTTTATTCAGAAATCCAGTCCTGCTAATTTTGGCCTTGCCACTGCCAGCAGGAGCAGCATCAGGAGGACCAGGGCTCAGCTGGCAGCCCAGCTTGCCAGCCCAGACACGGAGCGCCAGCCTCACCTCCCATGATCTCCACTCGAAGCATGAAGCAAACAAAGCTCTCAAAGCTGATCTGTAAGTCAGGGTCACCATATCTGATTGCCATCAAATTACAGACTTCATTGCTGAGTGAAATGCCTACATAAAACAGGGGGGGGAGAGAAAGGAAAACAGAATAAGATGGCACAACTGAGTGGTCTTCATCTCTTCTCCAACAGCTTTGTTTTTCAAGCCTGGCCTAAGATAATCAAATATTAGCCAGCCCAAATGAGATCTCTACATGAAGATATCTCCTCCAAATTTAAAAGGGTTCAGGTCCCCTATACTTACAGTCCTTCCAGAGTTGGAATAAAATACAAATAGGCCTCTTCTGCTCATGGGATATGAGGGTAATAGCAGCAGCTGGGTTTAAGAGCAGTATTACCAAGAGGGTAGGAAAGGAGATGAAAAAGAAAATCCAGAGGAAGCTCATGCAGAAAGCATCAGTCCCAATGTCTAGCGGCAGCATTTTCTAGGAATAAAAGCATTTTCTATTCATGGCCTGGGATTTTACTTTGCTTTAGTAGAGGTCTGCCTGGGTTTCTCACTGTGCTTTCACTGACTCAGATGAACTGGGTGAACATGTACCAAAAAGAGGAATGATATTTAAGGTGTAAACATGCAAAAGAAGCTACAAGACTGAGCACCAGCCCCCTCACAATGCCCAGCAATAGCAACAGAGCTTGGTCCAGTATTTAGACCCATATGTATCATCTTCCATTTCTAGATCAAGCCTCAGACACTGCACTAGTGAAGTCTGGCACCAGTCTTGCCTCCATGCAAGTCCCAAACTTCCAGGTTTGGCCCCTGAGCTGTCATCTTCAGCAGAGGCAGCAATTTAATAGATGCTAGATCTGACCTCCTGCATCCCCAGAACCTCACAAAATCTTTTAAAATTCAATTAGCAACACACAGGAAGGGATTTCAAAATTGGGTCTGAAATAGGCAGACACTTCTGTTTCAGACAACTCTCAGTGTGAGACCACACTGAGAAAAGAGTGAGCAGCACATCCCACGGCAAAATAATTTTCAGAAGCGTTTACCCAGCCTAAGAAGGAAGAAGAGATAGCCAAGGCCATGCAAACTATAATGTTTTCCACTTCTCCTGGGCTCTAGACACAGTTATCAAGATGTTTCCCAGCCCTGTGCTTTTTTTTCAGCTTTCATGAGCAACGAGATGAGACTTGCCAAAATATGCTGTGGGCTCACCTGTCTCCTGTACAGCTGCATGCAGTTCCACAAGGTCAAGCTTTCCTGATCTGTTGGTATCTCTCTTCTGGAAAACTTCCTGTGGGGTGAGGGAGTATTTTTAAACAAACCAAGCCTCCCAAAACCCAACAGATGACACCAAAGGGATTGTCAGCAGGGAGATATTGAAAGGAGGCATAGAAATTATTGTCATACCAAATAAAAAAGCAGCCTTTTCCACAGGACTCTGAATTCCTGGACACTCAGCGTGCCAGTGGCATTCAGCTTAGTGGGAGAATTAAGGTCAAAACATCTCAATTAAACATTTGAGAGCACCCATTAAATATATTTTCAAAAAATAAAATTTTAAAAAAGCAAACCAAAAACCCAAACAATCCAAAAACTTACAAAAACTCTAACGTCCATGAAATTATAATATGAGGATAATGATTTCCTAGCCCACGTGCCTATTTATGGGCTTGATCCTCCTCCCACTAAAGTCAATGGAAAGCTGGCTGGTGATTTCAGAAGCGGCAGGAATCAACCCTTTCCCAAACCAGCTCCGCTCTGTCACAGCTGAACTGTTATTATGGAGGGTGAGAAGTTCAATAAGCAGGGCCATGTCCTGGTGGTAAAGAAATCACAGTAACACCCAGTCTGCCCTAAGAAATAATGCTCTGCTGAAGTATTATATGAGTCAGAAGTATCACTCATGACAAGGATACATCCAGGAGTGCCAAGATACCCTGGCAGGAATCCAGACTGAAACTCAGGCGAAAACTCTGGAAATCTGGAGAAAGAACAAAAAAAAAAAAAACCAAAAAAAAAATTGTTTTGGGGAGTCATTGGACATCTCTCAGAAAAAATGGACTCTCACAAAATTCCCCCTCACTTGAGAGGGCTCAGGCCCCAAAGCCTTTGTGAAACTTTACACCCACTTGAGAAGATGTATCATTTATGATGATAAAAATATGAGGCAACAGGATGGATTCTACTAGTCTCAGAAAATCCAATATGAGCTCCCTGCAGGCATGTAATATAGAATGAAATATGGTACACTATCTCCAGCTATTAGAGAAAATGGAAGGAAAAGGACATCCAAAGCTCTAATCCCAAACAGAATTTACTGCATGACCTTGAGCAAAGTCACTTGACCTGAAGAGCTTTGGGGAACAGCACTGCAGATTAATTGAAACCCTTGTACTAACCATCTCTCTCCCTCTCTTTCACAGACACGCTGCCAGCTCTGTTAATATAATTAAAAGTACAGGCACTGCTGAAAACATGATGCTGCCTCAAAGCTTAGCATTCCTGGTTCATATATAAATTACATGAAGAGTAACAGAAATGAGCTCTAATCCCACTGCAAATCATGATTAGAGTTGGTCTGTACCTTCCACTGAGTAAGGGACAGAATCGTAACTCACCAATCCCTTCTCTGCAGAAAGTCAAGATGCTTTAATAATTTTAATATTGTAATTCCTTGTTTAGTAAATATGAATCAAGTACTGTAAAGATTTTTAAATCACTGTCTTAAAATCAATAACTTATGAAAAGTAAAGGCTCCCTGTTCAATATTGTTTTCTAACAGATAAGAAAGTGCCTGGCGGGTCAGTTCACAAAGACAGAAGAACTATGCTTGTCCACCTTTGTAGCAAAGAGAGTAATATCAAATTGAGTTTAGGTGGAAAAGTCATCACATCAGTCTTTTGATCATCTTCTTTGTTGCCTGTAATGGCTGGATGGAGTATTTTCTGTGTTGCATATTGATTGTTACCAGTGAAGAAACTGGGAAGAAAATCTGGATTCATCATTGTATCTGTAATTTCATCATCATTGTTCAGAGAAAACAGCCACTGCAATGCCTCACTGCTGTCCAGGTAGTGTTATTTGTCACTAAGGACCAAATTATGAGCCTGTGCTGTGCTCTGGGCTGCCCTCAGCAGCGTGGGCGTCACACATGAAAGAGACAAGCCCGGGGCTCACCTGGCTGTCACAAGCATGGGTCACACCCAGGCCACCCGCACCTCATCCTGTCCCCCAAACACAGAGCAGGGAGCAGCCCTATGCCTGCACAGCAGGGAAGAGTAAAGAGAAACAGCAGCATGGACCAGGCACATGAAAGTGAAGATAAGACCCTCCTCCACCACAGAAATTCCTACAGACCAGGCTTTCCACAGCTTCTCATTTGGTGCTGCTGAGACTGAGGCAGTGGCACAGGGTGAAATGAGATACAGTTTCAGAATCAAAGCTGAGGTCAGGCTGGGTTTGGAGGTCAAATCAAGAATCTGCATCCATGCTTGTTCTCTCACCTCATTCTTTCAGTTGTTGAAATTCAAACTAGATTAGCTCTGCTTATAAAATTTCTGCCATGTTGATTCACACCCCAGCAAATCCTTTTGCTCTGGAAATCTAACATGGCATCAGAAGAGTCAGTTCAGTCAGACTGAAGCCAGTTTCTCTTCCCAGAATTCAAGAAATAGATACAGGAGCTGAGGCTTTTCTCTGAGAGGGCTTATTTTACAGAAACATTATTTCTCAGCACTTACTTCTCCAAGATATATTATTCAAGATCCTCTGGAGCTGAACAGCATTTATTTCAGGATTCTGTGATATGGAAGAGAATTTTAATTTTTTTTTTCTAAGTATTAAATCACTTTTTTCCCTCTTTTGTTTTCCCAGCATGTCCCATCTTCATTCTCTGCTTTTCTGGCCCTACTCCAGCCACTGTGAAAATCGATAAAAGAGACTCCCTTTGAATATGACAAGATTCTGAGCCTGCAAGAGCTGCAGTGTGCTCTGGGCTAAGTCCTCAGGGCTCCACACAGATCAATGCAGTAGTGCAGATTTCCACTGAGTGAGGATGTAGACCATTCACCTTTCAGCCCTGGTGCCATCTGTCCCATCAAGCACACTGTCAAGAGACCTGCTTCAAACATTCCCCTTTCATCATTTACAAACAAACAAAAAAAAAACAAAACCAAAAAACTTTGGAATACTTCTCCCCAAACTTTTCAAAGCAGAGACTCCCCCTCCCCCCTTGTCATACTAAAGTTTACAGATCTTTTAGAAGCTGTGACAATCGTTTGTTTGGAGGATTTTTTTAAATGTCACTCTTCAAAAATAAAAGCCTGCTTTCAGATCATAGAGACATGCCAGGGTAAAGCCTGCAGAAATGGCAGTACTGCCTCTGCCTCTGTGTGTACTTGGACATCCTGACAGCAAAGGACCAGCATCTCACAGTATGTGGCAATTTCTAGCACATCAAAGCCATACTGTTCTCAAAACCAAAACCTTAAACAAGGGGCAAAAAGTGAAAGCATTCCTTGGTTTTAGTAACAGCTTCCTTCAAAATATTCCTATTAAAAGTGCAAATTTGTTTTTGTGAAATTGTGTTTGCCAAATAGAGGGTATGATGCTAAATAAATGCAGTGACCTTTTCTGAATGGTGGAACACTTGCATCTCTCACCATAGTTAATGGGATCCCTGATGGTCAGCTCCATCCCAAATCAGGCCAGAGAGATCACTAAAAAGAATCTTTCACAGTAAGGATCACATTTCACTGGGAAAATTAGGGGGAAAAGGAGATGATGGGATACCCAGTATCTATTTCACCTCTCAAAGCAAGTTAGTTGCCATCCAACTGTGATGAAGTATGTATGAGACAAGGTTCAATATTTCAGGGGTGTTCTCTAATAGGTGACTTTCCCCAATGAATGTAAGAAACCCTAAAGGGCAGGATGGATCTACACAGCCCATCACTTTGTCCCCAATATAGGCAATAGGAATTAATGTTTAGAGAGAGCACGTGAGCCTGGTCAGCTTCTGCAGTCCATTCTGCTGTTTCTCTGTTGGAAAAGAGATCTTAGAGGGTACATCCCTGCTCAGTCCTTCAGTATTTGTGGACTTTCTGCCCATCAGTTTGCTAATACCTTTTGAGCCTCTTGATACTGTCACATCTACATTAAGTCCCAGGCATTGACACCCTGTTGTGCAGACAAGTGTGCCTGTCTCAATGCTGTCATATTGCTAAGCTACACAGGCCAATTTGCTGCGTGGAGTCATCACTGCACAGAGTCCAGCCTCCTCTCTATAGCCCCTCTCTGTTCTCCACACTTCCACAGACCTCCCTTGAACATCCACGTGCTTTTACTTTCACAGAGCTACAGAATAGCTCTGGAGGAGCTTACTCATGCAAGCACTTACCTGTTCAAAATGCTTTGTGAAGAAATCCTCCCAAATCTTGCCTTCATACCTATCAACAATTTCCTTTAATGTATTAAAAAAAATCGTTAGAAATCATTACCTTGCAGGAGAAAAATATTGTCAACCAAGTCATTAAAGATGCTTTCCTGGAATTGCATTCCATTCCCTGCCCTTTCCACCTTCTCGCCACCACTGCAATCAGTGTTACATCACTAAGCCCACTGCTAAGATACCTCCCCACATCAGAGAAATGCTATTTCTTGGAGAGAAATACTCAGATAACATTTAGTGGGGAGAAACATTCCCCTCACCCCACCCCAAGCTGTGCAAAGTCTGGGGCCCACTCTGTGCCAAGAAGGAAGAAGGGTCTCTGTCCTCCTTTATACAGCCCAACAGAGGAGATGAAAGCAGGAAAGGCCCTGTTTATGCCAGGGGAACAGACTATGCTATAAATTCCCTGGCACAAGCTGCAGATGTGCATGCACTGCCACTGAGACCAGTTATTTTGAAAATAACCTTTAGGCTGCTGCATGGGAATAGTACTGCTAAAGTCCCATAATGTCTTCAAAACTTTCAAGGTGTGAAAGGGACAGGAAGAAGTGCAAGAATGGACCACGAGTCTCCAAAAAGCCATGAACAGACAGGAAAGACTGCAGAGCAAGTAAGATGGTGTCACTAAAAGATCTTTGCAAAAAGGCAACTAAGCTGTCTAAAGTTTTGCCTGTCCCCCACATTTGACTGCATCTGTCCCCTTGATCCAAAGGACTCTGTAAACCCAAGCTGTGCTTTCAAAAGTGCTGCAACACAAGCATTGACATTCTCACTCAGCCTCTCCTCCAGGGCAGAGCAACAGTAAAAACCCAACATTCAGAGCTGTAGATTGAACCACAGACCTCCCATTCCCCTCACACCCACTCACCTTGGAGAGAGTGAAGCTGGTGTTCCCGCCCATTTCCCTGGAGATGCAAAAAAGCAGACACATCAAGGAGAGATCTCAGAGTAGTGTGTTTGTCTCACCACAGGTGGCATCCCCCTTCCCCAGATGGGGCCCCAGCCTGCTCTTGCAGCATGTGTTTTATTCTCTGGTGTCACAGCTGCAGTAAGGGAAGGCTTCATGTCCATACAGCATCCCAAAAGCTGCTGGTATTTGAAGTATCCAAAGCACCATTTCTGTAAAAGCAACTGTCCCAGGTTTGCCAGCAGGGACTCTTGGCAAGCTAACTGAGCTAAAAAGCTAAAAACCTCTTATCCTTCTCACAGTCTCAAACATGAGTATGCTGCAAGGGCTGTGTGGGCCGAGCCCACAAGCCTTTTCTGAAAGGATAAGGCCAAAAACAGTGCTTCCAACCCTGAAGAATCCTAAGGCAGGAGAAACCCACAGCCAGCCTCTCCGAAAGAGATGGTGCTGCTTTCTGCAGAGTGAAGTCTTTAGGCTGCCCCCATCAGACTAGAAAGACCAGACTATCCCAGGGAATTATGTGCTGGCAGAGGGGCAGCAGCATCTCACCGAAGAATGTGCTTCCTGGAGAAGACCCGCAGGATGAACTCAGACTCTTGCTGAGGCTCCAGCGTGGACGGGACAATCACGTAGACACAAGGCTCCAGATGGAAGTCATGAGTCACTTCCCGCTCATCCAGGAAAACCTGGTGCTTGTTCACAGGCTGATGTCGGGTGAAGAAACCTGGGGGCAGCTTTCTGTTGCTCTCCTGGTACTGTTCAGGGAAGAAAGATAAGAGAAACATGTTCTGCCCCAGCTGAATGCACGGACAAAAGGCGTGTGGAGGATTCATGGGCAGGGCACAGACAGACTGCCTTCACATCTCAGCCTGTTTTACAGCACAAGCAGGCAACAGAGCCCAAAGGACTGTCTCCTCCCAGGACATGGTGGTTCTCACTATGCAGCACCCAGTACTAATACGACAAAGGACTGGGCTTCCTGCAACTTAAAAAAATAACTCTACTTGTAAGGAACAGCAGCAAGGACTGGGGAGGAGAAGCTGTCCCTGTCAAAGTGGCTACTGCAAAATGCTTTGCCCTACTGGCCAAAATGACTGCAGGCATGAACTGCTCTAGAGACTGCCCTTCACTGGCCAGACCACCTCTCTCTTCCCACAGGGACCACATACTTTGTCCCCAGCTTGTCCCTTGCACTAGGGATCTGGTAGCAGAGGATTTTTCAGAACACCTGTGACCTGAGCATACTGCACGAGCAACCTAAGCCCTAGGCCTGACTTCATGCAAATGTCCTTCATCTGTCTGGCACTCTTTGCCCTGCAGGCCCTTTTCTGCCACAGGACAATGGATAAAGTGTTGATCCAGGCAAAATTGAACTAATTTTAATGCCACTGAGTGCCCAGTACACAAGCCCAATAAATAATCCTGCTAGCTAAAACTACTGTCACCTTTTGATCTTGGCTGTTCCTCAAAACATTTAGCCATTTTACTCTGCAGCCTCATGGGGAGATGCTATTCCTCTTTCTTTGCCAGTATTTTTCTTACTAATAGAGCAATCTTTCTTATGAAGGGTTCAGGGTTACTCCTCCTGATGCCCCTTATGTTAAATTCAAAGTTTTTATATTCCAGTCAATACTCTGTTGACAGCAGTTCCAATACTTTAGATGCTCTAGGCTTGCCACCTCTCTGTATTGATCTTGGCAACCACTACAAACCCAAAATTAAAGTCCTGGCTGCCACCATTCCCACTCAGGTGTGGCAAAGCACCGTGCTAGGGCCACAGTCAGACCCCCTCTGCCAGAAAGTTTACCTTGAAGGTAACCCTGATGGTGCCCAAGATATTTAAGTCAGGAAGGAGTGGCATCTTACCTCATGGTTACCATGCTGGGAATACAGTAACCAGGAACACAATTGTGCTGCCCCAACCATACACCCAAACTAGTTCTTTGCCAGCCAAGTTCTCATTTAAGAGGTGTACTCTCATTTGAGCAGCAACAGAGTGGAAGATATGCCCTTTAAAGACAAAATGAGCTAAATTTTTCCCTGTTTTAAATAGCCCTCTGAGGTCAGGGCCAAAATTGGGATTTACATCAGGATTTAACTTCCAGGGCCCTTTCTCAGGTCCCAAAGGCTCTTGGGTAAAGAAAATGCTAGAAATACAGCTGGCCTGAGGAAGCTGAAAACACCTCTAGCATCAGCTCCAGAGCATTCCCAGCCAGCCAGGAAGCTGAGCTCCCTAGGAGATCTCTGACTTGCATGGGGCACAGGCTCTTTTCCCACCTCACGCCAAGACTGGAAGGCAGCAGAAAGGCAGCTCTGATTCCCACGACACAGCCAAGAATTGGGGCACCATCCCACAACTGCAGCAGGGATGATGTGCTCATCAGGTAAAGGCTGATGCCACTTCTAATACTTCTGAAGACCCAGTACAGAAGCTGAACAACTAATGCCCCCTTTTAAGGCCAATGAGCCCTGCTGATATGGCTGCTTTTCAGAAGAGTCAGAGGATGGTGCTGCATTAGTAGTGCCTTGCTGTGGTTCCTCACTGAGTTCAAATACTGTCACTCGCTGTCAGCCAAGGAACAAAGGCAAACACACCATATTCAGCATTGCCTTAACAGCTGCACCAGCCCAGGTCCCCCACAACAGCCAGCAGTGGTGACAAGGGACTCACCTGTAGGCCCACCTGCAGGAAGAAAAGAAACAGAGCATGTCAGTCAGGACCTCTGTGTCTCACAAAACACAGCCAAGTCACTCCTGAGAAGCAGAGCAGCTACATAGATCTATATGGGGTCTTTGCCTTCAGAAACCTCAGTCCCTCCAACCAAAAACCCTTCCCCACAGTCACTTCTCCATAACTGTGCAAGCTCACAGCAGCAACAAGACCTGTGTCCCTGCTCAAGGGAGGAGAGTGGCTCTTAAGGCACTCGGATAAGCAGAGAATTGAAGGGAGGAGACTCTCACTCTAGTGATATCAACTTCCCTCTGGATACACAGGGAGCTAGCAGGATGCACACATGGGCAGCCGCCACATCATGCTAGCAACACTTCCCAGGCACAATTCTACCGTGGTTGGAAATAACCTGAGGGCATGGCACTTCCTGCCCCAAAGTAAGGGGACTCCTAGCACCCTTCTCCAGGTACTGCACAAACCCTCAGAGGCAGCAAAATAAAGTCCAATGTGCTTTGAAGCAAAAGGCACTTCTCACTGCTCTGCGGGGTGACATACAGCATGCTGGAGAGGCAGCAAGGGAGGCACAGAGCCCAAGGGAGCCTAGCCCTGATGTGTGAGGAGACTGTGCACAGGCAGGAGGAAAGAGCACAGATCACCCTGCACAGATAACCCAGACACAACAAAACTCTCAGGCTGCAGAGCACTACAATCTACAGGGGCTGGAAGTTCTATTTGGTGAGAGCAAGAAAAGCGAAGCAATTCTTCACACCTTATAGAGTAAAAATCCAATGAAAAGGTGAGGAGCTCTGTTCCGGTGTTTGCTGCTGTGTTTCTGCATGAGGGATATAACCACACTGCATGAACTTGGGCTTTTCTTACTGTCTTCAGCTGGTAACACATTCAGCCAGTACTGAGGGTTCATCCAAAAGTTGCCTAAGTCAAACAAGAAAAACATTTTGATGTCATTTTCCATCACAAAATTGATTGCCAGCTTCCCACATGATGCCTGGCATTGGACTGAATAGGTCACAGGTTGTCTGGATCTCCAGACCCTGCAGGAATTTGATTTTAGGGTGCAGTTTACAAGTTCAGCAGTGCAACTACTTTTTAAGACAGGAGAAAGACCCAGGAACAAGGAATTATATTTCTGCTTACATGCAACTAAGACCTCACTTTGTTTATCAATGTATCACTATTCCTCTCTCACCTCTGGTGTTTGGGATAGCTGACTTTAGACTCCACCCGCTCTGCTTCCAGAAGAGCTGAGCCTCTGACTATTTTATTCACTTTACTTAAAACACACTCACTGGAGGTGCTGAGGATGCAAATTTTAACAGACAAGTTTAATGCCCAGGAGCAGATCAGTGCTGGCAATTGATCCTGGGATCCTAAAGCTTATTTCATGCTATAATCAGCCCACTGCCCTATGTTTGCAAGCAGTGCATCCTCTGTGATAGCAGAAACCAGTCAAAGTCCTTCAGCTGCTTATTTCTGATGTTTGTGCGGAGGCTTGAACAGAAAGTGCAGGTTTCTGTCATCAATTTTATGTTAAGAGGTTATAAGGAGCTGGTAACTGAGTCAGCAGAGCATCCAAAAGTCAATAGTCATCCAAAAGAGCACCCCTCACCATTACAGAATCCCAGACTTCCTCCTGCTGTACTTCCTTTAACCCATCTCCCACTCTTCAAGGAGTACATCCATTTTTTCCCATCTTCCCGGCTCATCAGGTCTGGAGTTAATTTACAGATCACCAGATCTACAAAATGAATCTTAAAATCTCGCAGAGACATCCTGGGAAAAGAGTGCCAAGAGACATCTTGTCAGCAGTTTAGTTTAGTCCATATGGCTCATAAAACGAAAAGAAAAGGGAGCAGGGAACTTCGAAGCCACACCATTCTGTGTTACATATGGTAATGCTCATATTTTATTAGGCAGTAAAGAAGAGAGCGTCTGCTTCAACAGCAGCATCTAGGAGTAGCAAATGCACGACTAAAACTTCAGCAAAGGATAGCAGAACGGAGAATAAAATAATCTTGCCAGCATAGAGAATGCAGTGAAATTACATGGGCGGCAACATTGCCACCTCGTGGCAAAAGCTGTGGAGAAACCGCGGGCAAACAGGCAAGCAGGAGCTTCCCGAAGCTATGTTAAACAAAAAANACAAAAGCTCCTGGGGCTGCCCTTTATCTCCAGCAGCCCAGGAGACCCGGCAATGTCCTGCTTCTCCCTCACTCCTGCACTGAAGAACAGTGCATCCCATGTCAGCACAGCCACTGCTCCTCACAGCACCAAGCTGAGAGGAGCATGGGCTGCTATAAAGCACATCACCTACGCCTTGGCCTCAGAGGCAATGTGCTGCTTCAGCTCCAGGTGCAGCCCCAGCGCTACTGGCGGAGTGGGGAGAAGCAAGACTGTGCCATTACCAGAATTCTCCATCCTCCTTCTTTTTCCTCAGCAAAATCTTCTCCTTCGGGCTTAGCAGCTCCCACTTGTAAGAGCTAAGGGGAAAAACATGAGGTGACTAACCAAATATGGCCACAAATTCGAGACAGACGACATAGCCTTCCCTATAAAAAGAGGCCAAATCCCTGTTTCTACATATCTCCATGCTTATCCCCCGCTATGCCTTCAGCCACACAAGACTCTCCACGACCACCCTGGGTCCCATGAGATGTAGCTACATGGCTCCAGTTTTCTCCAGCAGAAGCCAGAAATGTTCCACTGCCATCAGCCAGTGCCTTCACCTGAACACGCAGCTTCCAAGTACTTAAAATATAAAAATCTAGACCTGCTTTGTTGGTTAATTTTCTGTCAAAGGAGACATAATAGGAAGAGTGTTTGGCATAATGAATGAATGACTAGGACAGCACAAGAGGCAGCTGGGAGTCGTTTCAAAGGCAGGCCTGCAGTATGTTGCTCATTAGGCTCTTCAACAGAACAGCTGGTGTGTTGTCATTATGTGACAGACACGCATCAGAGAAGTTACTGCTCTGCAGACAAGGTGAAAGCTATTCACATTCCCAATGATCTCTGTACTCTTCCCTCCTTTCTGCGCCCTGAGCCTTAGCAAACAGCCTGTGCAGGGAATGAAGTGAAGCTTGGGAGGAAGAAACATGCTACACTTCAAAGAGGAACAGGACACAAGTTTACAGTTGCCCATCGTCTAGAATGCAAACCACTGTCTTTCATGGGTCCCAATTAAAAAAAAAAAACAAAACAAAAAAACCAAACAAACAGGCAGACGCAAATATAGGGCCCATTTGCCTCACTAGTTGCTTCCTCTGATCTCATACCCAACCGTATTTCCCCAAGCAGCCAGGACAGAGGACTCCTCCATAGCTACCCAATTCCAACACCCCGAAGCCTGTGGAAGATTTTTCCTGGGCCCTCCCGTGATAAATGACTGTGTCCTGAAACATGTTTTTTTAGAGCCTCCTGCACAGCTATCTGTCCCTTTGCACGCTCTCCAGATCACAGCAACGTGGTCAGTGTCTTGTGTTCACATTACGTTTCCTCTGGCATTTAGTGAAAGGAAAAGCAGAACTGATCTTGTTGAGGCTGCATGTGTGAAGGGAGCCCAGCTACAGAAGCACTGTCTGTTGGAGACACGTGAATCTATGGAGTCATTGCTTTGACACCAGAAGGTCTGTGCAAGCAACTGTTACCTCACTGCGGACCTCAACGCTAATTCATGCCTGAAGATGGCAGCATCTCTCCTCCAAGAAACCTTTCATCCACTCAGTGTCACACCTTTCCTTTTTTAAACTCACCTGTCACTCCAGTCTCCTTTCCACTCAATTTTTCCCCACGGATTTCTCAGTCTCACTAGGTTTTCTGGCCCATATTGACAGGTCACCTGCAGAAAACAGTAACACTGTGCTTACCAAGGTCTCAGCAGTTCTCATCTGGTTTTTATCATTGTACTATGTCAGATATTAACAACAATTTTGTTTGTTCTCATAGATCACAACAAGTATGATGATAAAAATCTTTGAACATGCAACTCTGAATGCCAGCAACAAAGAGATTAAGGTGCTTCATCTTACTTTCTAAACTGAAATCAGAGACATGACAGATTCCTAATCTAAAGGCTTGACTGTAAATTCCTCTTCCTTTCCAACATCTGCTCATTTCATACTCATGTGAAAGCCAAGTCCTACCCCAGTGCAACGGCACAGCACAATGCAGCCCCCCATGGGACCACAGATTAATGCCTCCTGAACTGGGATGCCATGGCAGGAGGAGAGGGATCCAGGCCAACCAGGGGCTTTGTTGGCAGCACACAGCAGAACAGCTGACTTCACACTGTTCCCACATGCCTGGTCAGTCCCTTAATGCTGCCTGGCTCTTCATCTCATCAGAGGAGCCAGACCGACAGACACATTGTTGAAAAACTCCACACTTAAACCCCTCCTGCTCCTCCTGTGTGAGACACACGTGCCTCATCCAGCTCACCTCTTCTGCCCTTCCTAGCATCTCTTGCTGGAGGTACTGAACACACTTTCACCAACATGTCCAAAGCCCCACACGGTCCTTTGCCATCCTTGTCAAGCTCCTCTTGAGGCTGGACAAGACAGCCATCCACCAGTTCAGGAGGAAGAAGCTCCTACTCTTTGGGACCTATTATTTCACATCCTTTACCTCTAGACAAATATCCTAAGGGGACTCCCAACAATACTTCTACAGATTAGGGGGGTCCCCCTGCACTGTCTGCACAGGAGCACAGTTCAGTTCCCTTACTCTACCCCTGACTCACATTTCTATCTGCAGTTTTTCATATTTTGGCCTTTACATCCTTACTTCTCTATGGCCTCTCCACTGGCTTGAGAGGAAGGCTTTTTATCCCAAGTAGAAAGCACATCCCCAAGTTTCAGCACATTCTCCCAGCAGCCCCAAAGGCCAGTCCTTTCATTCTAAACAGCTGAGATGCATTTCTGGGTGATGGACTCAGCAGAGCCCTGTGAATCATCCCACCCTTAGAGATACACTGATCCATAAACATTGTCCTTTACATCAAGGCCTCCAAATTAAAATTAACACACTTAGAAAGCAAATCTTAACGAAGCACACAGTCTCTTTTAGCCTTAGACTAAGAAAAGAGTATTGGGGAGGAGATATTATAGTTGCTCTGATCAATGGTTGAACATATGACTGCAAAAAAAACTGCTGATACCCAAATTAACCTGGACCCAGGACACTTGGGCTGGTCTTACCTTTCTAATACCAGTTACTGTGTAGGCATGGCCAGCAACAAGCCCATTCTTCAGGACCTTTGTTGTCTGTATACAAGAAAGAGAAACAGAAGGAAAAACCTTTTATTCTATCCCTACTCATTCAGCAGACTCATAACAATACTAGAGACCTGTACTCGTGTAAGCAATGATTTTCAAAGTAAAAGGAGAACTGAAAATAAATAAATAAATAAATGGAAGCTCCTAAGAGCAGATTTTGCAGTATGCTTGGAATTGGAAGGTTGATTGTGAATGTCCCTTCCTAAACTGTGGATCTTTGGCTAGAGACCATCTCACTTTAAGAAGTCCAGGAGGTTAGGTTTTGATTTTCAGAAAAGTGGAGTTTCCCAACAGCTGAGGTGGTAGCATAAAGCCTGGAAGCCAAGATTTTAATTCATGTTCTGAACTACACATCTCTCTACCTTAGCTGTAACTTTATTCCATTCGTGTCTGTACCTCACTGCACCATCTGTAAAAACAGAAAATTTATTTAACAAAAATAGGAAAATGCAGTAGGTCCCTATTTAATAGAATTTCTTTCATAGATAAACCAGTTCCTACACATAACAACAGGGAGCTGAGAGCCTCAGGGAATCAATCCATGAGCAAAGTTTAACACGAAGAATGTGACTTCTGTAGAAAGCCACGTGTGGCAGCTTTGATACTTTTTGAGTCACAATGAACAGCTGAGCAGAGGAAAACGGGTCTGGAAAGGCTTTTAGGTGTAAAGCCATTTGATGTCACTCCAAGCCTCACCCCTAAGCGTGTCTGACAGCCCATGAGAGATCTGCTGTAGGTGGCTCTTGTCAGGATATCCCACAGATCAGGAGGAGCTTCTGCAAGCTTGATCCTTGTATTGACACCCCCTGTAAAATCCACCAAGGCTTCTGAAACTTGCCCAATCTGCAGATCTTCATAGGAGCCGTAGAGTCTAGCAAAAAAAGACATCAATATATTCTTTGGGTTATACTCACAGATGACAGGTTGAGAACAGCTTGCCAATTAAAACATTAAAAAAAGTGTGCAAAAAGCAAAAGGAAGGCTGTAACTCATGTTTAATTTTAGGGGAATTTCTGGCATTTGGGAAGAGGGGAATCTAAAAAATTGCCTCCAAGATTGGCCATAGTCTGAAAGGGACTCTTCACTCGCTGTCATCCCTGACTGCATTGTAATGAGAACATGCCCATCACAACTCTTTGACAACTCTGCCTTAGAGAATGTTGCCTGAATTTATCACCAGGCACTGTGCTGTATCTTAGATATAGTGCCTTGAGAGCTCAGTCTCCAGTCTGATTTTCTTTATCACTGCAGTGCAACTTGGTCCAGTCTTTTCATTCTAACACTAACACCAAATGAAAATAACTGAACATTCTCACCTTTGTGTGATCTGTCTCTCAGTGTTAACTAGAGCATTTTTCCCTGCTCTGCAGAGATTATTTCAGCCAAATATTAACAAACTCCACCAGGCCTTGCTGCTGTCTTCTTCCTGCTGATACTACCACTAGAGTTTACCACTGTAGACAAAACACCCTGGAGAGAAGCCACTGTTCTCACCGTGCCATGTGACTTATGACATGCCTCAGCTTTGGGGACCTGAGAGCAAAACCATCTGCCAAAACAAAGTGCAATGCTTCAGCAGACCTCCAAAATGAAAATCCTTGGAGGTTTCTCACACTGATAATACATTAAAGGAGGCTTTTGGAAATCATTCACATTTGAAAATCTCTGTCTGTGGTGTTCCACTCCTCTGTGGCATTTACAAGGAAGGCATCAGCCTAAGCCAATACACTGTAAACAATGATAACACTCAGAGGACAACATTCCACAATAGGGCTGTTTTCACACCTAAACCCTTGGGTTTAAACTCAAAGGGCCTGGATTGATAACAGCTACTGCAATGGCAGCTTTTACTGTGTAATAATAGAAAGATGAGAGCCATCTACTACACTCCTAATGTAGCAAGGCCTAGGAGATGCATTTATAAACAAGAGCAAACTGCGTAGGCAGCAACCAACATATTTTAGAGAGACTATTTGCATAACTTGGAATGAGTCACTTACTTAGCATATGCCTTCTCCAGAAGGGCTCCCCAAAACACGTTCTTATAGACCGAGGAAACAAAGAGCAGCTCCCCCGCCTCATTCACCGGCAGGCGATCATCAACCACCACGTCAACCCATTCCCCGAAGTGCCAGAACTGTCAGGGGAAAGGAATGAGCTGATGTTTCCCTTGGAAGGGACCTCCCCTTGAAACAACAGGAAGGGCAAGACAGCCTAGCTGTGGGCACAGAACAAGCTGCTGTGGGTCAGTGGGATGTGCTGACTCACCCACAGAGCCAGCTCCTCAGCCCTACCCAAAAAACAAAGCATCTATCAGGTGTAAAAGGAGTAAGCGGGAAAATTAGACACAGGTGGACTTCTGGGGAAGGAATTCCTAACTGCAGGGTAGCAGGGTTGTACCAAGAGGTGGGCAAAGGGGTAGAAGATTGGAGCTGATGTGCTCAGGTCCTGCTGACTGTTGCCACTCTTGAAAAAGAGTTTTGTCTGTTTTAAAATATGGGTAGGACACAGCTGGAGAGAGCAGCCAAGCAGAGGTGTTTCCTCAGAGTGGCTTGCAGTTGATTCACTACTTGTACTACTTTGTGGGAGGGGTGATGGGCTCCTCTCCAGACTGGGATACCCTCTGGCCACTTGCCCCTGGCCAGAGGGAACCACGTGCAAATTATCTACGGGTGTGACACAAAACATAACAGAAGGGTATCTGAGGATCTCCTGCAATCTAGGGGAGCAGCCGTACCCGGAAGTGGAAAATGCCCGCATATTTCCTCTCAAAGCTCTGGTTTTGTGGCACGACTGCAGCCAAGATGTCCTGGTGGAATGTCAGGGCTTCCAGGGCCGCCAGGAACCAGCAGTTCTCTGCGCCAAGACAAACGGACACACGCAGTTGGCTGAAAAGCGAGAGCTCTCAGCCAAGTTCAGCAACATCACCAAGATCCCAGCAGAAGAGCTGTTGTGCTGATGCCTTTACAATTATAACAAATCATACACACAAAATTAGATGATCCAGACATGTGCTTTACTTATCCAAACCATGATTGGTTTATAATTGTTCTCTTACGATCTTTTCATTTGGGTGCTGTTTGGTTAAATAAGAAATTTAGCAAGCAATAACTGTCAATGGAAACATTCTGGGTTTTACCGACATTGCGTAGAGTTTTTTCTGTTCTCTATAAAGGCACACTATTAAAAAAAACCTTTTCCATTTTTCTTTGAAAACATTAGCTTTTCAGAAAATAAAATAATTTCTAGTGGATCTCACATGCAAGACTGTACTTAGCAAACTTTGGTTTTAAGGATATAAAGCACTTAAAAACTAATTTAGTCCTACCTGTTCTGCAGATGGCAATAGCATCTTTTATTTTAGGCATAAAATAATTTTTCTAACTGCAAGGCTGAGAAGAGAACACAGTCACACTGAGCATTAGGTACAAATATAAAGTCCTTCTGTGGTCTCTGTTCAATTGCCAAGCAGCAACACCATAGACCACTAAGAGCACAGGATCACTTCCTATTAGCATGGGCAGAAACAACACACAGTGGTGATTTCAGCTTGTGGAGACACCTCTCATGCCTCAAATCCCACCTCGAAACTTGCCAGCTTATTTACTGAGCCTGTGCCAGTAAATGGTTGCTTCATCCACACCATGCCAAGCGGAGAGAGGAGATGGACACCTTCTATTTCCATGCCAAGTTTTATACATTCAGAGTTGCATGCAAAACGTTATCTTGTGTAAGAATACTTAGATATTTATACAAAGGAGTTTCCTTACCCACCAATCCTTGGCAGAGATCAAGCTGCTTTCTGTTTGCAGCATAAAATATGGGATTTTTGTGCAAAGCCTGGGAAGCACAAAATGAAAACAAAAAGAAAAAAAAAGGAAGGAGAGAGTTAAGCCAGTAACATGAGCTGATTTAGCTTGAAAGTCAAAGCTTTTAAAACACTGAGAGTCTCTTTGTCCCAGCACACATTGTTCTGGCTCAGGTATAAATCTAGTGTTATGTGCTCTGGATAACCTGACACCAGCCTGGGCACACATTTGTGTTTGGTCTACGTTGAATTTGGTCTCCAGTGTAAGTCATTGGTGCTCAGATGCATCACCATGGCTTTCCATGGACACCATGCTGAGAAGATAACCCTTCAAACCTGCCAGTCCTGCTCCTCCACACAAGTGCCAGCCAAAAGAGGTTATGAGGGCAGAGCACAACTGTTCAAACTTTCACCCAACCTGGCTGGCATCTCCACAGTGTGACTGACAACTGAGCTACAGACTGATGGCTGCTACAGAATTCCTGTTGCTGTGACAAGAGTAGGTCTGTGAATAATTGTACAGAGAGAAATAATGTTGTGATTTTTTTTCCCTTCACAAGTGCCTCTGGGGTTAAATTAATAACCTAAGTGTCAAAATCATATTTCACTCGAATGACCCAGAAATTGCTCAAGCTAAGTTTCACACTGTTGGCTTCCCCTGCAGGCAGTAGCAAAGAAACAGCAAACCCTCAGAAGGCAGTCACAGTAATTAGACACCAAGGCCTGCCCTTGGTGAGTTTGGGTGTTCAGTTTGCAGGCCATCAGTCATAGATGCAGCAAGCTACAAGCCTGCAGGGTGAATGGTAGAATCTCAGCCTCTCCTCTGCAGCACAGGGACTGAAGGATGCACAGCATGCATTCTCAGAGAGTCTTTGCTCAGAGTTTGGCATCCAGAGCAAACACCAGCCTTCTTCACAAGGCAGTTTTAGAACCACAGAATCACAGAATATGCTGAGTTGGAAGGCACCCATCAGGTTCATCAAGTCCAACTCCTGGCCCTATGCAGGACACCCCAAAGATCATAGCAGAGCAGAAGAACAGTGGACTGAGAGACAGAGGAGGTTTCAAGTCCATTCCAATATCTGAGAGGCGGAGAGACACTTGAAGGGCTTTGTGGAGACCAGAACTCATGTTGGCCATTTTTTTTGCAGAAACTCGATCCTTCTGAGAAATTGTTTAAATCTCACAAAATATGACAGCTAGAAAATAACTTAGCTGGGAGATGCTGTCTGGTATTACCTGGCAGAATTCCCTACAGACAAGGGAATTCTGAAATTCTCACATAATTCTATACACTGGTTTCAGAAGGATCTGATTGTCAATACTCTGCTCAGTGGCTCAGTAAGAGCAGAACTGGCATTGCTAGTTAACAGGCCTTATCTAACTGTGCCAGGGCCCTGTCCTGGCCTCCCAGACTTGTTATCTCCCCATTTGTTATGAGAACGTGCTCTGTGACCAGCCCTTACAACCAGGTGTCTCTTGTTGTGGTGTTCACTTTAAGCCTGGAATATCAGCAAAGGCCTTGGAAATGTGAGCACAAGTAGAAAACAAAGGCCCCAAAACTAAAACCAACTCACAGACTGATGCTCAATCACTGGCTGTGATAGAAGCTCAGCCTTGAGAGCTGGGAAAAGAATACTCCAAGTACAATAGACTAAACAGTTAAGCAGGGGGAAAAAAAACCCAGCCCAGCAAGAGGATAAGGCACCTGCCCTGTCTGGGAAAGTAGCAGCCTCCAGCATCACAACAGTATGTGGTCCATGAGAGAGAAGGGACACGGCTAAGAACTGTCTAGAAACTTAGAAATCTTCTAAAAGCTCATGATCTTGAACTCTGGGGAGAAGGATCTCATCTGTCACCACAGAATCACAGTGAGATCACTGTAGCTGTGAGCTCCAAGGAAACCAACTCTCCCTGCTCCCCTTCACCTCCTCTCCCTGCCTGCTCCAAGTGGATATAAACTGAACAAGGCTGGTCACGATTTTGGGCAACAAATGCCTCAAAGTAAATTATGAAACTCCATGTACCCCAGCTTCCAAAATGACACCTGATGCAATAAATGTAATCCCTGGAGACATTAAAGTACACCTAAATTAAAGTCTAAGAGTAGTCTGTTCAATGCTAAAACTATTTGCTGGCTATCATCTGTAATCATCCTCTTACACACAGTGCTCAGTGAAAGTCACTTACGTGTGGCCTCCTCCACTGTAAATTTCGGGGTAGTTTCTTTAGCAGTGCTCCTGTTCCAATGGAGCTGATGTGAGCAGGGAAGGTGTCGTCTGTGAACAAGTGTTTGTTCTTCAAGCACGACTCCAGCAAAGCCTGGTAGTTCTGCTGGATGGGAGGGGTGTGTTTTTGAAAGATACTCCTGCCTAAAGGCACAGGTGACTTTTTTTTTTTCAAGCACAGCAGAAAAGGCATGCTGATGTCTCCAATAACACCAGGATAATTTTTTTCCACTGAGGATTCTGGAGGGATCTCACACTGCACAGTTCTGCTGGAAACTCTTGGTTTTCTTGGATAAGGTGTGTCTTTTCAGAAGAATTCCTGATAGTTAAAATAAGTATAAAAAGTAAATTTAATCCTGGCTTTTAAGATTTTCTTCTTAGTCAGCAGGGGTAGGTAGGAACAGTGGCATGCCCAGGAGAAGTGGGGGCCCACCCAATTCTAACTGAGCACCTATCACTGCGTTTTCAAGGCTTTAATATCACTGTAGATCTGAGTGAAATCAAAATGAGTGACCCCACTGACTTTTACTAGAGCTTTGAAGCCATACACATGGCTATTCTATGTCTCTCTCTGGACTATTTTAGGCTCTCCAGGATATTTTCATAACATGTTGCAACATGAATGACAGTCTTTGTTCAATCACATTCTGGCATGAAGTTATTTCCCCTCCCAAAAAAAAAAAAAAAAAAGAAAAAAGAAAAAAGCAAGATAAACCAAAGGTTAACAGAAAAATGGAATATATTAGATTTTATAAAGCCAGGACTCACACGCCTATGATAGTTATTTTGCCCTTTTTGCCTCATTTTGGAGAATAATACGATCTTCCCCAAGAGTTCACATTCCATCTTGCTGAACACCACAGATTCACACATGAACTCGCATGCTGAGGTATTTTTTTCCTTGTAACATTCAAGACAGATGTTTCTCATCCCCCCACTAAAACCACCAAAGAGTGATGTCCTAGCCCTTTTTTAATATTAGCAGCTATGTCAAACATTTGCACCACCCCTTGCTGGGAGAAATCATGACTAAAATCTCAGCAGGCAAATCACTCCCATCAGTGCTAACAAGGTGATCACAATCAGTTAGAACAGTGTGGACTGAAAAAATTAACCGGGATGCAAACTTGAAGAAATGGTTCACATGCCATAATGATACAGTATTTGGAAGACTTCCCCACAGGGGAGGCTCTTTGAGACTCAAAATCCCTGCCCCAGGCACCCGAGGACGCTGGTCTCAGTGAGGCACCAGTTGATTGTTACTCCCATCGAAGCTGAAGGCCACCAGCAGTCCCTGTGAGAAAACAAACAACCACACAGAGCCCTCATTTGTTATAAACCCGATCTACAAGTGATCCACAAAGCTTGACCCTCAAGGGCAACCAAGAGAAAATCTTCAAAAGATAACCCTGGAAATGAAAATTCAATTTTCTGTTGTAGAGTAGACATTTCAGAGATGAAAAAGAATATAAGTGCCTAATAACTTGCTTACTTTTTCTCCAGATGAAAAATACTGTCTCTGCCTCCAAACCTTCCCTTTTTACAGCCATTGGCCTTCACATCTGCAACAACATGAGCAACAGACAGAGATAAATTTAAGAGAAAAACAAAGGAAGAAAACAGCCTGGAGACCAGATGTACTTTACATAGGCAGACAAAACACGTATGAAGAAGAATTTATCATTTTGCTACTCCCCAGGAAAAGAAGTGGAGAGCAATTGGCACACTTTGAACAAATATCTGAGACTTGTTTTTTGGGTGTGCAGAGTATTCACAGTGCCTGATAAAATTATTTTAACTTTTCACCAGTTCTCTTCACTCTGGCATTTATTTGAAAAAGAATTGAACTTTATATACAGGTATTGAAATCCAAAGGTAGTATGAAAAAAAATGCTTTCAAAAATTAAGGTTTAAATCACCTGAATATATAGCCTTATTTTCAAGAAATTCAGCCAGCACCCCTGACTCCAGCAGTGTGTGTTGAGTCAATGATGCTACTTTGCATGTTTTGAAAACCTCCCAGCTGAACATGCCTGTGTGTTGTTTTAAACTTTTTTCCAAATCACCTGGAAATCTTCAAACAAAAGATGCAATGAAGCATTTTATGTGTCATGAACAGTCACTTCTCAGACAGCAAGTGTTCCACCTTGCGTTTAACTTTCTGTCTGCTGCCTGGCCATAGCCCTGTGTACAAGCAGGCAGATACAGCTGTGTAGGACCAGCCAAGGTATTCCTGGAAATCACCTGTACTCCACTCAGCAATGGTACTGAGCCAGACTGAATCAGTCCTCCACCACATGTGGAGCAGAGTGTGTGCATGTCTCTTCCAGCAATTAAAATCTCTAAGGGAAAGCAGCCAAGTGTAGCAGAAGAAGGTTAAAAGCTTTAGAGGGAAGCTGTGAGCCAGTAGGTTAAATGGATTTGATTCTCTATTCTTTTCACATTCCCCTAGTTAGCATGTTTACCATCTGATCTAAGTCCTTCCACTGCATTAGCATCCTATGATCTCCCCTGAGCTTTCTCAACATCTTAAATGCCTCATCCCTAAGTCTTAAAATGAGAAGCTGAAGAATCCATGGAAAATCCTTCACTTTCTGTAAAAGTAAATGGACCATGAATTAATTCTCTGAGAGCCTCTTACTCACACTAGGAGAGGATTTACCTCAGGCAACACTTGGACAGCGGGCAATTTGAGGGCTAAACCTGGGGATGACCTGAAGAGCTCAGCCCAGCTCTTCTGATTTAACAAAGACAATCCAAATCTGGGCTGAGGAGCTGCTCCTGATAGTGTGGAACAGAGCAGTAAATGTTTGCATGCAAAATAATAAATTTTAGGGTGAGCAGAACAAACGATGCAGGGCCATCTTTTACAACCATTCATGTAATACAGCAGAACATTAACTACTGAAATTAGTAGTCATTAGTCAAAATGATAGTGTGAGTGTATTAGGCTTTGTTAATCTTTATTAGTCTCTAAACAAACAGTATAAAAACAGCACTTGCAGGTACAACCTCAAGTCTTTGATTAAACACAATGCTGTATTTCAGAAAAAACCCCTCAAGGCCTACTCCTGCTCTTCCTGTGGGCTGTTAAAGCAAACAGAAATATCCTGAAAAGAAGCACTGAACTATGTTTTCTCACAAAATGAATGAATATAGAGACAGGTGGATGACCTTTCCCTGAATTTCCTGTGCTTAGATTATTGGCCCAAAAGTTGACGAACACCTTCTAGTGCTGAGATTTTCAAGGCTGAGCAGTGAGCCTGCTCCCACTCATCTTAACAAAAAGTCTGTATCAAAAACGCCTGGATGGCTTTCAGAACTTCAAGTAATAGCTCTCTGACCAAAGATTCACTTTTAAAGATTCTGATTGAGATTTAAAAATACATATCCTTTGCTGTGGAAACTGTCCAAGCCACATCCAAATGAGTGGAAATATGAAAATCCCATTTACTCAAGATCTGTGCTTTAGCACTTAAGGTTACAACATCCTATTCAGAAGCAGCCAAATCATTAGATATTCTGACTACTCACAACTCCCACTAATGACAGATGAAATTTTTGATCTCCACAGAATACTTACTGATCGAGTATCAGCCAAACCAACTCTAAACAGCACAAGTGAGAGAACAAGGGTGCACAAAATCTGGGTTAGCTAAAACACCAGCCTGCGTTGCCAACCACTTGGCGGGCAGAAGTGTTGGAGCTGTGACATGCAGGGCAGCTGATGTGGCTCATCTAGCTGCTTTACATCACACCCATCCTTCCCACGTTTGCTGATACAAACTTTTTGCCTTTCCCTTCAACACCTCCAGAGAACAGCACAGCAGCACCTGCTGCATTGTGTAACTAATACCCTCATCTGAATTAGGAGGACAGCTTCCTCCTAACACCATGCCACGGTGACAGAGTTACACTCCCTTCAAACCCCTGGAAAATCCTAATTCTGTGCTAGCCAGAGATAACTGCTAAATGCCAGCACCAAATCCCTCAACACAGTACTTGGCATTTGATTTCCTACCTTCTCCAGGCGTGTTCTCACAGCAAAGGATAATTGTTCCACTGGCAGTGATGCCTGCTGCTCATAAATAGTATATTTGTTATCTCTCCCCATGTGTGTGTTTATGTGCATGTATATATATGTCTTGCATACGTAACCCCAAGAGCCTGTCCTAACCTATCAAACACCGTGGCAGAAGCAGGAGGTGGGGAAAAAAAGCATATTGAGCAATGACAAAAAACTTCTGGAGATCTCAATGCAAATATTCCACAGAAGAGATGAAAGAACAGGTCAGCCTATCATGCAGGCTACCGTTTGACTCACCCATCACTTCAGTGGACAGCAGTTTCCTCATTTAGTTTGTCACTCGATTATTCAAAGCACAAAACTCCACGTCTCTCCATAAATCACTGACAAGGTAGAACAGGAAGATGTGTTCAACTGTGTCTTAATACATTTTAACAGGATTTCTGCTTTCAGGTAAGAAGAAGTTCAGAGAAGAAATACTCTCAAAACCCCCCATATTTTCTCAGCACAGACGGGGACATGACACTTCGTCAATCAGTTAATCATAACAATTTTTACAAAGAACATTGATGTAAGTTTGATGGAGGTGTACATCCTATGGCAGAGACAGACAAAATCATTCAAGAGTTATAGAGCAAGCTTCTGCACTGCAAGGATGGTGAAGGGCTCAGAGGATTTTTCTTTCCAGCACTATGACAGACATCCCATCAGTCAGGTCCCCTGTGTGCAATACAAGCAGCTTTCTTTGCCAAACAGATCTAAGGAGGGAGCTCTCCGGGAGCAAGAATGCTTCCCACTCACTGGATGTACATTATCCACATTCCCCATTTTTGGTGGCACTTTTGGTTACTAGCACCTCATTCCACCTCAGGCAATGAGGGGCTAAGAGCAGTATGGGGAGGGTAGGGAAAAGGACTGTGTGTGTACCAAGACACCTGAAAAGAGTAGGAGAAAGGTAACAGGAAATATTTCAGAGGAATATGAATGAGCAGTGAGGGCAGGAGAGGAAGGCAGAAGCTTTCTGAGTTGCAAAGGCAAAGCAATGAGTGAAGAAAGGAACAGACCATGCTGGAGACGATTTTATGTCTCCATATAGGCCATATAGCACCAGCAGGCAGTTGAGAATTTTGATGCAGCTGAACCAGAGGAAACTCTCCCTCCCTTACGTATCAAAATAGTATATTTGGTTTAATTCTGAGGGCCTGCTGCGCCTTCCTCTCCCTTCTTTTCTTTCCCACAACCCTGGTTATTCCCTGTTGAACCCATCACCACCTGAACTTTTGACACCGTCTCCTCAGGTTTCATACGTGGTAGTGGACAAACAGTGGCAGTAACTGCACTGGCAGGAAGTTAATTTTACTGAGCTACACTGCTCCCATAAGCTTCTTGAAACTGTCAACGTGTTATGGTCTGAGTCACCACCTCTAAAATTCTGTGACTTCAATATCCCCATCCTCAGATGATCTTTTGTAGGAAGTAAACCTGACCAGACTAAGGCTGCAGATAAGCAAACACACTTTGTCACCATTTCACAAGTTTCAGTTATACAACACTGTGTTTTCCCCCCAAAACCCCAGGTTTCATATTGTGTGCAAACACTACATGACTTAGTCCAGCCTCACTGACTTTCAGCAAAGTGGAAGTGAATCTTTTCCAGCAAGCCTCCCTCCTGGTCAAGGCAAGCATCCAGCTAAGTGGCTGCCAGCCCTGTTACCAACATTAGGGACATGACTGAGAAACTACAGAACTAGAAGTTAAATCCATCATATCTTTTAAGATAAAGACAAATTCTATAGTAGAGGACTGTAGCAGACCCCCACCAGTATCAGATAGAGGTAGGTTCTGAGTAGTGCAGCAGAGTGGCTTCTATGCAGGGCAGTCAAGGGAGAGCTTTTACATTTAAAAAATGTATATTATTTAAAAAAACCCCAACTTACTCAAGATTGCACCATAAGACCAATCTCTCCAACAGAAAACAATCTATTAAAACACTCCTGTTTAAGAAATGAAAAGGAATAAAAATGAAAACAGATTAAAACTTTCAGTTCGATTCTGGCAGAAAGAAAAACTTGATTATACTGTAAACTTCCTTTCCTAATTTTACTTCCCTTTGTTTTTGGCAAGCTCTATACTTCAAGGTAAAGATAGTAGTTGAGGAAGTCAGTCTCAAATGGCTAAGAAAACAGACTGAAAAATAAATAAAATTGTGCAACGTTTGTGAGATACCTAAAGTCTATAAAGACTGTCAAGTTTCGTTGTGATCTGCCCCGGTGACAATGAACCCACAGGAAAGGGACTCTCTTCAGTCAAGGCAAAGAAACTTTTTTTTTTTTTTTTAGCCATTTGGCCAGTGGGTATGCATATTTATGGTTAGTGCAATTTAATGATTAACATCCTCACCTTGTAAATGGGGAACAAGCGTGCTTCTGCCACACCTGTAGCAGTCAGCACCTGCAGCCTGCGCAACAGAAACCTTGCTTTGCTCCCCATTCACTGCATTCAGGAAGGGCACCAAGGTGGCCTGGGGAGATTTACAATCAAAGGCTTCCTGGCCTGACCTTTACTCAGCTCCGAGGATAACACAAGCAAGCACCAAAGAGACTCCATATATAGCTGTAGAAATGCCAGAGCACCATCGGAGGAGCACAGCCCTTAAATGGCAGAACTGGCTACAAGAGGAAAGCAAGGTTTTTTTCCTACAAAATGAGTAATTCTTGCCAAAACATATTGAATTCTATGGGGCCTTTCATTTTCAGGAGTTTTCACTGGAAACGAGTCATCAAATTCTTAAAGCCAAAAGCCTCTATTTATAAAACTAAAGAAATGAGAGAAATTAGTCTTAAGGAGGTTTCAAAACATCAGTTCCACTTTCAGCTCTAGGCATTGGCAGGAAAGCAGAGAAGTCTGATCTTCAGAAAATACAGTCAGCCTGCCATGTTCTTCCAGAAAAAGAAACTGGTCCCTGGAGTCATTGCTTGCACCTCATGGGTCAGGCCATGTCAGAGAGCATACAAGTGCCTGGGATCAGAACAAGGAAGGTGTCTTCTCCCACAGTAGAAGGCATAAAAATGGACCTGGATCATTGTTCAGGCACACAGGGCCACACAGCCTCCATGTGTCCCCCTTCCTGTGAAAAAAAAAAAAAAAGGTTTTAATGCAGAGCTGCCTCTGCTTATGCAAGAGGTAAATGGCTCCCTGCAGTAAATGGCTGGGAAAGGGCAGGAACTGCCACACGGTGGGACCGCTTCCAAAACTGCCTCTTGCCACATTTTTCGGACCCATGGGACGGACTGAAGTGAAAAAGCCTTTAGGAGATATTTTAGGAAAAAAATCCTACCTTATCCCAGCTGCACAGTGCAGATGAGGAGAGCCTGGCAGCAGGGCTGATGGCCGGCCCCAAGGACATGCCGATCCTCAGGCTGCTCCTGGAAAACCTGTATGGCTGTCCTATCATTGCTGGAGGAATAAAGGAGTGGGGACAGCAGATAATTTGCCCGTCTCATCTGCTTAGATGGAGAACTCCTCCAGGCACAGCCAGAGCCGCGAACCCCGCGAAGTGAGGGGCAGCAGTGCAGCCGAATCACTGGGCTGGGGAAAGAATAATCCAAGAGACAACTGCGAGCACACCTCATCAATGCGTATAAATACCTACAGTGGGGGAAACAAGGGGATGGAGCCAGGTTCTTCTTAGCCGAGGAACAGGACAAGAGGCAATGGGCAGAACCTGATGCACAGGAAATTCTACCTGAATATGAGGAAGAACTTCTTTATTGTGCTGATGACCACACATGGAACAAGTTGCCCAGAGTGGTGGTGGAGTGCCCCTCACTGGAGATATTCCAGAACCATCTGGACACAATCCTGTGCCATGTGCTCCGGGATGACCCTGCCTGAGCAGGAAGGTTGATCCAGACGACCCACTGTGGTCCCTTCCAACCGGGCCCATTCTATGATAGGCTGGGGACCCAGCTGGGGCTGGCAGTGCTCAGGAACAGCCGGCTCCCTCTCAGATTTGCACTCGCAGGGCTCATTTCAGTGGATTTTTTAGGTCTATTTCGAACCGGGGAAAGAAAGGGAATAAAATGGCGGCCGGGATGAAAATCCCCTCAACGGCCCCCAGGGGGCGCGGCGGCGCCCGGCCCCTCCCCGCTGTCCAACATGGCGGCGCCCAGCGCGGCTTCACCCGCCGGGGAGAACGGGAGGCGCCTGCCAGGAACCGCCGACTTCCGGCGCCCGCCCCTTTCCTGGGGGCCGGCCCTCCGCGCCATGCCCACGCCGGGAGCCGGCAGCGTGAGGGGAGGCGGCGCCCGCCGGTGCCGCTGGGCCGGGGCTGCGCGGACGAGCCGCTCCTTCAGCCTCCCGCGGGGACTGCTTTCTGGCTGAATCGCCGGCGCAGGTGGCGTGAGGGCGGGCGGCCCTCGCGGGTGGGCGCTGGAGCGGAGCGAGGCCCGGCCGGCCTGAGGGGGATGCGCGGGTAGCCCGCGCCCGCAGCCAGCCCAGCCCAGCCCAGCCCAGCCCCGGTGATCGCTGCGGAGCTGGCGTCAGGCGGCCACAAGATGTTCAGCTGGCTGGGCACCGACGACCGTCGGAGGAAGGACCCGGAGGTGTTCCAGACGGTCAGCGACGGCCTGAAGAAGCTCTACAAGACCAAGCTGCTGCCGCTGGAAGAACACTACAAGTTCCACGAGTTCCACTCGCCCGCCCTGGAGGATGCCGACTTCGACAACAAGCCCATGGTGCTCCTCGTGGGGCAGTACTCCACTGGGAAGACCACCTTCATCAGGTAAAATCCAGCTGCCTGCCGCCCCCTCTCCCAGGCATGCCTTCACCCTCGACGCCCGGGGACTGGGGTGGGGCAGAACGTGTCTCTGCTACCTGTGCTATGCGTTAAAACCCCTTTTTTTACCCCCTTCGCGTCCCCTCAACAGCTTTTCATTGAAAAGTCACCTCCACTCAAGCCCGGAGCATTCCTTCGCAAGCACAGGGTGGTGTAAGATGTTCCATGAAACACCGACGTGGCAAGAAGTAGCCCAGGGCAGGGCTGGGGAGTGCAGGCAGGGCAGGAGCGAGGAGATGTGAGTCACTGGGGCCCTCCTGGCCGTTCAAAGTGCAAAGGCTTTGGGAAGCCTCGCGCGGGGCATTCCCGCGCCTGCACTGCCCAGGTTGACCCTTATAGTAAGCCATTCTTTTCCATTTGCTGTAGCTTTTGGGTGGTGAGGCAGCTTTAAAGGGAGTGCTTCGGCTTGCAGCGGTCTCTGTTTCACGCTTGCATCTGTCTGTCTTTCTCTGCACTGTCCTAGAGACAACACTCAGAACCCGCTTAGAGAAGCATGTGTGCCTGTGCACAGAGAGACCTGCCCCTCTTCAGGGCTCCAGAAGTAAAGCCCTGTTTTAACTGTGTCCTGCTCTGCCGAGATGCTGCGAGCAGCAATTTCCTTTCGAACTGTAAAGGAACAGCAGCTTCCAGCAGCTCTTTCATTTCGATGATGTGAAACTGTCGCAGAGAGGGTTAAACTTTTCCGACTGGACTTGGTTGCAGGGATCTCTGTTCAGCCATGCTGCTCGTTCAACTTGCAGCAGCCTTTCCCTTGGGATCGTAGCTGAAGCTGCGCTGTCCGTGTTTCCTATGTGATTCATAAGCTAAGCGTTAAATTCCAGCCTTTTTCTGGTGTGGCTGTGTTGAAATCTGTGGAATTACCCCAGTGTAAATCTGGACGCGAGCCACAGGCAGCCAGCCCTTTGTTTTACCAGTATTTCTTGATGAAGGAGGGAACTGCAGAGAGTAGAGAGAGGTGAATCAAATTGACTGTACCTCTAAAGGAGTGACCTTGAGAAATGCAGGGGCTTTTTTTTTAATGTGCTGTAATATTCCTGCTGCTAAATTTCCTGGTCAGGAGCCAAGAACAGAATGCATTTCTGCTACCTTGGCATGTACCTGGCAAACAAAGTTCAGGAGTTAAAAGGTTTTTCTCATATGAGAAGGTCGGGTGGATGGTGAAGGGGTGCAAAAGACACAAAGAAGCATTTTGTGCATGTTTGCAAAGGGAGTTTCTCTTATGAAAAATAGAGAGGATGGCACAACTGCCTGGTTCCACCCCAGATCTTTGTTCTGTGACTTGGTACCAAACCTGTTTGAAAAGCTTTTTCTGTCCTCTGGGTTACAGACACTCAGAGCCTGAACACGAGGGGGCTGCTGAATTCCTGATAAGGCTGTCTAACTAAAGCATCTCTTCCTAATTCTTCTCTTTGGATTGCCAGCATCAGTGTTTCCCTGCAGCCTCACCTGCATGCTGGTAGTAGAGACTTCCTGCCTTTGCCCCTCTCTGTTCAGTGAGGTCCTTTTTCTGTAAGCCTCAGCCCCTTTTGCAGGAAGTTTGGGTGCCTAGAGCATGTTCCAGGCAAAAGAAGACTGAGTCTTTGCTCATGTGGGATGGCAGCAACAACCTCTTTGCTGTCAGCAAGTGGATCTGAGCCTCTCTTGACAACTGCTTTTCACTCGAGCTTGTGTCCTCTTAGTTTTCTCTGGGCACAGGGCTGGGATGAGGCTACACAGAGACTATGGTCAAGCAGAAATGACCAGGAACTTTGGGAGCTTCTGCTTCACAGGAGTGCCAAATAGACCTGAGAAGGCCTTCCAGAAAGGCAGAGTCTTCTGTTTAAAATAGTGCCAAAGAAGGTGAAAGTTGAGAACTCTGGTAGAAGCCCAGGTCTCTAGCAGTAGGAGAAGTGTGAGAGTCTTTTACAACAGAGCGTTCCCAGTCAAAGGCCAGGAAACCTCGTGTTGCTCGTGATAGGCTTCCAGCGTGAGCTTGCAGGCACTGGTCATTAAAGAGCTGGGATAAGCACCAGATTAGCATCCAGAGTTATTGTGGGAAGGCAAGTGGGAGCTAAAGCTGAGAGCAGGGAGGAGTTAAAGGGGGCTGGGGGAGGAAGTGGGACGGTTGACAACCATTATGTCTTAGCAGTAGAGTGAAGCAAGAAACAGCCTCTGGACATTCCTTCCGTAATCTTGTCAGGATGGGGGATAATTAGTGTTATCCTTATGTATCAATTCCACTCTTAAATTGCATCCTGCTTGTACTGCCATGCAATTTAGGGAGATGACTTAATGCCACTAAACAATCATGTGGAATGAACTCAGTCCCAGTTTACCTGGATCCCAGGACACCTTACAAAAAAAAAAAAAAAAAAAGGACCCTTAGTCACCAACCTAAGGAATGTCTGACTTCCAAACCTCTTTCCTTGTTTTGGGGAATCTGAGCTAAAACAAGGAAGAAATGCAAGGCTCTGAAGCACCTAAGCTGCAGCATCTTGCAGTGAGGCTGCTCTCTTGTCAGGAGCTGATGGCAGAAAAAAGGCAATCAAGGTCAGCAGTGAGAAACATTCCTAGAGGCTGAGCCAGGGAAGAGGGAGGTGAGTTGTGTGGGTCAAAGCCAGTGAAGCGAGACCAGAGCATGGTTTGTTTTCAGTGGAACCAGGCTGTTCCCTCTGCTGCTTACCGGGACACAGAACTGAGCCTTTCTGTGCTATGTGAAAGGTGTAGCATTGCTAATGCAGCTTTTCCGTTCCTGCTCCCTGCTGTATCATCTCTTGGTGCTCACTCCCATTTCTCTCCTCAGCATACATTTGGCTGTCGCTTCTCCGCAGGGTTGGGGACTGAAAGTCGGTGCTGGTTAGGGCAAGGCAACACCTCTACCTGGGAATATCTGACAGCCACGGCAGGTTCTCACTGGAGCTTGCCTTTATAACGTTACTGCTTTTTATGTTTCCTGTAAGAGGGTGGGAGAACAGGACAGAACATTACTCTCCTAATTAACTTAGATTCCTTGGTCATTTCTAAAAATAATCCTGGCTCGAGTCCAGCCATCCTGCTAATAAAATAAACAAGCCTGCCAGAGCCCTACTAACTGTCAACATGGCTTGCTTTTCTGGTGTAGCCACCCCTTCCTCCTACAGCTAATCATTTACACGTCCTGGCCTCTCCACACTGTTTGTCGCAGGCTACGCGCAGAGCTCCGGTGTGACCTCCCCGTGCTGCCCTGAACCTTTCATCTCTGCCTGCATCAGGCAGTTGTCACCGTTTCCTCCTGCTCTGCCCTCCTTCCCTTTCCCGCTCGGCATCACCTCTGCTGCCACCCTCAGCGGCATCCTGCAGGGCTCCTGCATGACTCATCACGGGCAGGCAGCCCCTTCCCCCACATCCTGCGGCACTCCTGCCCAGCGAGCCCGGCCTCTCCTTCCCCGTCTCCAAATCCGCCTGGGAAAGGGGACCCCAGGCCGGGCTGGCACTAATGCAGCTTTCCTGCCCTGTCCCTTAGCAGGAACAGGCCTGACATGGACAAACAGCATGATGCTTCCAGCCACATACCGACTCCAGACACTTCTCTAAAAAGCAGATTGGTCATAAAAAAACCTGTTCCCCTCCTGCTTGGGGTACTCTGCAGACTTCCCTAACCTGGCTGGAGGTCACTCCCCCAGGCCTTTGAAGGTGTTCAGCAGCTCACCTTAAGGCATGCAGCATTGGCAGGGGAAATTGCTTGCTGGTGGTTGGTGTTTTCCACAGCTATTGTTTGCTCTTCTCTCCCAGAAATCCCCACAAATGTGCCAACTGCATGTGTTCTGTAGCTTGCCTCTGGTAGCCAGGGCAGGCTTTGTGAATGCTGAGCAGAAGTGCTTCCCCCCATCAGGCAGTGTCAATACAACCCCTTGTATTTGTCCTTTGCACAATGAGATTCTTGTGCTGCTGACAGCCTGCTGCACAATGTACCCAAATCTCCCAGAGAGGCCTCACTTAAAATAGATGCTGTGATAGCGGGCAGTACAAATCTTCATCTCTCTGGTTTCATACCACTTGTTGCACATTAAGTCGGTAACATCCGTGTGTGGCTACTTGTGTATGAGAGTGCTTTTGTGGGGACTTTTTGTTTTCTATTTTTTTAAGTCTTGCACAAGAAATAAACACAGAAATGCTTTGAAACGTTAGCTGAGTGGAGCTGTGATAAAATTCTTGCAAGCAGGCTGTCTGGAGGAGTGTTGCTATTACACACAGGACTTTTGGTTAGACTTTCTGGGAAGCTTTGTCTATAAATAACAAACAACAACCCCCCCTCAACTATTTTTTACTTCTGCTCAAAAGTTGTCATATTACACGTGCATCTCAAGCCTGCAGAAAAGAAACAAGGTGGTTGTTACAGCAAGGCTGCACCCTGACATTGGGAGTAAGGGGCCTTTCTCAAAAGCACTGCACTTGTTGCATTTGACAATTGTTAACACTGCCTATTTCTTTTCTCTCTAGTATTTGCATGGGGAGAATGCAAAGATTTATTTCTATGGATTCAGTGAATTCCCATCTGTATAAAGCCCCTGGCTTGACAGCGATGTCCATCAGGGCCTGGTGTTTGAATTGCCATCTAGGGGGCACAAGCTTAGTTTCCAGAGTCTGACCTAGTGGCTTCTGACCTAGCAAATAGTTGTGTCAGTGTAAAGAGCTTCCCAGGGAATTGAGCCAAGAACATTCATATGATAGTCTACAGAGCCCTTGGTGGGAGAGAAGTAGCCCTTCCTTGTTCTCAGGTGCTTCAAGCTGGAGAGGAGTTACTGTAGCTGCCAGCAAGGTGTATTGTGATCACCAGCCAGAGAGGTGGCACACCAGCACTACCTGCAGTCTGCTTTTGTTGAGTAATGATCCACTTTTACGGGAAAGTTTGAGAAACCCCTACATATGTTTTAGATAAATAGGATATATCCACTCTAGTATAGGAGATCAGAAGGACGCTCTCTTCCTGGATTATTTCAGGTCTTTTGGGAGCTGCTCAACAGCTGCTGTTGCATCTCAGAGTTCTGCAATTCAGAACTGGTGGCCTTCTGGTGAGCATGGGACTTGGAAATCACTTTGGACCAAAGATACGAGAAAATACATGATAATACACCAGTAAAGGAGGTGTGGTCAGCTGCTAAGGGAATTATGGATGTCATTTCTGGAGGTATTCTTGTTGTAGTATGTGTACCAAGCCAGATAAGTATCAGTGATTTGTCCTGGGTATACATTTGTTTGTTTTAGCTCTAGATCCAGTTGATTTGGCCTTGCCCATTGGGAACTGAAGACATATTTGCTGACATGGTATCAATAAATAACCTGCACAATTTTTTTTTTGTTGTTGCTCCTTAAACACTGGATAATGATTACCTATGTTAAAGTGACAGTGAAAGTAGGTACTCCTAAAAAGTTATCACAAGCTTTAATGCCACTGGTCATATAGTCCCTCACACAGGGACTTCCCTTGCTAAGACTCACCTGAGTGAGCCAATTCTGGTGCTTAGACATATCAGTCTCAATCATGAAAAATATCTCCAGTCCTTCTCCTATTTCCTTTTCCGTATCTCCATAATCTACTTTTAACATCACAGCAATTCTGTAATAGTCTTTCTACCTACTGAAGATTAGGTCAAAGCAATGGAAGAGGGAGTGCCAGCTACCCTCTGGCAACAAGCAACACAGTATTATACTAACCTCCATAGTCTGGTAGTCATTTTGTTCTTCATCTAACTAGCCAGAGCTTATCACTTGTCACTTCCCTCTGACACCATCCCATACTGAGAGCTAGACCAGTTCTAGCTACCTTCTGCAAGCCACATGGACGTAATGGTCTTTAGTTTTCAGCACAGGATCAGCAAGTGGTTTTCTGCACCCACACACAGACCTGGCCTCAGTGATGGCATTTGGCGCCTTTGTGAGCCAAAGGGAACTGTCCCATGCAGACACCATTGACCCACCCTGAATTTGGCAGGGTAAGTTAGGATATGCTGCCAGGGTCCTGTTCAAAGTCCTACAACCCCATGGATGACTATCTTTCCCTGAAATTTGCCAAACTACCTTCAGGAAATAATAAGGGACGCTGTACTTACTGTGCTATCTAGTTTGATATAGAGCTTGGAATATACTCCCCCACCCACGTGTGTAATGCTCAATATGCTTGAGCAGTTTGTAGTGCAGACCTGTAGCTGCATTTCAGAAGCACATAAGGACAGAGACTGAGACTTCAGTCAAATGCAGGGGAAGTTGGCATTTAAGCAACTGATTTGGACTGGGGGCCAAGCACATTAGTTGGATGAGTCTGCTGAGACGAGCAGCAGTGTAGTAATTGATATTGGCACCAAGAGCCATTAGGGTTTCAGGATTAACTCTGTGACTGCAGTGAACTGCTGTTTTTACTTCACTGTGCTAAGTCTGTTCCAAATGTCTTGAGGATTGAAGTATACAGAATGATGCAACATGATGAGAATCTCTTCCCAGCAGCTATAATCATCTCAGTTTTTTAATCCACCTTAAATGAGCTTTCAATGTTGAGATCCTAAGTAGAAAAGGTACCAAGACATTTATCAAACGATTCAGTGACAGTGCTAAAAATAGTCTCGGAAGGATCCATGCTCTTGAGCTTCATAATTGCACTGCAATCTTCAGTACAACTCATTTAGGACTTAGGCAGCTCATGTCTCATGCCCACACCCTGTTTTTTCACTTACAGGTACCTGCTGGAGCAGGATTTCCCAGGGATGAGGATTGGACCAGAGCCTACAACTGACTCCTTTATAGCAGTTATGCAAGGAGATGTAGAAGGAATCGTTCCTGGAAACGCGTTGGTGGTGGATCCCAAAAAACCATTCAGGAAACTCAACGCCTTTGGCAATGCCTTTTTGAACAGGTCAGTACTCAAGAACTCTCTTATTCTGCACAGCAAAGTTAGAACCTAATGAGCAGCATAGCAAGTAATGTGAAGGGATAAGGGACTTCTTTTCCCCCCATCCACATGGCTGATGCAAAGCCAATCCAGTCCTACCAGATGCACATAAGTCATTTGCTGAAGGGCTGATAAATTCAAGTGGGACGAACCTTCATTTTACTTGAACAAACGAAACAAAAATGACATCGCAGCCTAAGCTTATCCTACAGGAGACTAGAGGTAAATATCTTCATTACACTTGCTCTCCCTTGCTTTAGTATTTCTAGCTTCTTCCATTTGCAATCAAAACCAGGCTCTCTCCATTCCCATGCCTTACACATATAACCTCAGGTGCAAATTGATGACCGCTCTAATGTGTTTCCTGGAAAATGAAGTAGCAGGGTGTTTGGACAGGGGCTCTGTGACATGAGGAATATAACCTTTCCATCCCCTAGACCCAGCCTAGCCATAGGGAGGTTTTGGATCTAGGCCTTGCAGGAAGCCAGCAGCACACACCCATATCCTAGATGAGCACAAACTGTGCTGCAGAAGGCAACAAACTGACTACACCCATCATCGACGCCTTCCCTGCTAACACAGTGTGGGAGACACTGGAAACATGGCAGCTGCTCAGCCAAACAGCCAGGAAAGCTGGGCTGGGCTCTGGCTCCCGTTCTGTCTTCGAGCTGAGAGAATGACTGTCCAGAGGGTGCAGCATCTCCTACCAGCACTGACCACAGGAGTGCTGGTGTAGTTTGCGGCGAGGCAGGGAATGGACCTGCAGAGAAGCATGGGGAGAAGCTTGCTGGCAGGAGAGGGACCTAGCTGGAATCACTGCTGTGTGGAGAACCTTACAGTGCCTCAGGGTGACTCTGGAAGCAGTATCTGATCACTGCACAGGACCATCATTCAAATACATCAATATGGTCCTGCACCAGAGAGACTTTGAGGAGTTTTTGATGTTTCATAGGGCCCAGAACATCTGCACCTGACCAACAGTGCCCACTCCCTGCACCAGGGCAGAAAGGTGATTTGCCCTGAGAAAATAACAGGCCTGTTGCCTGGAGTGCAGAGATCGTGGATGAAGAGGACATAATGCAGAGCAGCTCAGCTGACAGCCAAGAATGGCCACAGCTGGCAGACAGTTCACTGCAGAGCAGGAACATTAGGCCAGGCACGGGGGGCAAAAAGCAAACACTTCTGAACTAGCCTGATGGATGTGGCCTGAATGCAATTTGCTCCTGATACAGCAAGGGATCTCTGCATCCATTAACCCAGTTCACTGTTATCATGCTGTGCTCTTCTTGTGCTTCTTCTACTCTTCCTTCTCCTGAGGAAGGAGTCAAGCCTGTGCAGACAGCAGGGCAGAGGAACACAGCAGTGATTCAGCAGCAGCATAAGTGCAGTCCTTCTAGCAATGCAGGGAGTAGCCAGAGCAGCTAATGACATCTTTCTGTTGCTGACTTGAAAAAAGAGGGGGTAATGATTCCTAAACTGACAGAGGAGACACTAAGGGGGACTGGCTCAGCTATGTGAGCATCACCGTGCTCAAAATGCAGATGCTAACACCCAGCTAATTAGGAAATTAAACACATGCAAGAGTTTACTCAGAGGGGCAGAAATTTAGCAGATGTAAGTCCTGGTGCACCCACTGGACCAGATCAAGCCGCCCACACTTACTTTTCCAGTGGGCCTGGCTTCTTTGCTAGAGACAAGCAGAGCTATCTCTGCCTTGCACATATCTTGCTGCTGCCATGTATAATGCCAAGGTCATGACTTTAGCTAGGAGGCTGTGAGCAAGAAATTTGCAGAAAGGAGCTAATCTCCAAGAGCCACACCTCTAAGCCAAGATAAGAGTGGCCATGGGCAAGTCTGCTTTGCCCGTGGATGGTTAAAGGTAACACTTGACTGTGAGCATCAGTGGAAAGGAGCAGAGCAACATGAGGCAGTAGCCTTGACACAGGCCAAGCTGGTCTTGGCTGAGAGGTGGCAGCCCAACAGCACTGTGTCCTGTGGGGTGCAGAGCCTGCTGGTCCAGCAGTGAGCATCCACCCTTAGCTGGGACTCCCTCCCCAGCAGAGACTGGGATCTGCTGCTTTCCAGAAAGCAAGGGAAGACTGGTACAGTCAAGATTTGGCTGGGAGACAAGCAAATTGTGCTGCTCAGAGCCTGTATCCTCCCTCCCTCCATTCCCAGAAGATGGAGCACCTGCCCATACCTGGGAGATAGGGCTGCCCCGGGCTGAAAGGAGGATAGCAGATCTGCAGAATCCTGTCTCTTGTCTGCTCTTCTTGCCTCAGGTTGTTCCTGGGCAGTGAGAGAAGGGCTTGTTGTCCTTTCTCCAACTCAGCTAGCCAAACCCCACCTCTGGGAAGATTCCAGAGAGATTAGAGGTCGAACCTTGTTATCAGGAAGACTTGTTTGGCACCAAGGGCCTGGAGCAAAATCAGAATCTCACCCATTACTTTCATATCACATTGACTATGTTGCAAGAATTTCCCCATCCCCAAAGTCTGTTTTGGGAAGCTAAGGTGGAGTAACTGGGGGTGACTAAGGAGTCAGTCCTGGTTTTGTGTTGTGAACAGCAGGAGAGGTGGATAACAGGTTGCTCCTTCAGCCCTATGCTCTGCCTGTGAAACTCTAGTTTGGCACCACGTTCTTCCCTTCATATGGCCCCAAACAGAATTAGGTCACGCTCCCTGAGGTCCTGCAGTTCTGCTGGGACAACAGGAAGGCAGCAGCCTTAATTTTGCCAACAGAGCCAGAATGCACTCACTCATGCTGGCCTCTGACCTTATATCTCAAATCTCCTGCAGAGTACTTTTCCTAGAGAAACAGGTGGAAAATCCCCCTTCCCCATTTAATACTGCAGCACAAGGAATACTCAGGGTTGTAACAGTGGAGAGCAAACCTGGGCTGGCAGGACAAAGGAATAACATGACCTCCTGAGCCTTTTGTTCTCTGCTGCTGTGCCTGGCACTCAACAGGATAATCAAGCCAGTCCCCCTCTTTGATATGAGGTATTACACATTGAGAAATGCTCCCTGTTGCCACCTGCCAAGCTGGGGATGTGGGAAGCTGTAATATGTGGTCTGAAATAGCTGACAGCATAGAGGAGGAGACACACTTTAACCCATGAGGATTCACTCTTGTTAGAATCTCCTTGGAGTCATACAAGTGGAACAATTGGGGTGGGGTTGCAGCATAGCCTGGAGGAGTTCAGAGGTGCAGGGGCTTCTGCAGAACCAGACACTCATCAGAGCACTGCAGGGCCCCATCTGCCTTGACTGCACTGAGTGTCCTTGTGCCAGCCCCCATCCTTTGTGGTTCTGCCTCCTCCCACAGTAACATGTTTTTTGTGCCTGGATGTCACACCACCCTATTAATATGCATATGTACACACACACACACTTGTGTGCCTGGAATGCCATCACAAAAAGGCTATCCATGAAATGCTACCAGGAGCTACAGAAGCAGATAGGCTTTTACTGTCCTTTGCTGTTACTAGCAACTGAAATAGATGAGCTGCAGCCCACAAAGCACAAGTTTCACTTCTTAGGCAGTGATTTGCATAGATACAGGATGGGGAACAACTAGCTAAAGAGCAATTACACATAAATGGAGCTGCAGAGCAGGGGGAGCAGTGAATTACAAACTGAATGTGAGTTAACAGTGTCATACTGCTGTTAAAAAAGCAAACATCTCACTGAGATATATAAACAAGACTGTCATCTGTAAGAGATAAGGAGCAATCCATCCACTCTGCTCACCACTAGCAGGGCCGTGGCTGGAGTATGTCAGCTTGTGGCATCATGCCTGAAGAAATCTGTGGAACAGTTTGAGAGGGCCCAGAGAAAGGCTGCAAGGGTCTTCAGGGATTTAGAAATGAGCTGGAAAGGCAGCTAGAGAGGACTGGAAGAGATAGGAAAAAGAAAAAACAACCACCGAACTGTTTTCTATAGAGGAAAGACTGAGAGGAGCAGGATGACAGTAGTGTACATTGTGACAAGAGAGGAAAAATAAATAATTTTCCACATCTACTGTGTTTGTGACTGAGTGGCATTGTAGCATACAACATTTAGATTAGACATTAAAAAAAAGAGGGTTTACTGTAAAGATTATTAAGTAATGGAGTAGACTCCCAGCAAATGTGGGTGAGTCTGCATTGTTATGGATTTGAAGAACACTTCAGACAACCGGATTGATCCTCCTTGAGGCAGGATGATAGACCAAGCAAATTCTTGAGATCTCATGCTGCCTATGCTTTAGTACTTCCATGGTGCAATAATAGCATGCTTTTTGTCTGTTTAAGACCAGATTTGAAAGAGAACAAAAGTCCTACAGCATTGCTGATTTTTTTTTTAAACCAAGTTATTTCAGTTCACTTGAGTTCAGGACTCTACAGGGGAGTGCTTAAGCAAAGAAAAACAAATACCACTTCTTGTTAAAATCTAAACAGCACATAAATGAAAACCCAAATGTTTTCATAATTCACAATTTGGGGGCCCATATAAAAATCCTGTCATAGGTCATGACTGAGACCCATGTTCCAGAGGCAGCAAAATAGAAACTAGAACTAAGCACTTTTTTCTTTCTCATTTCTTTAAGTAACAGTAGGTCCAAATTCCTACTGAAGACTTGAGAGACCAGAGTCTGGCTTGTCCCATGTTGCCTTTGATGTTCAGCACATCATGAATATGTTTTGCCTTTTTTTTAACATACTTATTTTCCACACAGGTTCGTCTGTGCCCAGCTACCTAATCCTGTATTAGAAAGCATCAGTGTCATTGATACACCAGGAATCCTTTCTGGAGAAAAGCAGAGAATTAGCAGAGGTAAGTCCCAAGTTCAGTTCTCTTTTAAATGACAGTAATGAAAACCAAAGGAACTGTATATGAGTTTCACTTTAAACTAGACAAGCTCTGGATAAAAGCAGTGGTAGGAGCCTCTCAGAGCTACAATATGACTTTGCAAATGGAGACCAAAGGGACATTGTTAATCTGCAGAGAATTTAAATGTTTTCAGGGAAGGCTACTGACAAGGTCAGCAGTACCTTTGGCACAGTCCAGTATTTCCTCATGGAAGAGATTTCTATCAAAGTCAAGTAATAACTATCTGCTTTGCAGAAACACTTGCTTTCAGTGGTTTACTGATGATCCATAGCCAGGGCCCCCATTGTAATCAACCTGGTTTCTTGCACTGTCCAGGCTTCCTAAATCTAGTGCAGGGCTGGATTGGGTTTAAGAGCCATTGGCACCCAAGTTGCTCATTGCAGTGGGGAATCTGGAAAGCCTGTGAACACTAAATCATAAAATCCTAGAGTAGTTTTGGTTTGAAGGGACATTAAAGATGCTCTAGTTTCAACCCCCTGTCATAGATAGGGGCATCTTCCACTAGACCACGTTGCTCAAAGCCCCATCCAACCTGGCCTTGAACACTTCCAGGGATGGGGCATCCACAACTTCTTGGGGCAAGCTGTGCCAGTGCCTCACCACCCTCACAGTAAAGAATTTCTTCTCAGTATCCAGTATAAGCCTACCCTTTTTCAGTTTAAAGCCCTTCCCCCTTGTTCTGTCACTACAGACCCTTGTAAATGGAGTTGATGGGCAGCACAGAGTCTCTTAGTGAACTTCTGAGGTCACTCTCAGACTCGCCCTCTGAAGTGGGCAACATCTTTATACTTTAAACCTAACATCTGTGGTCACTTTCTTGCTCTGTAAGGTGATGGTGGCATAGCTTGCATTTCTAGAAGGTTCCTTAGATAAAGCTGGGAGCTATGCATCATTTCATTGGAAGAAAGCCAAGAGTAGTAATCTCAACCTTCAGGTTTGAGAAGATCAGTTCTCATGCACACTGCCTATTAACAGTGCACAGCTGAGTTTCAGCAGCATAGGCTCTACCCCAAAGTGCTGAGGCCTTTCCCATATTTCCATGTTCGGTCCCCTAAGATTTCAGATGACTCATGATTTTCCAAGTTTTATGACACTTTTGCATTGAAACTTTTTTTGGAAACTTCCTTTTTTCTTTTAATTGAGCAGCCACCTTGCACAGAGCCAGGTCTTGTTTGTTTTGCTGGGATTTTCCACCACAGGAACCTTAGCTAGCAAAAAAGTGTCAATAAAGCACAGCCACAGTTAGTTGAAAACTCACATTAACCTTTTTCACTGTGGGCTTCTGCCCTGCTAGGGGATCAGAAATTCCAAGGTGTGCCAGCCTTCATGAGAAGGTTGAAAAATACGCTGTGCAAGCATTCCTCCCCTCAGCAGAAAGTGTTATGGAGATAAAAAAAAAATTTGTATTACTTGGTGTAGACATTTTCCAGTCAAAAAATGCCACTGAAAGCAAACAGTTCTTCTGTGAAACTATCACAGTGAAGGAAACTTGCTTAGGAGGAAATATTTTTGTTAATAAAAAAAAAAATAAAAAGAAGGTGTAGGTGAGTCAAAATGAACCCCTTTCAAGTGCATTTTCCAAATCTCCTCACTAATTCAAATCCTGACGTACATTGCAAGATTTTCTTATTTTTCAGCTGTTTACAGAACTAAAAATACCCTCCTGCAAAATACACTGGCACTTCTTGCTGCTCTTTCTGCAAAAATTTCTCTGTCAGCTTTCCAGTGGGTCTTGGTGTCCCATTCTAGAGCCTGTCAGTCTGACCTTGGTGCGGCAAAGGTCATGGAATTGATCATCATCATGGATCAGGCCAGGCAACACAAGCTTATGAAAGGCAGGTCCTGCTTGACCAACCTGATCTCCTCCTATGACAAGGTGACCCACTTCCTGGATGGGGGGAAGGCTGAGGATATTGCCTACCTAAAATGTAACCCTGTTTATGACCCTGTTTCCCTTAGCTTTCTCCTGGAGAAACTGCTGCTCATGGCTTGGATGGGTGCACCCTTCCCTGGGTGAAAAACTGGCTGGATGGCCAAGCCAAAAGTGGTGGTGAATGGAGTTAAATCCAATTGGCAGCCAGTCACAAGTGACACTCCCCAAGGCTCAGCACTAGACCAAGCATGTTTGATATCTTTATCAATGATCTTGGACAAGGGGAGCACCCTCAGCCAGTTGCAGATGACACCAAGCTGGGCTGGAGTGCTGGTCTGGTGGAGGGTAGGAAGGCTCTGCAGAAGAATCTGTAGAGGGATCTGAATCAATGGGACAGATCAATGGGCTGAGGCCAGTGCTGGATTTATGGTTGGATTCAATGATCTTGAAGATCTTTTCTAACCTAAACAATTCTGTGCTTCCTGCAGCCACTCTAATAAATGCCAGCAGTGCCAGAACACGCTGGTGCACAGCTGTGCACTGTTAGGAAAGTCACTGGTGTACTTTAACCCAAGCTAATAGTGCCTCTGCAAACATTTGGAAACAGCTGAGGAGGCTAAAGGGGAGTCCCAGTTCTGTACATTTTTGCACACTGTACCTGTTTGTAGAACTGGAGGCCTGTCTCAGCATGTGGAACAGGTTCTTCCTGGACAACTTTTCTGCCCCTAGTGCAATTAAGTGCACTTAGGGCAGAAAATTGGCACATTGACCCTGTGACTACACTGTGTGGTCATTCGACCCTTTTGCCAGGAGGCAACTCTCAGTGGAGTACAGCCATCTCCTGATCATCCTGCCATCCCAGGAATTTGCTCTGCTGTATCTCCAGCCAGACAAGGGGGCTGTCACCACCTGTCAACTGATCTAATCACAAGAGTTAAAAGTACAGTGAAGGTGGGATCTCACTTTGTCACCATTTACATCCAGGACAGGCTGAAAGTGGTCATATGGGCCAGGCCAGATGACCTTGCAATAGCTACAGGACAAGATCCTCATCTAGTTTAGATGAACGTGGCTTTGTTGAGGCTGGGACAACTCCAGCAATTTCTGTCCACAGGAAGCTGGAAGAGTCAAACGAGTGCTGAGGTTCTTGTGTTTAGGAAGGGCTGCTGCCAGGCATTGGCTTGAGCTTATCTCAAGGTGTTTGAAAGGGAGTACTCTCCTCCCAGCTCCCATGGAAGAGGAATAGGAAAAGGTGGTGAGGCTGGCACCTTTGCCACCAAGCTTACAAGCCAGCTGACCTCATTAGCAAGTTGGTTTTGGAGGCAGATAGAGCAGTGACATGGGTTCTAGGCAGAAAACAAGACAGGGCTAAAAACTGCTGACACAACAAAATTCTTCTGCTCCTTCTGTACCTTCCCAGCCTGCTCAGATTTCACTTGGGGGTGAAGCAATACCTGAGGGAGTCTTACAGAGATTTTCCAAGAGACTTTGAAGTTTCTTAACTGCTCAGAACAGGAATGCTTTTCTTACCCCCATTGCTAGTAGTAGGTTCTAAGCCCCTCAGACTGGGGTACCTGTGACACAAGGTCAGGGAAGAGAGTAGATAGTGAAGCAGCATTCTGTCATAAATTTGAGGGGGAAAGTAAAGATGGAAAAGATATCGCAGGCTTTCCCAGCCTGCCCATCCCATGAGAACCAGCAGCATTTCTAAAAATAGGAAATTCTTCTCAGTGGGAACATCACAAGTCCGTCTCCTTCCCCGTTAGAAATCAGGAGCATTAGCTAATCTATACAGTGTCAGCTTAGCAGAATACTGTGCTGTCAAAGCTTAGCAATCCATGAGAGCCACCTTATACCCCTGAATTTCAAAGCAATAGCTGTTCCTGTTATTGCGTCCATGTTTCAAAGAGCAGGAGCAAGGGAACGGGGTTTAAAGGATTGATTCAGGGGCCAAGTCCAGGTTCTGAAGCTTTTCATTTGTCTGAACTCAACTCTGAATTAAATTCACTGCCTTGTTGCTGTTAAAGATGACAGATCTGACAGTCCCTTCCCCTTCACAGTCAGTGTGTGCACGAGCACAGGGTGCTGGTGTTAGTGCTAGCAGCAGGGCTCTGCAGATGGCTACCAAGGTTTGCTCCAAGGAATGCTGTATAATCCCGGGAAACAAAGCTCTGCACTGGCTCTCTCCGAGGACTGCATGACCATAAAGAGCCCCCTTCCCCCACAGAGCAGCCCATGAAGTTTCCCAGTAGCAGAGCTGCAGGTTTAGGCCTATCAAGCAATTGAGGGTGATGCAGTCTGTCATAGCTGAGTGCACATCCCTTTGACATGCAGTGACATCACCAGCACTGACACAGCAGCTGCTGCTGCTCTCAGGCTCTCATAAAAAGTGTAGCCAAGGACCTTCCTGCACTGATCTGACCTACTGAGCTCCTGAGTCCTGCACTACTTTGTGGTGGGCACCCACGGTATCACAGGTGTGGTAGCTAGACTCCCTAGGATACACAGGTGTCATTTACAGGCTTTGTGGGAAATATTTCCAGGATGTCCTGGCCCAGAGCATCTTTGTATTTCACTGCTTCTGTATTATTCTTGCCTGGAAGGCAGCCATTTCTCTTCTGATCTTTTTTACAGACTGGGGCATGAATCTATGTCCATGTTTAAAGAACTAATGACTGCATTGTCTTGTCCCTTGCTCTGTGTCCTTTTTTTTTTTTCATTATTTCCAGGGGAGCATGAGGCTGCAGAGATGCCCATAGGGGAGGTGTTTGTACCAAAGCAGCACAGTCCTGTCTGCTTTGACAGGTTGATAATGATACAAATGCCATCAACTTGCAAAGCACTGTTCTGGTGTCACATAATGAGCTCAGGCCAGCCTACTGGGAGGGGAAATGAGGAGGGGATGGCTGTACTGAAATAAATGAGGACAGAGGGGAGGACCACAGCTCAGGTCATGCAGTACAGCAGAGCCAGGACAGGAGTGAGGACTTGCTCATAATTCATCACCTTGTGCAGTCTGCCCTGCTAATGGAGCCACCTGGCAACAGGAACTGGTGTGCTTCAGTGGCAGTGCCATCCCTGGGGGCTGAGCCTTACACGCTCTGCTGCCCATCTGGCTCGACCTACGTCTGCCCTGAGCTGAGCAGATCCAAGTCTGCCAAGTTCAGTGACGCCTTGGCCACGCTGTATTTGATCCCTGTTTTGGGGTAGTACTTCCTGGATATATCCTGAACACTTACTTCACCTTCACCCTCTATATGCCACCTTCTCCCTTTCCTGCGTTAGCAGTGACCACAAGGTCCTAGCCAGGAGGTGAGGACTGGCAGTGTCATTCCCCACTGGCTTTCTTTCCAGTGTACACTATTCCAGCATTTTCCCAGCCTTCCACCCAGTTCCGCTCTGCTGGCTTCAGTGCAGCCTAAGTATCCCATAACCAAGGGAAAAAACCCTACCCACCAGCCTCGCCCTTCTCCTGGGAAAGCAGAATTCCCAAATGACCAGCAGCTTCAGCACCAGGGACACTTAGTCACTCACCAGCCCGACAGCAAGAAGAAAAATGCTAATAGCAACAGTCTTGGGCAGTGCAGAGCTCTCAGCCTGGCTGTGTCTCAAATAACCATGCTTGGAAGGGAAAGGCAAACACCAAGGGAATTGATGTTCTCCCACTTCATGCAATGCTGTTTAGGGTACAATGGCAACAGAAAATATTATTTCTGATATCTTTCTCACGTGTGCTAGCAACAGCATGATACAAACTAAAGGCAGCCACCCTGAAAGCCTCTAAAAGGGAGGCATTGCAAATATTTGCTATAATACTCCCCACTGGTGATGTTTGCTTATATTCTGTATTTCACTCTGCCTGGGAGGGTAAAAGTGCACTGGTTAGTTTTGACTTTCCAGTTCACCTCCATTACAGCTGCTCTGCCAACCTGCCTGATTTTATCATAGTCTCGCTTCACACATACTGTTCCACTGAAATGCTCAGCTCTTACAGGCACACTGTTCTGCACTTCCTCTTAAAAGCAACACAAAAATGAGCAGAGAATCTGCACAGTTCTCATGTTTATGTCTAGAAATATGTGAAGCCATGAGCCTAACTCTCCTGACCTGAAAGCAGCATGCGAACAAAAGGTCAAGATTATATTTGGGGTTTGAGAAAGCCAAACCATTATTTTGTTTGGTGTTGAAGGAGGAAAATCATATCTTCATGATTTGGGTTGGAAATACTGATATATTTTGCAGTTCCAGAACTGGAAGAGCAAAAAAAAGTAACACAAAAGAACAGTATTAAATGGTGCACAGATAGAAAGGGCTGTGCTTTTTTCTATTCCTATTAACATAGAGCAAGCATTTAATTTGTGTTACTAAACAAGTCTGATTTTTAGAACAGCTGTGCAGCTTGTCCATTTGTTATGCACTGTGCACTCCAGAAATATTCTATCTATTGCATTGAGGGAGGATGGTCATGCCATCAACATCTCATCAATTTGCATTATTTATGCCCATCATGCATTCTTTCAGCATCCTGAGTAACAATGGAGAAGGAATGTGTTTCCTGGTCACTGGGAGCTATCAGTTACTGGTGGCCATTTCAGGCTTTTCAAACATAATTTCTCCTGAAATTTAAAGTATGAGTACAGGAGAATTCAGTTTGTGTTTAGATGCTATAGTGAAAAAACTTCCTTAGAATCCCAGCTACACATCAACGTTGCTATGCACTGACTTCTCTGGAAAACTTGGCCCGCATTCAGGTGCCTTCTGAGGTCTCAAAATCTGGCTAGAAACTGTTTCAGAATTGGTCCAAGTACCAGGTAATGCTCAGGCCCGTCTGTCACAAGTGGCAAAGATACAAACTTGTAGATGGGACAAGTTCTGCTGTGTGTTCCTAGGAGCTGAGCAGGCTCTTATAGGGAAACTTAGCTCAGGACAATGCTCTCCTCAGTTTTACTCCACCTGATTTGAATGTGCCTAGTGAGGTTTTGTTCACTTCCCAGTGACATAAAGCAAGAGCCCCATCAGGCTCCCAGCCTCTCCCCCACCCTGAAGCCCTTGCAGTAAACAACATGAAAGCAAAGGGCCACGCAGTCTGGCACTCCAGGTACTGGTTAATGTAAATGTTAGCGTTGTTGCTAGCTGAGAACAGAGATCTGCTGTGCTTTGAGTCCTTTTGCCTTTGCTTTGGAAACCTTAAAGCCTCCAAAACGTATTTAATGTTTCCATTAGTTCTTGGTTCAGAGGAGGAAATGTGGAGCACTGGCAGGAGGATGTAGCTCCCAGTGCTCTGAATCAGCGGCTCCAGGACAGATTATTTCTTTGAGTGTAGGCACAGGCAGAAGCGATTGGCAAGCTGGGGCCTGCTCTAGAAATTAGGGCATGCGACATTCAAAGAAATCTTTTCATCCCAAAGGACTTCTGTCTATTTCCCAACACACCCACAGATACACACTACAGGAATCTCTCTGTATTCCCTTGGAAGGCAGCCTCTTCCAGAGAGGAGTATGGCAGCTTTTTACAAAGGTGTTTTAGGATGAGCAGCAGTGAGATGTATCCAGTATCCCTCCTTTGCTTTTCATTATCCCTTCTGTCCTCTCCTTGCTGGCACCACCAGCTCCTCACCTTGAGTGAAACTTGCTCAAATCACTGTTCTTCCACCCAGTCGCAGCTGTTTCCTCTCTCATACTCCTACCCAGCACCCTTCTCTCTCTAGGACACCATTACTCTCTGGGTCTCATAACAGCCACCCAACCCAGCTTCCCCCTCACTTTTTGTGTCCTCAAAGGGATGTGTCACTTCCCCCTACCTCCCCTCATTTTCTTCATCTGACCATTGTGTGACCTTCCTTCTCCTTTGCTCACAGCCATCTGTCACATTTGGGTAACACCTGCCCCTCCTGGCACATTCTCCCCCTCCAGTGTGGGCTGCCTGCTTGTTTTGCAGTGACATAAGTTCTTCTTCCCTGCACTTTGAAGGGCTTTCAGGCAGGACATTGCTGTGACCAGTTAGACTAAGCCTCAAAACCCTCTTACTCAATTGTAAAAATTTAAGTCACAAGCTCACTGGAATCAGCATTCATTTCATTTCATCTCCCAAGAGCTGTTCCCTCTCTAGGCAGTCAGTGTTTCCTGTGTCAGCTGTCCCATCGTCTGATGTTGTCCTCGGACAATCAGAGGCAGTCTCCAACTTGACAAATAGGGACACTGCCATAAAACTCTGCCTTATAGAGTGGCACAGTCTGGTAAATATTTCATCTCTGGATAACACCAGAAAAATGAGAAGTAAGCTCCCAGTGACTAAAATTCAGCAGGAAAGAGGTGAATTGCTAAAAGCAGCAGCACATTTACAGCAGTAGTAACAGCAAGCTGTGAGATATCTGGTGCAAAGCAGCAGCTTTGGGGTTTTCAGCACTTCTTGATCTCACTGTTTCCATTCAACCCCACCTGAACTCCACTACCATAGGACCTGTGGCTATGGTTCCACAAGACAGGAAATCAGTAGTATGCTTGCTACCAGTAAAAAAACAGCACAAACAAACAAAACAAACCTAAACCAACAGCCGGTGTAGCTACATGGTGAGAAATGCTGAAACCAGTGCATGCCCACTCCTTGCTGGTTTAAATTGGCTTTAAAATCTTACAGCCAGGCAGATTTTGTGCTGGGTCAGGTATCATTCTTCTTCCCACAGTCAGCATAAAGATCGTATCATGCCTGATCTGACTTGACAGAATGTAATTGCATAATCCTGCCAGATCTTGGTGAAATGCATGGTGCCAGGTATTCCAGTGGTGCACAGACAAGTATTCATTAGGCCAGCCTGCCTTATGGAGTCTAGGTGGCAGGGAATCTGCAAGAAGATCATTTTCTCTGCAGGCTGAACCCACTGACAGCCCTGCTGACTTGTCAGCTTTGTGTTAAGTCTGTTGAGTCCTTTTCATGCTGTCAAAAGGAAACCTGTCCCATGAAAAAAACATCTGATGGAATAAAATTGTTATCACGTTCATCTTGTCCTCCTAGTACTGTATGATTTGGATTCATTTTCTCTTCACATTCACCTTATCTGGAGGTTGTGAAAGAAGCTGCATCAGTGATGTTAGAGAATGTTTAAATATGCAGCATATTTTTCAACAGGGATGCAAGTACAACAGACAGGAATTACTGAACAGAAAATTCTTCCCTTTGCAGTTCTGTCTGAACATCCCTGTAATAATGGTTTTGCATTAATGCAGCTTTGGCAAGCAGATGGCTTCCCTACTGCCCTGTAAGTTCACAATAAAACCGTGCTGTGTTTCATGGACAGCTTCACCCATCCCTGAAACACTGCCAAAGCAGAGATAGTGGCTGCCTGCTTTTGTGAGAGGCCTTAGCAACGCCCTACAACACAGGCAGGCGTAGGGAGACATAACGCATTTGCAGTGGAATGAGCAAGGGACACTATGAAAACTCCTAATTTGACTGTAGATGAAGATCAGTTCTTGGTCTAAGCTCACACAGTAATAAACTGCCAGAAGAAAGAGGCAGGCCCAGTGCATCTGTGAAGTGAAAAAAGGGGCAGGAGGGAAGAAACCAAAGCGAGGCTATAATGCTTAAATTTAGTTACAGCATCAGCCTCGTGTTTTCGGGTGTTGAACACCTCCAGCTCTGCCTGGAGCCAGGCAAAATGTCCTGAGTTCTCTACGCCATTGAAGAGCCCTCCAGAAATGAAAGCTCCAAACTAAACATTAAAATATTAATCTAAGACCTTTTTTTTAAACACCTTTATTAATAGCTTGCCCTTAGCATTTTTACACTGTCATCCTGCTATCCAAATGCTTTAGTAACAACCTACTCTTATTATACACTAAAAGCAAGACTAAAAAGTCAACCCCATGAATCACATCTGTAGCAATTCTCTGGGCACTGTGTGCAGAAACACCACCACAGCCAGTGACTCCAAGCACATAGTTGTAAACAGAGGCCTGTCCCATGTCATGCTGGGTGTTAAGGAACTACACAGCACTCAGGATAATTCTCCCCTCTTTGCCCCTAGAGTGCTCTATCCCTTAAGAACAGAGTACATACACTTACACCTTACTTCTCCTGCCAAGTACCCCCATACAGAGGAGTGCAGCTGTGATCAGTAGCACTGCACACACAAAATGTGTTTCTTGCTCAGCTGGGCACCAACAGGAGAGGTTCCCTAAGCACCAGAGCAAGTGGGACATACAAGGGGAGAGTGTGGGTTGGGCTTTTGTCCCAGCACGGGATGCAGATGAGTCCATGGTGATATTTCAGAGCAGTCAACAGCAAGTGTTACTCTCCTGGGGTTTGTTCTCTCTTTAATGGAGATATGCAGGACAGCTGTCAGGAGAATATCTCTGAACAAGCAAAGAAGCCAGGAAAGAAAGTCTGCTAATCAATCTAGACATTTAGTGAAGTCCACGGGGACATTCAGGACTCACTGTATGTTGCCGTAGCAGCTGGGAATACACAAAGGGTCTGAGCAGATATTAATTTCCTTTTCTTGCTGGGTAGAGCAACATTTATTTTTGTTAATAGGAAAGAGAGGCTCAGGAAATAGATACCCTCTAAGTGCTACTGTGGATGCAGGCTTGATACAGGATAAAAATCCTGAGAGCTAAGCACATAAAGATACTTTTGAACAAACCTGAAGACCCAGGCAGATCAAAGGGCTAAGATCAGTCTCCCTAGTCCTCAGTTAATACCAAAACTACAGTTACACTTTTTTTCTATACCTCCCTTCTTTTAAATAGTCGGTTCCCACTGTTACTGAATCACTAAAAGGTGGGCTGAGTGTCAGGTGCAGACGCTTTGCCCAATTCATCCCAGCCCCTATTAACACAACAGAGCATAACAGTGACTGTTCCTCTACTGTCAGAGGGAAACCATCCACATGCTTTGTGACAGGACATCACTATAGCATTACAAGGTAGCCTAGAGAGCATGACGGTTTTCCCCTTGATTCTCCCAAGAAAAACACTGGACAGAGTAGTTATGGTACAATTCAAACATGTGCCAGCTTGACAAGAAAGCATCCCAGTCCATGAGATTTGACAAGATTAAATGCACAAACATCTCCAAATAAAGTCACCCTGACTCATTGCTTCCACGATGAAAAAGCAAGCTGTGTAGCTCTTTGTATGAAGAATAAACTGTCCTGCCATGCCAGATGACTTCCAGCCCTGGCAGAAGTGAACATAAAGTCTGTGTATCCTCTCTTTAGCAAAGTTTGAGGGGGCATGAGAGGTCCCTGTTTACACATTCATTGATCTGTTTGCAGAGGGACAGCTGACAGCCTGAACCCAGGCCAAGTGAAATGAGGTATCAGCATCGACTTTGTCCTGCTGCCACTGCCCCCAGCACAGGTTAGGAAGGAGTCAGCACACTGATCTTTGCAGCAGATTTGCAATTAGAGCAGTGGAGTAGAGCTCCCTGCAGCCAGAACACCTAAGGTTAAAAAGCTGAGGTTAACACCTAAGGTTAAAAAAGGCTGTTAATATGTGAAAGCGAGCAGGACCAAGTTTATTTCAGTTTTAAAAGACTGACTTGCGACTGTGTTTGAGGTCAGACACATGGACTGAGCAAGATACACAGCTATCAATATAATATATTGAATGCTCAGCAGGTCTTTGTCAAAGCTAACACTAATTCTGAATTCTCTGAAGCTCTCAGCATCAAGCATAGCTGAGCAAAGAGCCAGGGCCCAGCATTGCTTGCTCTTGTTAGAGACACTCGTGCCCTAGTGAGCAGAAGGACACTGAGGGGACAAATATCTGTCTTTCATTTATGATTTCTGCAGATCCTTGGAAGAGAGCAGGGCAAAGTGTCCACATCCAAGAGCACACACCTCGCACACCCACACTCTGCCACCCCCTCTTCCTGTAAGGAGCAAACTGTAATTGACCAAAGCAGGACACTGCCCAGTAATAATACTTTGAAGTTGTATAGAAGTTCTCAGTGGCAAAAAGTTAATACCAATTTATTCAGCTGAAGAGAATGTTCACACAGGCTTTACTCCTGACACGAGAGCCAGGATTTTGCTCCAGTTTGCTTAGTCATACGGAAGAAAAGGCCAGCGTCAAAAAGCAAGATCAGAGCTCAGCTATCCTCCCTTCTGTAGTTCCAGTCTAATGATTGGGATGCACTGGTTGCCCTCTAGGTTTTAGGAGGGGACAGAAAGAAAAAAAAGAAAGAAAAAGAAAGGGGAGCAGGAGGAAAAAGCACTGGACTAATTATCATGCATTTATTCATGAAAGCCAAGACTAAAATAGTATATTAAAGGATTTGAATGCAAATAGCATTTGCTCTGTCCTGATTTCCCTTAACAAAGTGCAGCACTCTGGTGACTCAGATAACCCCAAATGTTGCACAGCATAGGAGAACCTGACACAGCATAGGAGAGCCTGACACAGCAGGGGGAGAGAACCAACCAGTCTCTCACCAAGACTTTAAAGAAGGTTAAAGAAACACCACAGAGCTAGGAGAAAATGTGATTTTGTTGCTGTCATTACTATTGTTTTAGGGACTTCTCCACACATGCTGTTTATCACGCCCTGTGCTGCTTAGAGGTGGACCCAGTCTGACACTGAATCCATTATCCTTAGTCCTGAGGCACGTGAAATTTGAACCCACTGTTCTTAGCTTGAGTCTGCCTCTGGTGTTCACAGCAATGCTGTCTGCAAAGCATCAAGCTCTTGGCTAAGTGAACACAAATCATTTGGCTTTGTGCACATGCAGCAGGTATAACAGGATGATTATTCTGGTAAGGAAGGTTATTTGCATCCTGGGATTTGAACTGCATGGGACAAAGTTAGTCTTGCACAACTAGACAAGGCCTGAGATTTATTAAGCAGTGGAGATAGGCATCTCAAACCAGTCTGGGTGCAAGTTCTGCAATTACCCAGCTTTCTACAGCCTTTGTAGGCTATGCTGATGGCCAGTCATTCACAAACCAGACCTTTCTTGTTGCCACATACAAGACTTCTGCAGTAGGTGTTTGACTACAGCAGTTGCTCCTTGATGTGCATTTGAATGAAGATCTGGAGCACAAGTTCAAGACTTCTTTGGGTCATCTCTTAATGTGGAGAGGACAAGAGCTGTCCTTAACTGTGTGCCTCGTGGGCATTTCCACGTGAAGGACAGTGCCTCATCTCCTTACCAAGCTACCTGGTCTACTGGGAAAGCTGCTTCCCTTGCGAGCTTGCCCTCAGTTAGGTACAGGTACAGTCTGAGTACAGCACGTAGGCTCTCTACTCCCCTGTTGGCTGCATCTCTTGCTCTTCCTCCCCCCTTGCAGGTTATGACTTCGCTGCTGTACTGGAGTGGTTCGCAGAGCGGGTTGACCGCATCATTCTCCTCTTTGATGCTCACAAGCTGGACATCTCTGATGAATTCTCTGAGGTCATCAAAGCCCTGAAGAACCACGAGGACAAGATGAGAGTTGTTCTCAACAAGGCCGACCAGATAGAGACTCAGCAGCTCATGCGGGTGTACGGTGCCCTCATGTGGTCCCTGGGAAAGATCGTCAACACTCCCGAGGTCATCAGAGTCTACATCGGCTCCTTCTGGTCCCATCCCTTGCTCATCCCCGACAACCGCAAGTTGTTTGAGGCAGAGGAGCAGGACCTGTTCAGGGATATCCAGAGCCTGCCCCGCAATGCAGCCCTGAGGAAGCTGAATGATCTCATCAAGCGAGCACGGCTGGCCAAGGTGGGTGTTGGCATAGAGCCCCCAAGCATTCGGTTTGGGCTGTCTGCAGCATGCAGCCTATGGAGAAGTGGGTTTGGCCAGTTCAGCTTGCAGAGCTGGTGGATCCTACTCTTTTTCCATCCCATTTAACTCAGGCCCAGCACATGAGCCCTATGCCAGTATGGGAAGAAAACACCTCCTTTGCTTGGTATGTCAATCATGGCAGGCCAGAGTGAGGAAGATAACTACAGGTGAAAGGAGGTAGAACCTGAAGGGATCTGGAAAGCAGTTGCTCTGTGGTAGCAACTTGAGAATTAGAACCAATTCAGTATATCAGTGTCATACACCAAGGGAATTGATAAGCTTTAGGTCTTTTGCTTTAAACTTTCTTAGCCAAGAGAGATACCTGGCTTAGATGGATGCAGAGGAGGTGGAGACTCACACAAACAAGAAATAAGCCTGCAGTATTCCTGAGTATTTGAAATGAACTAAAAGAAGCCCACGTCAATTGAGAAAAGATATCAAAAGATCCCTCAAAAGCTTTCAGTGCAAGGGTCTTCATTTCCGAAAGAAAGTGCTTGGTTCACCATTAAAAAAAAAAAGCCAGAATGTTGCATAAGTTAAGGACTGGTGTTCATACTAAAACATTAAACCTGTATGTTTGGACTGGAAAGGGACTGTTCCCTTGAAGGCCATGCCCAATGGAAGAAAAAAAACCCCACCACTCCCTCCAGAAAGGGCATATGAATGTCACTGTCTGTACGCTCAGGACTACACCTTGTTTTCACCTTGTCTCAGCACAGAGCACACAGCTGAGCATTTAGCACTGGAATAACAATCCATAGGTCCAGGCAAGCTGAGGAGCTGAGCTTGCTCTTTAGGGTGGGACAGGATGGAGTTGAGTCCTAGGCACAGATACTCTGCGGAGAAGAATTTTCTGATGTGCTATTTAACAGTTGCCTTCATTCCATATAATTTAATTCCCTTCAGGTCCATGCCTACATCATCAGTTCCCTAAAGAAGGAAATGCCCTCAATGTTTGGGAAAGACAATAAAAAGAAAGAGCTTGTGAACAACTTGGGAGATATTTATGCCCGGATTGAACGGGAGCATCAGATCTCACCAGGAGACTTCCCTAATCTGAGAAAGATGCAGGTAAGCAGTGGCATTTTGGCAAACACCCAAGGAAAGAGCATTAGAGTAACTGCAGGGAATACAGCAGAGCCATGCAGACATTGATTGTTGCCACCTGTGGGAAAAGCTTGCTGTAATGTTGAAATGTGCCTTAAAATATGTGCAGGCTATATTTGGGCATGAGCAAATGCCCAACTCTTCTTACACATAGAGCTCATGTGAAGCATTACAGCTTCACATTAATTTCTCATATCTTTGCCTGAATAGCACTTTACAGCAAATGATTTCTTCTGTTTTTCTTTATTTTTAATTCCAGGTTCCATTTGCAGATTTTTCAGGCCTAAGCATTCTGTTAATTTATATTAAAGGGAAAGCTGTGTCCTGAAAAGGCTACACATACCACATTCCTCAAGAGCTCTATTTGTCTTCTACTTCACTCTTTGTTTCTAGAAAGAGAGAAAGGAAAGTGTGAAAACTTAAAACCCCTTTTCTGTTTTAAGCAGAGAAGCAGGTTTTCTGTTCTGCAGACCTGAGACCTGGCCCAGTGTTCATGCAAGCCAAAAACTTCAAAGGACCTTAGATCAGAGCCTTGTATTGTACATTCAAGCAATGCTGGACACTGCTGCATTGCTGCGTGGCTTCAGTCCAAGCAGAAACCTGTTCTGAGTTCCTGCTGTTGAGGTTGCTACTAGTTACCTATGGAAAACAGCATTTGCTTATTTTTTTTTCTTTTTGAAAATATATTTTCCCTAAGTTGTTGGGAATGAGATCTGTGGAGTGTATCCAATAGGAGATCTCGTTCACTGCTTGTTAAAATATGTGTTTAAAAAACTGTATCAGTCCAGTAGGAGTGAAGAGTGTGGATTTAATGAGTAGAGGGTGAAAGATAAAGCTGTAGGTTATTTTGCAGCTGGAAGAGAGTTCTCTGCAGGCCCTACTCAAAGCACTTTTTCTTAGCTGTGAAATTACAGAATCTGAGCCCTTCTGTAAAGACAAGCTCACCTCTTACAGATGTGCTACTGTCTTGATAGCATCTGAAATTTGCGCTGCATGGTGATGAGTACAATGGTCTTTTGCCAGGTGGCATCTCCTTCCCAGAGTGCAGAAGGGGGAGGGGATGTAGAGCACGGGCTGGAGGATGTAGCAAGAGCCATACAACCAGTTTGCCTTGAACTATCTGGTCATTTTCTGTAGGACTTAAGAGAGGATTTAAGTAAGAGCAAGGCCAGCCAGGGAGACTGCAGCCGATGCTGAAAGCAGGGCTGTCAGAGGAAGGAATGCCAGGCTCCCCAGTCTGCAGCAGCAGGGCTTTGTGAGCCAAGCAGCAGGCAGGCATCCCACTGTACACCGTTACTCTGTCGTGCACGGCCACGTCGCTCACCTCTTGCTGTGTTGTCCCCTTTTAAGGATCAGTTGCAAGCCCAGGATTTTAGCAAGTTCCAGCCTCTGAAGAGCAAGCTGCTGGAGACCGTGGAAGACATGCTGGCCAACGACATCGCCCAGCTCATGGTGCTCGTCCGCCAGGAAGAGTCCCAGCGGCCAACCCAGATGGTGAAGGGAGGAGCCTTCGAGGGCACCTTGCACGGTCCCTTCGGCCACGGCTACGGAGAAGGCGCCGGAGAAGGGATCGATGACGCCGAGTGGGTGGTGGCCAGGGACAAGCCCATGTACGACGAGATCTTCTACACACTCTCGCCTGTCGATGGTAAAATAACTGGTGCCAATGCCAAGAAGGAGATGGTAAGGTCTAAGCTGCCCAACACCGTGCTGGGCAAGATATGGAAACTGGCTGACATCGACAAAGATGGCATGCTGGATGATGAGGAGTTTGCCTTGGCGAATCATCTCATTAAAGTCAAGTTGGAGGGTCATGAGCTGCCAAATGAGCTCCCTTCCCATCTCCTCCCTCCATCCAAAAGGAAAATAACAGAGTGAAAGGAAGGTTACAGCGGAGAGGGAAAGGGAAGGGAAAAATAAAAGATCTAGAAAAACATGTTTACTTAAATTATACCTTTAGATGTGAGATCACGTTTGGATTTATACCTACTTTGCTGTATGAAGAACAAAATCTAAAGCAGAACAAAAAAGTCCAGTCCTTCATGATAATATGCAATTAACTCTTCCAGTGTACTGTCCCTGCTTTCTAATGTGTAGTCTGTAAATATGAAGGTAAAGAAAGGATGTTGCAAACTAGGAGACACTGTTAAGCAGGAGTAGAAGAAAACCTGAAGTGGGCTGCATTTTTGGAGAGTGGAATAGGCACTAATAGAAATCTGCTAACTGCCAGTATCACTCCTGAGCTTTGGCTGCACCTTCTGCCTTTTAATGGGTCTTGCAAACTTCAGGAGACTGAGATCTTGATAGCAAAGAGGAACCACAAGGTCTTCAAGCTATTGGCCAAAATAAAGAGCATTTCCTAATTAACATGAGCCCACACTAAAATACTAGATACTAAACCCCAGAGTTAAGAACTTTAGGAACCTTAATTCACCGTTAGATGCAAATTTTACAAACGTTCCCCTCCTGAAAGAAAAATACATTAATAAAATCTGAAAGAGCTCTGAACTGGGCAGCTGGAGTTCCTCATTGTTCACTGTGGGACAGGCACTCAGAGTTCCCAATCATCGCCACCTCCCATTCAGTCCCCAGGGGAGATTTGTTCTGCAGGCACAGCCAAGAGAACCAACCTCCAAGGGAAGCAGAGGGAGGGGGCCCTAGAGGGAGATATCAGGTGGGTTGGAAGGGAGGAACACCGCTTCCAGGCTCATCCAACATTTCACAACGCGTGGGTAGTGTTTGCTCTTTGAACAGTGGTGGTGTCTGTGATCCCTGTGAAGTGCCGTGTTTGCTCTCATCGTGCGCAGCGAAAGCTGCGAGGCCCCATTGTCACTGTACAGATACAAACCCCACGCTGTCGGGTGGATCCATCACAAGGGCAGAACACAGCGGGGCACTGGGCAGAGCTTGCTCTGCTCTCTGCCTCCACAACCCTAGCTGAGATGTCAGCCTTCACACACTCCTCACCACATAGTAACACTTGATCCCCTCCAGAACTTTGACCCTGAGCCAAGAGACCTTCCCCACTTCTTTCATGCTCTATGAAATTTTTGTTTTCAAGACCCAGTTTTAGCAGAAATCCCTCAATTTCCTATTTCATTGCCTAAACACACACGTGCGCGCACACTCTTCTGGTTTTTGTTGTTGCTTTGGAGCAGTGTGTTGTTCCAATCCTGTTGTCACTTTATATAAGCTGAGCTCCTACTGTGATGAAAAACCAAGATAAGTATAACTTATTTTATATCTCTTGTGTTCATATTATATAGAGAAATATATTCTGTGTATGTAGGATGTGCTTATTGCAGTACATTTATCACTTGTCTTAAAAATTAATGCATTAACCTTTTTTGTACCCTGGTCCTAAGACATTATTAAAAAAGAAAGGCCAGATCTGTCTACTTCTTTACATAGCAAAATGAAATGCAGCTGAAAAGCAAAAAAAAGCTTACTTCTAAGTGCAACAGAGGGAGGAGATTGCCCTTATGCACATTCCCAAATGTGCACGTACAGATCAGCCCAGCTGGACTCGGGTGTGCACTGCTGAATGACTGGTTGACATCTGCAACATCTTTCTCTTGGCAGTCTAATCGCCCCCTCCATACTTGCCGAAGCAAGAGGAGTTGTACCCATGATTCACCTTGTTCAGCGTAGGGGAGAGGTAACAACCAAATTTCAGTAGAAAAAGGAATATATTAAAGGAGTTTCTTCCTGCCGGTCACAGATGAGAATGCTGCAAATTGATCAAGATCTGGAAAGGATGCAAAAAACCTTGGTCTTAAATCTTACTAATCTACATCTGTCTTCCTTGCTCTTTCTTTTCTGTACATGTTCATGACAGTGATGGTTATCCCCAGAGTGGGACAGTGAGAGGCACTGAGTAAGACAGGGGGAGCAGTTAGGATAGTCCTGGGGAAGCACTCGAAAAAAGGGTGTGAGCTGTAGGAGTTGGCAGAGTTTCCATTGAGCATCTGTACAGGATGAGAGAGGGCTGAGAGGAAATCATAGGGTGGAGAGCGAAAGCAATAAATGCAAATTGAGGGAAAAGTCAGCAAACTCTGTCATTCCAGTTCAGCTGCCCAGTAACCCCCAGTTTAATTGTCATCACAGTACACATCTGCTAAGGCTGTCCGGGTCTTCCTGAGGAATTTGCATCCATCGGACTCCAGCTGAGGCTGAACAGAGCACCCTGTATCAACCCTACCTCTGTGTGGGCACAGCTGTCTGATAGACACACATACAGCACATTGCTTGTGCCCATCATGTCATGCTGAAATTTAACTCCTTAAAAGGCAGAACATGACTGGTTCTCTCAAAGGGGATGGGAGAAGGTGAGGTCTATTAGTCTTTTCTTCCCTGTACACTCCAGCAAGGTGCTCAGGTAGCCAAAATTCATTGTAATAGCAACCAAACAGCTTTCAGGGCACATTTGTGCCTGATTTGTGCATTCACAAACCAAAGCCCTGGCCTGTTGTTAAAACACGTGTAGGAGGTCAGTTATCAGTGCCTGACCACAGCTGTGCTTCAGACTAATCTCAAAGGAGGGCCCGCTGTTACACAGGAAACAGGTTTCCTGTGTTGCTGGTAGCAGCAGTTACCCCCCACACCATGGCTGGGCTATGCCAGCACATTCCACAGCTCCTGCCTGCTCCACACATCGTGCTCCTCTCGTCCCTGTGCCAGCCCCTCGGGATGTTCCAGCAGGATTCACCCAGGAGGGCCAGCAGGACAGCGGCACAGAGAGCTCTGCCCGCACAGGTCGGTGCGTGAGGCGCCGCCGCCGCAGCCCTGCCCAGCTTTCAACACTGCTCAGGAGCCACTCGGCGCTGCCAGAGCACAGCTTCCCCACTCATGTTGGGGGGAGAGAGCAAAAAACACCACCAGCACTTCACTGACAAACACACCGTTACTTAATAGGATTGCACCAGGGTCTGCCAGCGGGGCAGGAGACGAAGCAACCCTGCTACAGAGGGAACGGGACAGCTGCTAGGGAGGCTGTGTTTCCAGAGAGGCACGTTAGGAATAGTCCTTGTTAGATAACTTTATCCAGCACGTTTCACTTTTGCTAGGCTCTTCAGGGAATTTTAAAACAAACAAAATACTAAACAAGCACCAAAACCCGACATCCAACCTGAAACACTCTGAGGTTGTCTCTACAAAAAGACATGAAACGCTCTCCACTTGGGCCATGAAAAGGTACACATATTTATTTCTCCATCCCATTCCCAGATAGCAGCTGCACATGCACACACACCCTTTTTTTTCCTTTTCCCTTTCAAGTTACAACTCCCTGGGCAATCCCAGCCACCTGTATTGTTTCCCACATCTGTGGAAGGATGTGATTTCCCAAGCCCACCAGGACTCCAGGCACTGCACGCAGGCCTCCAGCCAGGGCATGTTCCTGCCAGTTCCCAGAGCCACGCTCCAAAGGCAGTTATCTGTGTCCAACAGTGCTTCCTTTTTCCAAGAGCAGTTCTCAATTACTGAACAAGATTTCCCCAGGAGGTTATACAGAGGAACCGATTCATTTGCTCTGTCTGTGGGTGGGGGATTTTATCATGTGAACATACCACTACCACTCACTTCTCTGATCCTCTCATGTCCTTCTCTACCCATCCTCCCACAGAAGAGCTTTCACAAGGTCAGAAGAACAAAAAGGTCTTTTTTTTTTTTACCCCTCTAAGTAGGAACTGCATTTGGTCTTCTCTCTGGGAAGGATCTAGAGCAGAAACAGCTGCACCTACATGCTATATGGGCTAATATATGAGTTTCTTGAAAATTAAATTCTCTCTACTGTGGAACATGACAGGCAGATTAGATCAACAGTGCTATCCAACCATTTCTTTGAAGGGAAGGATAATAATTACACTAAGTTCCCTGAATAAGGTTTCACAGGAGGTGTGTAGCTTAGCAAAAGGCAATTACTTCTGGGAGCTGGAATTTAGCCAGCATGCTGAAGTTCAGAGGGATTTTTAATCAAACAGAAAAGGTTAGAATCAGTTTTTCCATCACCTTTAAGTTCCAACACAAACTTCATACAACAATGAAATTCCAATTTAAGTCTGGAAACTGTTCTTTTAAGTTGTTCTCCTTATTATGCCTTAATGCTTTGTCCATACGACAGCAGCCTTTGGTTAGTGAGAAAAAGTTACAGGTTGTTTGACCTTACAGAGAGGGACAGTGTTCCTACAAGCCCAGCTAGGACCGTGGACAAGCTCCTCTGGAATTCACCTCCAATCACGCTACACCTCTTACATCACTGATAGTTTCCACCTCTGCTATTGTTTATCTCGTGTTTCTTTTATTATAGAGAAAAGCTGTGGCCCCACATTCAGGCTTTGGTAAATCAGGGGACACAGTAAGATGATTTAAGCCCTTCCTAGATGCAGAAGTCCTCAAGTCCTTCAAAGCCTGACACATGGGTGGGAACACTCATGGAGAACAGCACTGAATTATTCCAGAGGAGCAGCTTGACTAGTAACATCCAAGTTATTTTTGTGGAGTTTTCATAACATAGCATAGCATCTATTATTTTCTGGTCTTTCCCTTTCCTTCCTTGTGCTTATGAGCCTTTCCCTCCTCTTCCCAGTCTGTCCAAGGGTGGGGGAAAAACAAGGCTTAGTTTGGAATCTCAACATGCTAAGAGAAGTTCAAGGCTAGTGCAGGCAAGTCCATCATGGTGTAGATTTCCAGCTCCTTTGGGCACTGCTGATAGAGTAACAAATCCAGTATTTAAAGCAGGCCTTTGAAACAATTCCCTCGGTGCCTGAAGGGAGAGAAATCCCTGCCGAGTACAGCACACGTCGTCCACGGCGTGCCCGTTCCACCGAGCCCTTCGCTGTCAAACACTGCCCGAGTTGCTAGGTTTGAAATGGGCTCCCCTCCAGCTGCTTACGTGTCCTGTAAACAGCCGTCAGCGAGGCCTCCATTAATGTCTGCAGAAGATGGGAACGTGGGGGATATTTATAGGTCTTGGATTAGATCGCCCTCCTTGCCTGGGCCATTGCGCAAACAAAGGGCGTGTGCGTGGAATTCCTCTCCTTAAGCCACACAAGTTCGCTGCAAGCAAATGCCAACTAAAAACTCTCTCTGAACAGCTTTTACCCACCACCCTACACGCTTATGAGCAAGATGAGGATCACAGAAGCTCCTTATAAGGTGATGGCAGCACAGAGGCCAGTAGGAAGCAAAGCTCCCAGGAAAAGCTCTCTGGCCATTTTCTGACCTCCTTCAACCATGAGTTTTCAAGGCAGAGTTTCAGCAGCGTTTTTCCTAAAGACAGTGGAAAGGTATCAAAGTGAAGAGTTTGCTGCCTGTCTGCCTACCATGTTTAAGCCATTCACAGATTGGACTAGGAGGAATTCCCTGCATCCTACCATCTTTGAAGCTTCCATGTCCCACAGCACAGGCACCTCCACTTGTATCAGAACTGTGTAGCTGCAGTCCAAGCTGGCAGCTCACAAATATGTTAACTTTTCAGAAGCAGAATTGCTCCCCAGTTAGGATTTAAGTATCCAGTAGAGAGTTCCTTTGTATGCCCAGCTGGGAATTTCAATTCTTCTGCATGCACAGAAAGGTCATAAGTGGCTTAAGCTTCCATAACAACTAACTAGCACCCCTCAATCCAGTTCTGGCATGGAACAAACCCTTGGCAAACTAGAGAACTTGCACCATTTGCCACCAAGGGAGATTAGTTCTCTAATTAATATCATCTTTGATGACTCATCGTGCCAAAGGGATAAAAACACACCAATGATCATCTTCTCTGCCAAGAAATTACATCTTGCAAACTAAACTATAAAAAGAACTGGTGGCATTTTTCCCAGGTCCCGCCAGCAGCCACCAACATACAATAGCAAAGCACACCTAAAGCCCTTCTTCCTTCTCAGCTGAGCAAGGCTTCACTCTTCCTTCTGAAATTAAGCAGCCTTGCAAGGGGAAAGGAGGTGATCTAGTGGTTGCCATTTAATGCTACTTTAGAGCTTTATAGGCTGCTCAGGGGCAATAGAAAATCCAGTGACTGGAAGAACAATTAAGAAAGAGGCTTTACTGCCCAGAGACGTCTCGCATGTACAGGAGCGGAGACCATTACAAAAAAAGAGTTATGCAAGAAGTGAATGCCAACCCCCAGTTCTTACAGGAAGCATTAATCAAAAAACCCATGTGGGTCAAGTACTGATGACACAGTAGGACTTGGTTTTTAGGGCCTAGTTCAAACCTGCTTCAGCCTGAGGCAGGCAGTGCGTGGCATACCCAGCAAGCAGCTCTTGAGACGTGTACTCTGCCTTACCAGCTGTAGCCATCACGTATGGCAATGCTGTGCAACACAAGGGACTGAACACCTCAAACATCCTGTCCCACAGCAACCAAACCATAATCCACGGATCTGACAGTCCCACAGCTGTCTGTGCAACCATGCAACCTTTTTGGTGGTGGGGTTTTTGCAGGGGTTTGGGGGTTTTTTTCCCCCGCTGTAAACACTTCACAGGAATGGAGACTGATGAGGCAGTGAGGTTTGGCAGCAATACTTTCCTTTAAGCTCTGCTGATTGAATTGCTCCAGCCCTTTCCCTGCAGTATTTTTCCAGCCTTAAAAGCTATGTTCCCCATATCTGTGATACGCCAAGCTCCAAGCACAGTGCTTCAGCAGAACAGCACAGAAAAGAGACCACGTGCTGCCTATGAAGTGGCAAAGCTTAGGCTTGAACAGCTTCTCTGTCCCCCTCCATCCTCTACACAGCTGAGTCAAACCCCAGAAGCACCACATCATCTCAGGCTCGGTAGCATTTCGGTACAGACCCAGGGGCAGAGTTTCACATCTCTCTTGAGAACCTGGAAGGAGCAGTCTTGGGCTTTGCTTGTGGCTTTTCTCAGACATTCTGCTTCTCAAGGCCACTCTCTGTCCTTCCTCTCCCACGAGGGCTTTGGGGAAGTACAGATCTGCATCCAACCTGCACCATGGGAGGGGGGAAGAAAAGTGCTTATACTGACAGCCCAAAAGCCTTTCTAGACAGGCAAGAGTGTTGCTGCTCATTCTGCAGCCTCTGGAAAAAGCCGGTCCATGTAAGATCCCAGCAACACAGCAGAGGTGGCTTCCCAGCACAGCCCTCCACAGAAGCTGCCAAAGGCACAAAGAGGGTCCCAGGGGTTGAGAGGTGGGACTGGAAAACATGAGAAACCTTCTAGAAGTTGGCCAAGGTGCAGTGTCCATGCAGCCTGGGCAGGCTGGTGCAACTAGAGCTTGTTGAAACCAGGCCATGCCTCCATGGAGGGCCTGTCCAACCCTCCTGGAGAAGCTGCTCTCCCACAGCAGGAAACGGGGATGTCTCCTTCACAAGGGAGACAAATAAGCCCAGCAGAGCAGTGGATGATAAACTGCTTACGTGACAAACAAGGACACTTTGTCCTTTCCGTCTGCTTCTCTCCCAGCCCTGGAGAGATCACTTAAGGTCACTAATATTTCTAACGATCCGCTTCCGATGGGTCACCTCACTCATTTCACTCCATTGCACAGAAATAAAGGCGGCCTGGCGGCCTTTCACCGCTTCCTTTCAGGAGGACAGAGGGGAACAGAAGCTGGCTCGGTCCTGCCGAGAGCTGCGGGCCATCGTTACAGCCCAAGAGGCACGCGCCAGCTCCAGCCCTTTCCCTTGTCCCCGGAGGGAATTTACTGGTCCACCTTCTCACTGCAGATGTGAATGTCAGAACTGTGATTTACATGGAAAGGCTGCCAAAGCTGGGACAATACAGGGCTGGTGGGCTCACCTTGGCCACCGGGAGACCCCCTGGGAAAAGAGGATGTTCAGACCATCTTCCCACCTGGCTTCCCACCATCTCCACAGCTGGTAAGAAGCAGCCAATTTTTCCCCCTCTAGTTAAGGAAATGCCTTTCAAGGACCCTACCATCCTCATTGGAGGTTTGCAATTCTGCCACCAAACATGTCAATGAGCTTACAGCATTAATTATTCTTGAGGCACCTCAAGGCATCAGATGCAACCTCATCACCTGCCCCGAAGTCCTTCAGTGGAAGGATGAGGGAGGCAAGCACCTCCTGGCCCTGGAAGAAGCTGCTGACTCCAGCAGGAGGGAGCAGCCAAGAGGCTGTTTCCAGAGAGACAGGCTGCTGTTATCAGCTCCCCAGAGATGAGTGTGCAAAATACCTGGCATATCATACTCCTTGGATCATTTGTATTCAATTGTATACCCAAGAGGGAAGGGGCGGGGGGAAAGAGGCTCTTGACTTTTGTCCAGGAAGAGGAGATAAGGTACAAGGAGAGGAAGAGTGATTTTTTTACAGCCCCAGCAAATAGCTGTTTACTTCCTAATGAAGTGCTAGTGCAAACACTGAATGTAGTCCAATGAGTAAGAAAGGCCACTGGTTACTGGGTTTCAGAGAAATGTTTTCCAATGCCCTATTAGAAAGATAAGCACATATTGAAGGAGAAAAGTGGGTTCACACACCACTGCAGCCAGTATGCTGTAGCTCTGTGTACCAACAATGCTTGGCCAAAGACTCCAAGCTATCATGGAACAACCTCATTTCCCTGAAGTGTGGGACACAGAGTGCTCTGCGTTTAAGACCATCATTTATAAAATGGAGGGTGAAAAAACAAAAAAGGTGAATTGTTGTATTTAAAAGATCTGTTTAAGAGAGGGATGTCAGCCCAAAGCCAATAGGCACAGCCAGGTTTCAAAGTGCACTCACTGTCTGTGATGAGATGGAAAGATGGAGACGATTCACCTCCCTGATGTTGGTTTCACAGGGACTCCTCCAGCCACAAGGCAGCCCAAGACATGCCAAGAAATACACGGCTCCCCAAAAAAGCATCAGTCCCCATACTCCCAAAGGCTGGTCACACCATGATGTATTTCTAAATGCAAGGCCAAAGCCCAGGGAAATGAGCTCTTCATCACTGGTGGTACACAGTGAGCTTACCCAGGACATATCCCAGCTCCTCTGCACAGCCCCACTGCCAAAATGCCTTTAAGAATTTGGTCATGGGTTACACACTCAGAAATCATCTTTTCTCTTCATGGCCCAGAAGCCCAGCTTTCCGGACAAAAGTTTAATGCTTATTTTTAAGCAAAAGAGATTTGCCAGCACAAACTAAGAGATAAACAAGCACTTTAGTCAGCAGTCAACGTGACAAACACGATAACCCGGCAGCAGCATTGCACTTCCTTCTCCACATCACGCCTGCCCCATACAGCTTGGGGGACACAAAATGCCTCTGCTGGAAAGATCCCTGTCCTGTTGGGTGACTACAGGAGTGACAGCAATCCACAATGCACTAGAACAGACACACCAGGGCACAAAAAGGCAAAATAAAAAGAATCACTGGGCCAGGAGCCAGAACTGTTCAACACTACTACCTGGCAGGTTTGGGATACAAAGTCCTGATCTCTCCGCATAAAGTGCGTACACACAGAGTTTTCAGATACATCTTACTGCATTGCATAACACTGTTTTCTTTATTTTTAAATCCAAAGACACTTTGCAGGAACACTGTTTTTAAAGAAATTATTCTGGACATGAACAAGTGCTCTATGTTGGAGATGGGCACACCAAAACTGGGACACAAAAGAGAACCAGACAACCCCCCCCGACAGGTTTTAATAGCTTTTAGATTAATTTATATATGATTTACACAAAGACACCTGCACACATTTAGAATTAAGTACACAGAACTCCATAAGGCAGTAATTTAGAAATTCCCCTGCCAAGAAGTTACGTATTATCCCAAGTCCCTCGATTACTTCTGCTGAATAACAGTCACTGAACACTAAGTCTGTGCACTTTTTGAAGACACGGGTTTGCTTTTTCCTGATCCAAATACAGAACAAAAACAGGATCATAATTTACTATAGAAGACAATGAAAATCTTATCGTTGTAAATATACGTAGTGAGATAATACAAATCCTGTTCCTTGGTATTTCCCCTCCACCCTCTATTCCTACCACTACTCCTTCCAGCTTTAGGGCCTCTCCCCTGCCTGCATGGAAGATTGACGCCCATCTTAAAGCCATAAATTACTCACAAACAGCTACTGAAAGTAGCAATGACCGTAGGGTAACACTTCCACAAAGCAATAGAGCTTCCTGGCAAGCTGATAAGAGTTTCCTGTTTTGAGTCTTGGGTTGGGTTTTTTTCCCTCTGATAAAAATTTGACTCTCAAAACATCTCAGAAAGGAAGGACTAACAGAATTTTTTCCCCCCCCTCCTCCCCTGCACATGTTGTGTTGTGAAATTTGTTCTCTTTTGCTGAGTGTGAAATGGGGACCAGGTTCAAGAAACTCAAGTGCACCAGCTAAGGCAGCAGGTGAGAGAAACACATGGAGTCTTTCCCCGCCTCAGGATGATGGACTGGCCTTGGAGCCCACCTTTAGTCCTGCCCTGCACTCTCACCTCTCAAGTTCTGCATTTTGCACTCTGGCAACACTCACAGTTTCTATCACAGGCAAAATACCCCAAAATCTCCAGGGACACGAGCTCTGCATTTACCCCTCTTACTGTGGTGGCATGACCCCTGTCACCTCTGTACACGCCTGAGGAGAGTGACCAGATGGGCAGCTCGTTCCGCTTATGGCTGACCTGCCCTGTGTCACATGGGGAACCTCAGACACAGGTTTGCACCTGAAAGTCCCAGTGAGCTCTCCTGACACATTGTGCTGGTAGCAGCCTGTGTTTGCAGCAGCCCAGGGGTTCCAATGGCTTCCACGGCCACTCCTTTCCTCACCTCAGTGCACCTCCTGGACCTGCTGTTCCCAATTTCTGGGGTCAGACCATAAGTTCAATATCTGGGCCAAACAGGCTGTGTCAAATAAAGAAACACCTCTCTTTTACCCCTTCCTTACTCAGGAAGCCTCTTACCCAAGGGGTTTTGGCAGAGGATTCACTCACACACCCCTCCCAATCCCAACCCAAAGGTGTTCACATGTACTTCTGTTTTCACTGGCCCCACATGCCTCTCTTTTTCAGAGATGAGAGAAAAATCATTGCACAGACTTGATCCAACATCAAATACAGATACACGATATCCCCCGGCAGCACCACAGTACCACACAGGATTTGAACATTTAATCCCCCAAAATCACCTCTCATTGAAAGAGGAACAACCAGCAAATTTAGTCCAGAAAATGAAATAAAAATAACCTTAAATGCTCTATTTGTCCTCTAGTATGTAGTCCCTACCCCCAGGAAGGACAAGGGCCAGGCCAGAGCCCCCCAGCTTCTCCAGAACAGGAGCAGCCTGGAGAGTTTTTACAGTGATTGTGAAGGGGCAAAACAGCAAGGTGATGTTTTACAGCACAAAACCTTTTAAGAATAAGCAAGATAATTTGACATGGTGAAGTTCAAACTAGACTGCATCCTGTGGGGAAAGAGCAGCCAGTGTTCTTTTCCAAATCAGACTGGGCATCATTTCACATCACTTCTCCTTTAAGCCAAATTTCATCACTTCATCTTACAGTAAACGGCAGAAGTGAGAAGCACTTACACAACAGAGCAGAGATCACAGACCTGCATTTCTGGGGGGCTTTCAGACATTCACTTTCCACTGCATGCAAGCCACATGCAGGCATTCACACACAGGGCTGCCCAGAACAACTAAAGTGCTTGCCCACATTAGCTGGCAAGGCTGAGAGGAGCTCTCCACACATATCCACTTCAGCGCTCGAGGAAGAAATGAAACAGTGCTAGAACATTAAACTTCAAGACATGCAACTGTCCAGGCCAGCCACAAACAGGAGCAGTGGAGAGTGCTGCAACTCTACCTTCTCCCAAAACCAAAAAGCCATCTTCTAAAAATGACACCACAGCTGAGACAACCCGGGCAGCTCCCTCTAGCCCTAGATACTCAAGAGTATCCAAAACCATCACCAAATGCTTTCTCTTCACTCACCCTCCCTCTCCTTCCCCAATTTTCCTACCTGTTCTCCAGGGGCTGTTCTCTCTAGACAACCTGGCTCTCAGCAGTGACCCAACACCACCATTCTCTATCCACCCTTTCAAACCTTCCTGTAATTTCACTAAGTAGGAGGAGACCAGCTCAGGTGGAGGAAATTCCACTCTCAAACTCCCGTGCACCTGACAGGCCAAGGCCCTGCTAAGCATCTGCAGGGGTCTGGCTAACTCAGGCTGTTCTGCTCAATATTTACTGGGATTTGCTTTCCTGACGGACGTTGAAAATGCTCTCAAATACTTATTCCAAGCAAACAACCTTTAAAAATATATTTTGCAGCCAAAGGCTCAGAGTGAATCTTTGTTGCAGAAAAAAAAAAAAAACCAGACAGGAGGGAGGTTGAACATATATATATTTTTATATATATATACATATATACACACACATATAAATGTCAGTGTGGTCAGCCAAGAGATCTGCACCGCATGATTCATTTTACCCAGAGACTTTTCTGGATCCAGTTTAATTGCTCTTTGGAAGCCAAGCAAAAAGCCTTTTGGTCCAAGGTCCAACACAGAAAACTCTGAAATGAGCTGCCTGACAGAAATGCTGACAAAGTGCCATCAGGGCCACCTTCACTGACCCTGTGGGATTTGTCTCAGTGCCACCCTGCCCCACAGAGCTGGTGAAGCTGGTGCAGCTCAGAGGAAAGCCCTGAGCGTGGCTTCAGCTGGCAAAGGCCCGAGATGTCGAAGAACAAGAGCATGGCTGCAAATGGGCTGCATTTGTTGTACAAATCACAGTGGTAATGAAAACACACAGCCACAGCGCTCTTCTGGCAGTCACTTCTCAGTGTTGGACTGCAGGAAAGGAAGAGGTTTGGGGATTGTGGCTTAGGGTTTGGTTCATTACTGCAGATCCCAGAGAACTTTGTAAGGCAATGCTCAAATCTGGACCAGATGTGCCAGTTCATCCCCTGTGGGAGCAGACCCAAAGCTGGAAACTCGGGCAAGACAGACCCTCATGATGCATCAGTACATCTTGTGGTAACACCTGGATGCAGAAATTTTGGTCAGAGAAAGGCCTGGGCTGCTGGACAAAGGTCAATGAAGCTGGCAGGGCAGCCAGAAACTGAAGAATTTGGCTCAGAAATATGCTAAGGAGCCACAGGAAGATGCCCAGGGCACAGGCCTTGGCCACAGCACTGATCCAAGGTGATTGATTTGTTCAAGCCACACTCATAGAGCTCACTGAGAGGAGAAAAGCCCCACAGCAGAGCAGATCCCACTGAGAGCAGCCATGGACAGCAGGATCCTTCTTGTTCACCATCCGATTCTCAATCCAGGGAGTGGCAGGAGCCAGCCATCAGGGGAGAAGCTCCAGGTTTAATTTTAGCCCGCACCCACAAAGCATATATTTCCCTTTTATTTTTATTCTGGACTTCATGTAAAAATAGGATTTCCTGCTGCCCGATAAGGGATTCCTGTTTTTGAGGCAGGTCTGCCTTCTTGGGAAGCCGGTGCCTGTGGGGTTATGGATGGGCACTTCAAAGCCCAGCAGCCCAGCTGAGGGGGTAGGGTGGATAACATTCGGGATTCACATTGTTCCTGCTCGCCTTCAGGGAAAAAATAAAGCAGCTGTGCCCCCCTCCTTCGATGAATCACCACCAAGTTTAGCATTCCAGAACTCTGTTTTGGAAAATCTCTATTTGCCTGCATATTTTTAGTAGGGGGGGTTTGGGTTTGCATCCTTCCCAGGTAGATTTTTGTCAGTTTGCCGGGCTCCGGGGAGGCGTATCCTGCTTTGTGAGCCTGGTCATCAACCGGGAGATAAATATAAGCACGGAACAGTCATTCCTCCCACCCTTCCCACTCCCCCATGACACAGCTCCCACATTCCCCAGCACACCCACGCTCCCCAACAGCCCCTGGAGCTGCAGGGAGGAGCAGCACGTGTGGACCTGCCTCGAGGGGCTGCTCCCCACCTCTGCCCGTGCTCTGTCACAATTTCAGGACAGGCTGTTTCGAGCCCAAATGCCAGTAATTGTCAGTCTCCCGTAATGCAAAGGCATCGCTCTTCTTAGCTGTGTGTGCCCTAGGGGGGTACTCACACACCAAAAACTTCTTCCAAAGCCACCAAGGTCACTAGCATCATTTGTGAAAGGAAGAGCACTGGCAAGGGCTCTGCTGCCCACCAGCCCTTATTTTCTCCTTGCCTGCTTTTCTCTGTGACCAGAGAAAAAGTCCTCAAGTGCTAAAAGGAGATGTGCCAAGAGGAACACAAGAAAGAATTCATGCATTTGCCTGTCCTTTTAAAGAAGTTTCCTTCAAACCCCAGCAAGCGGCTCCTGTTGGCAAGCGAGCAAAAGGGAGTGAGAGTTTTCCTTGAAAAAAGGAAAAGTGCATATTTTTTTTCCTTTTAAGAATAAATCTTGATTCTCTCAGTGGGGCTGTGGATGTCGAAAATGTGGCTCCCAGGACTGAAAGCAGCTCTGGCTGCAGCCCATCCCCAAGACACCCTTTAACCTTGCAGGGAGCTGTCAGAGAGGCACAGGCTGGAGAGGCTTCCCTCCTCCTCCTCACATGGGTTTGGATCCAACAGGGCTGTTCCCAGGGACTTGACCTCACCATGTGAAAAGACTCAGAAAATCAGTCTGGGCAAGGACAGCCCAGTAAAGAAATGTCCCTTTAGGTCAGAAATACCACTGCTGCTATTGCCCAGGGCAGGGGACAAGAGCTGTCTTCGCTGGGGAAACTCGAGTCTTCAGAATGGAAGGATGTGCTCTGCAGCCATGAGAAGCTTCATGCTGACTCCTCCATGAAACAGGGAAAGTGCAGCCACAGGTCTGACCCACACATGGACATCTCAGCCCGGCTCCCAGGCTCATTGCCATGGAGCCTGCAGCACTTTGGCGTGCACACAGGGCTTAGCTGGCTTTCTAAAAACAATTGTTCCTGGTACAAAAGTTGAAATATTTGACTTATATAAGACCAAGGGAATGGAAATGTTCAAGTACCAGAGAGCCACCACTGCATCGCTTTTATTAATCAATTGAAAAGGGAAATGTAAGCCTTCTAACAAGGCATTCACAGCTGTTTCTCTTGTGGCAGTGCTCTACAGCCTGTGAGTTTCCAGCCCAGCACCCTACAGCGCAGTGATCAGAGGCAGGATGGAGCTCTCTGCATTTATACCGGGGTATTTATAGAGGCAGCTGGCACTGGCAGCTCTCCGGGGACACCAGCATGGCCTTCTGCAAAGGGGCTGCTGGAGATGCAGAAAGGGAGTGGGAATGTGCTGCAGCAACACCAAACCACCAGCCAAGACTCCAAAAAAAGCCTCAGGAGTACCCAAGAGCCAGGTCTCAGGGGGATTTCAGTGCTCTGCTCCAGTTAAACTCCATGGGCTGGAGCACCACTCCCACACTGATCCCAGCACTCAGCAGCTGGTGAAAGTATTGTTGAATCATCTATGTTGAAAAAGACCTCAACAATTAATCCAACAATTAAGCAATTGATTAATAATTAATTAGTCCAACAATTAATCTGCCACTGCCAAGGCCACCACTAAGCCATGTCCCTAAGGGTCACATCTACATGGCATGGATTCTACAGCACCTTCCCACCTCTTCCCTGCTGTCTTGCCCTCCCTCAGAGGCTGAAGCAAGTGGTAGATGCCTGCCTGAGGGTGTTTTTCTCAGGGGAGTCACCTTTCCATCATTCTTCTTTTTCTCCTTCTTCATCTTCACCTGGAGAATCAGCTGAGGACACTCATCCAGGGTGCAACAACCAGATGGGGTCACAAGCTTCCAAAGGCAAAACCTGCTGCCAGGTCTTAGGTAAAAGTTAACAATGGTGCATCTAGAATCTGTCTCCAAAGAGCTCCCCAAATGCATTTTGTTCCCACACCCTGCATTCAGAGGAAATAGGTGTAGGGTAAGATGAAGGCTTGTACAGTCAGAGGGTTGCAGGGGTGAAAGAGCTGTTCACAACTCCCAGGTCTTTCCTTCAGGCACAGAGGTCCCTGGCTCATGGCTTTCCTGGTCTGTCAGCTCAGAGTTTCATTGCCTGCTTTTGAATTCAGCACTCAGGGCAGGTGGAGCATCAGAGCATGACTTTTAACAGCTGCTGCATTTTAAGCCCTGGACTAGGAAGCTGAGCTGAAATCCCTTGGGCTTTTTCAGACCAAAACTGCCTCGACTCCCAGATCTGCTGCTTCTTTAATTGTGGCCATGTGTGAAATGATGGTGATTTTCTCGTTTGCAAATTTTTTCTTCCCGAGTGGTTTTTCAGTGTTTCCAGGCCTTTTCATTCATAACATCATGTTTTTGTTCTGTGGAAATGTGGTGCTGCAGGTGACAAGAAGCTGCTTCCCTTGTCTCCAGCCTGTTTGGAAATACTTAAATCAAATGAAATGAACCTCAGCATGTATGGGGAGACAAACATCAGAGAGGAGAGGCTGGGGACTGGTTATTTCCACAGAATGAAAATAGATGCAGAAATGCCCAATCTACAGACAGGCAAGATTTACTAATAGAAGTAAAATAATGGGAGGAGGAGGCAATTTTTTGCTGCTTTTTCCAACTTAGAATGAAGGAAGAAAGCCACTTCCCCTCTTACTTCTTCCAAAAACTCTGGGGAAAAAAAGCAATAGGAAGAGAAGTTTATCTTTTCTTCACTTTTAGGTAAAAATAACTATGAAGAAATTAAAAAAAAAAAAATTCTGACCAATTTTGACATCAAGAAAGGGGGTGTCTCCACTCCAGATGGAGTTACAGACTCCAGTGGGGCTGCAAGTTCCTGGCACTTTCTCACAGCACCTGCCGCAGGGTGAAGCCAGTAGAGACACCCCAGGAGCTGCCAAGGCTCTGTGAGCCAAGAAAATTCCCCTCCCCTGACCTGTTGCAGGGCCATAGTGCCTCGAGTTCACTTGTTCTTCCCGCTGCCTGACCCTTCCCTACGGGACAAGCAGGTGGTGCTTTCTCCAAGTGAGTGATTTAACAAATAAATTAAAAAAAAAAAAGACAAAAACTGTTTTGGGGTAGTTTTTGGAACCTTCATGTTGTGACTTGCCATGATGGGCTGCCCAGCTCCTGTGAAAACACCTCAGGTATGCATTTGGTTTACAGGAGAGGGTTGGAATAGAGGAGATGAGGGCAGAGCATCCCTCAGCTCCGTGCAGCTGGACAATGGCAGGAGGCTCCAAAACCCCTGAGATCTGGCCTCAGGACGAGGGGGACGCTGTGTGTGGTGTGGCCCAAATGAATCCTGTGCTCGCTTGTGCTCAGACAAGGCTCGTGTTGAGGCAGGGGGCTCTGCCAGTCCCAGGGTGGGGATGGATGCTGATCCTCACTGGCTCAGCCCCAGAGTTGCTGCCGGTCCTGTTTGCAGCTGCTAAATCCCATTGGCTGCAGGGAGGTGTGAGGGAGCCAGAACAGATGGGCACACACAGGCACGACCAGCTGGGTGTCCCTGGGGGGGTCAGGCACCTGCTGCCCTGCTTAGGGATGGTGGGAGCTGAGCAGAGCCAGCCCAAAGCCCTGCAGCCAAACCCAGGTGCCTCCTGCCTTTCCCCCATGCAGTGCCATGCCAGGAGGGGCTGAGCTTCTGGGAAAAACGCAGCAAAGCAGAATTTCAGTTTGTGGTTCACATCCCACAGACTCCAAAAACAATCTGTTTGATGGGAAGTCTGATGAGGCTACCTCCCAGTGTCCACAGCCCCACATCCCAGTGGGAGAGAAGGAGGCAGCAACGTGGGGCTGGCACTGGGGACCAAGCTCTGCCTTTCCTGTGCATCTGGCCCCAACCTAATGCCACCAACAGAGAAAAACCAGGCATTTCTGCCCCTGCCATGCCCTCCCCATCTGGACCACAGTGCCAAGGCCATCCCACACATCCCAGAAGTGGCATCAAGAGGCTTCTGGCAGCCACACCAGGAGTCCATTTGTCCCACACCATCTCTCCCCAGGAGAAGTAGTAGATGTGTCATTTTCCTTTCACAGGACACGAGCAGCCTTATCCAAATATAAACAACCTGGGAGTATTTGCCGGCTTATTGTCTGGACAAAAAAGTAAAACAAACAGACCTTAAACCCTTTTCCCCCTGCCACTTCTGGTCTGGAGTCAGGGCCATAGGCTATGGAGTTCCCAAAAACATCACTCATCAGAAATAGCATCCTACTAAACCAGGTGTGGAGGTAGCCCCAGCGAGCCATGCTGCCACCTCCTCCTCCACAAGTCGCTAAAAAAACAGTCAAGGGATCTCTGAATATTTAAAGAGTTGCTGGATGAATAATGGAAACAACCAGCAACCAAGAAAACGTGATAGCCTGCAGTGTCACGGGGCAGCACTCCCTTGGGAGAGGCCAGGAACAGTGGGCAGATGTCTGGGTGCACCCTCAGACAAGTTCAGCTTTCAGGAGCATAAACAAAACCCAGTCCCTGGGTCAAAATCTGCCTGAGAACCCATCCTCCCATATCCAGCAACAGACACGTGTGAGAGCTTTCCTCACCTGACCAGGCAGCAGCACAAAAAATGACACAAAAAGGGGAAAATGCTGCTGTAAACAAAGCAAAAGTACTTCTCCCTGAAAAAACAGGGCAGGCACAGGGTGTGAAGACTGGGGAAGCCATTTTGCAGTGAGAGAGTTGAGGCTCAGGAAAAGAGGACCCACGGGAGACACAAGCCCAAATCCCATGAGATCCCCTCTTCCTTTGCCCATCTCCTCCCTGCCCACACCTCCCCTTCCCATCAGGGACTGCAGCAGGGAGATCAAAGTCTGGTTCCAGCAAGTGATGTTTTACAACAGAGGTCTTCTTCCCACCATCCTGTTTTTCACCACCAGCAGCTCTTTTTCAGGAGATTTTGAGAGGTTTCAGACCCCAATCTCCTCTGTGCTGCTCCAGCAATGCTGCTCTGGCCACCCAAGTAAAAACTCTCCCATCTCTGTGAAGTTGGGGGCCAAGCAGAGGCTTTGTCCCCATGTTGGAGGGGTGGAAAAAAGTGGCTCCTGAGGGCTCTTTCAGGATCCCTCTCTTACTCGGGTCCCAAAGGGAAGAAGAGCCCAAAGAGCAGAGGTGTCTGCATGAAATAAAATTCACATTAAAAAATAAAATGAGAAAGAAAAGGTGAAGGACTAGATTGTCCAAATTACCACACGTGCACAGGCATTGCCTGGTTTGTCTGGGAGCACTTTGGGTTTCTCTGATGCAGCACTAAAAGAGAGAGGAAGGCCAGGAGGAGCTTGGAACACAAAGCAAGACTGAGATCTGGCTGGAGAAACACTCAGTGGTAAAAGATCCTGTGCTGTTCAGGTGGCACCACAAAGCTCCATGAGGAGATGCTGGGATGGAGGCGATGGTCCCATGGCAGGTGATGGGATGGATGGCCACTAGTCCCATGAGCACCCTTCCCCTGCACACATAGATCCACACACAATGCTATTTTTTTCCATAGGATTCCCATCTGCTACTGCAGAGAGATAATGGCTGTAATCCCCATATTTTTTAAAAAGTTGAATCTCATTGAGTCCTTTGGTTCCCCCTTCCAGGAAAATGCCCTTATCCTTAATAAAGCAGGGAGAGAGGGGTCCTCTGGATGGGCACATGGCAGAGGCTGCATGGCTGCCTTGTCCTCTCCCCACCACCGTCAGGTGCTCCGGTTGACGTGGGCCTGGCTGAGACAATCCAAAATTTAACAGCTTATGGAGTAATTAAGAAAAGCCTCTCAATAGAGCATCACTAATTAGACGAATCCTCCCTAAATTACCCGTAGTTCATGGCACCCTGTAAAATCCTTGTGTAATAGCCTTAGAAAACAATGACACTCAGCACTGGCATTCAGCCACACAGCTCGATGGCAATTGCAAAGCACTTTGGATGTTCATGAGTCTTTTTTTTTTTTTTTAAAAAAAAGAGAAATCTAAAATGTACATTTCCCCTAATGACTCTGCTCCGGGGCTGTATTAAAAGCAGCACCTTGACTCAGCCTGCCACATAAACATCCTGCTGCCCCCGGACAGCCCGATACTGTCTTCCTCCCAGGATGAGGAGCTGAATAAGAAGTGACAATCACAGCTCCTGCCCGCGGGAAAACAGGAAGCGCCACAGTTGTACAACCACTCCAAACATTGTCCTACCTGCTCCACTCCTTGGGTGAAATGGGAACTTGCTTTTCTTTCCTTTCCTTTCCACATTGCATAACTATTTCTGGTCCAGTGCTGCTCAGTCCCAGGATGCTGCTGCGTGGGGCGGTCCCTGCGGCCTCCAGCTTCTCCCTGCCTACCCAAAGCCAGCCTGGTGCTCCCTGTCCAATGCACAAGGACAAACGTCCACCTCCCAAACCCACTGCTGACACTGGCAGCACTGAATGCAAACACTGGAGGAGATGGAGATGGACTCAGGGTGCTGGGCAGATTGGCTCACCCATATCTGGCAGGAGCTAGAGTGAAGAAAATCCCAAATTCCACCAGAAAGCAGCTGAGTTCGCCAAATTTGGAAATGCCCATGAGACTGAAGGAGCTGATGCTTACACATAGGCTCCAGCTCATGCACTAAAGTGCCAAACCTCATCCCTGAGAGTAAGGTAGCCCTGTGGGTGGGTGATGGGGGATGTGCCCCACCCTCAAAGCAAGCTGGGCAGCCAAGGTTCTCCACAGGCACCCAGAGAGGAGCTCTGGGAATCCAGGGATGCGATGGAGAAGAGGCCACCTGCAGAACCCCCAGTTTATCCACAAATACCCGCTCCCACCCTTGACTTTTTGAGTTGATTTCAAGGAATCCTCCTCCACTCAGTGCAATGCATCCCCAGCCAGCAGCCTGGCAGCCCTGCTCTCAGGACCATCCTGCCCAAAGACCAGAGACTTTCCACGCTAAATGATGCTCTGGGAGCAGGGAAGCTTGTTCCTCCTCCAACTGCTCCCACATTTCTGCTGAGAGATGGGCCCAAATTGACTTGCAGAACACAGATGTCATACGCAAGTTTCCAAACAAGAAGAGGGATAAGAAGGTTTCCTCTCTGCTCTTCCTTTCCTCGCAATGTAAAAACATCCCTCGCCAAATGAGGCAGTGTTTGCCATCACTTTGCAAAGTTCACATTCCCACAAGGCAGGCACGAGGAGGAACAAGGGGGGGAACCATCACAGCAGCACCCACGGGTCATGGTCACACGAGACAATACTTTGCAAAATTTGGAAGTGGGAGGAATGCGGGAAGGCTGAAGAGGAGGATGTTTATTAACATATAAGAATACCTCCAAAGGGTTTGCGTCCTGTGAGGAGAAAAAGGGAGCCCAAAGCAAGGTTGTTCAAGGTATTGGTGGGGAAAAATCTGGAAATCCTTATTCAGGCAATCCTACTGCTGGTGTAAAGAAAAAGAGAAGGGCTTTTTCTCACATTCATGGCCGTGAGGGTTTTCCTAAATTACGGGAAGCTTCATATGAATCCCCCAACTAATTCCCTTGTGCAATTGCATTAAATAGTAGGATGTGAATGCATTTCCACACCTGACTCAGCCTCAGTGCCCAAAAAGGCTGCTGTCTCCCTACAAGTGTATAGCAGGAAACCTTTCAGTCCAAGAACTGCAGTCTCAGCCTTGCTGGCTGTTGCTAAGTGGTAAATGGAAGGCAAACAGGGGAAGCCCAGCAGTGAGTTTCAGAAAGTATCTACAGACACTTGAGAAAACTTTTCAGCACTAAAAAGAAATCAAACAGAAATCCCAGGGGGCAAGAAAAAAATTAATTTAAAAAATCACCATTTAAATGGTAGATATAAGTTAGAGGAAGGAGAGATGAAAGCCTGATGTAACTTGGTAAGTTCTGTTTCCTTGCAATGCAAAGCAAAGGGGGTTTTCTGCTGTTTCTTTCTACCCTTCAGACAGAGAATGTCTCTTTGCTTTCACTTTACGACCGTAAAATAAAAATCAGCTGCATTTCTCCTTACCCACTGCAGTTGCACTTCGGCTCGCTGGGGTTGTGGTTGGGACAGTCCCTGCTGAACTGTATTTTAGTGCAGAAAGGCACATGCTGCTGCCACCTGCTCAACCAAGAGCGCTTGCCGAGCTCCTTCTGCCCTTCTCTTTGTTAATCTCACTGCAGTCTCTTGATCAAAAGGACCTCCTTGCACAGGAGCTGGCTCTGCTGGCAGCTGGGCAGGCTTTGGCTGCAGCCCCCGCAGGGCTCTGCTGCTCAGGTGTGTGGCCAGGCCACAGGTGATGCTGCCCAGGAGCAGCTCTGGGAGCTGCAGAGGAGCAGCACTGCTGAGCCCCAGTTTGGTCACCCTAAGACCTGTCGGGCTGGGAGGAGCAAGACTAGCACTGCAGCTCAAAGGAAAATGAGAGTCTTCTGCTGGGAAGGGAAGCAAAGTGTGGCCATTTACTCCTGCCCCGGCATATCCCCGGCTCTGGCTGTACCGGGCTTCTCCCCAGGTTTGGGGGGAGGTTGCAGGGACACATGAAGCAGGGTCTAGCCACAAAACCTGGAGGAAACATCTCCTCCTCTCTGTAGAAAGGCTTTAAAAGGCACACAAGAGCCCACCGCAGCTGTGAAGCCGCAATGGGGAAGGGCTGACAGAGCCCACACCCCTCGCCTCCACCAGCGGTGGGCAGGGCTTCCTCGGGCACAGAGCACCCTCTGCTGGGAAAGCCACGGCTCTCCAGAGGACAGCAAATCCACCTGTGGCACAGCTCTCAGGAACTCCAGGGAGGTGAGATTCCGTCACACGGGGTGGCTCCTTGGGGAACGGGAGGAGCAGCACATCTGTCTGCCTGCATGGGAGCGCACCCCCTTTTTTTGTGTAGTGGGGCCTCTGCACTGCCTGGTGTCTCTGCAGCAGTCGGGGGTTTTAAACAGCAAAAGGACACAAGCAGCAGTTCAGCGCTTCCAGTGGATCTGCCACATGACACTGGCTGTGCCCTGTCACCCTGTCACCGCCCCTGCCACAGCTTCTAGATTAAAAGACCCCCCAGCACCACAGAGGCAGGACCGGGGCCCAGCACTCCCTTGTTCAGCCCCAGGCCTGGCTGCTCCCCACAGCAGCGTTCCCCTGAGCAGCGCCTCACTGAGGGCCAAAAGCAGCCGAGAAAAGGGAAGATCAGGGACATCTTTCCCCACGTGGCTCTGCAGGGCCCTGCACAGGAGTGGGGACGCAGGACTTGTTCCTCACAGGGAGCACTGTCACCTGGCATGGCACAGACACTGAATAAAAAGGCAGATTCTGCCTCAAAACCTCACGCTGTAAGCACAGGCAGGAGGCACCCGCTGTGCCTCAGGCCGTTTCCCTGCCCCGAGCCGAGCTGCTGCCCAAACAGTACATTAACCCAGCTCTGGCTGGGTGTGTTTAAATAAACACAGGAGGTTCCTCAGCACCCTTCCTTCGGGTCCCAAGCGGCTCACCAGCACTCGGCACCCAGCACACCCCAGAAATGCGCTTCCTTCCCCGCCTCGGCCTCTCGGCTGCCCTGGCCATCGCCGCCTGCCTGAGTTGGAGGTTGCTTCTCCAGACCCCGGCCCACAGCCAAGGAGGTAAGGCCTGGCCACCACGGCGGTTCTGTGCCATGGGGGAAGTGACCTGGAGCTTCTTCCTGAGGGTCTTGGTGGGCAGATGCCTACAGGACAAAAAATGCACAGTGTTTGTGGAGAAAGCCCTTGCTATGGGGTACTGCAGCTTTATGTCCTTAGTGTGGTCATTGATCTCAGGTGTGGTGGGGAAAACAGGTGTCAGGCTGCTGGAGGTAACTCCCAAAATCTTTGTTAGGACAGCGAAATGTTGTTGGGAAGGCAGGAGAGAGCAGGGGCAGGGGCATTGGTGATTATTGCATTTCTTGCCTAAAAAATGCATCCCTCCCCTCCAGTTCCCATCATTCCAGGGCAAAGGCATTGCTAGATTTTGCAGACATTGTCATTCTGGGGCTGGGTGAGTTAAAGAGCAGCTCAGGATAGCTTCAGGCACCACTGTGTTTCTTCCTGTGTTCCTGACGTCCTTTGCCTAATTTTAACTGTGCTTCTCTGCCCTGTACAAGAGCCTCCCCAAATATTTAACTTCCCGAGGACCCAGAACAAACCATCAAACTGTCTCCCCAGGGCTGCCAAATGCCTGCACTGAGCAGATGAGGCAGATGTGCTGCTGCTAAAGAAAATAAACTAACGAGGCAGGCATTAATCTTCCACATTCAAACTCGCTATGGCCTTTTCACATCAAAAATAAGAAGACAGAAAAAAGCAAAGCTGAAATTTGAGAAATTAAACAGGCTCTCACAGAGTCTTTGCATTTGCTTTTGCCTTTCATATTTACTTTGTCGTCTCACTTCTATTTGCTTTTTGCTTTTTATTTGCTTTTGCCTTTTTATCTACAAGAGAAAAAATTTAAATATGGGAGTGATGCAAGAAGTGATGTAATTTGGATCCCTAAATCACCCCGAGCCATCAAGAATAACCCCTTACTTTCAGATACATTTGATAGCTGATGTCAACCCATTAACAGATGCAAAAGGGTCTGCAGGACATCATGTATTTGTAGCTACAAACCAATTTACTACTGCCTGGTCTCTCACAGTATTTTTTACTCTTTGGTAAACTCACCTCTGAGATGTTCAGTTGCAAGCAAGGAGTTGAAAGCTAAAGTTATGATTTAGTGGAGAACAGGGCCTGTGGAATAAATCTGTGGTTGAGATCAGTCCTCAGACACGGTGATTTGGGGAAAGGGGGTCTGGGTGTCCATAATCTCACGTGTTCATGGGGACAGAAACCCCTTTCCCAGCAAAGCCAATCTCTTTGCCAGACAGGGCTGGTCTCCCCTCTCCTACCCTTCTTCTTTGTCCACACTGAATCCTTTCCACACTGGAATAACTGGAGAAGAGCCTGCTACAGCACCCTGTGCTGGGGGTCTGGCTCGGAGCACTGTGTTCTTTCCTCACCCCCATCTCCAAACGGTGTTTCCCAGGTGACCTGGCCCCCAAGGCAGAGGAGGCCTTCACTTTGACACTGGACACCTTCCTTCATGTCCAGCAGCTCAGGAAGAGGAGACTGAGAGCCTTCTGCAGCCGAGCAGGCAAAGTCACCACGCTGCCGAGCAGCCGGGACGAGAGAGCCTCCCTGCTCCCGAGTCTGAGGGTGAACACCAGGCTGGACCTCCTGTACTGCCAAGTGCCATCAACGGGGGTGGAGGAATGGCAGCAGCTTCTGGAGAAGCTAGAGGAGGCAAACGTGACGCTGCCAGCGCCGCTCCCCTACCGCCGGCTACGCACTAAGGAGACACGGCTGAGCAGGTTCAACCAGACGGAGATAAAGGCCATGCTGGGGTCTTACACCAAAGTGCTCTTTGTCAGGGACCCTTTCCACAGGCTGATCGTCACGTTCCTGCAAGGCATGGGCATCAACCCATCCTTCAGCAGCTTCGTCCAGGAAGTCCTAGACAGTGGAATGCACAATGGCGGCGTGGCTTGGGAACCACTGGTCAGCCTGTGCCGGCCCTGCCTTGTCCAGTACGACTACGTGGTGATGTTTGGCTTCCTCAGGCAGGAGCTGGGCCACCTGCTGCGCCGGGCTGGGCTGCCTGCAGGCAGCCTCCTCCCCGAGCTCACTGACAGCCAAGTGCAGTGGACCTACAGGTGGTTGTCAGAGCAGATGTTCAGCGAGCTGTCTGCCCAGCAGAAGAAGCAGCTGTCTCATTTCTACCGCTGGGACCTTGCAGCTTTCCCATTTTCTAGCAGTTTCCTGTCAGAGTGCCCCAGCACCACAGAGACCTGGGAGAAATAGCCCACATGGAGGAACTGTTTCAGGGAGCAGTAATCCAAAAGCAAGTGATTCGAGATACTGCCAGGCTTTTGCTTCCCAGCTGCTTGCAGCGAGGTTTTGCATGTCATAGTCCAAAAAACGCATCAGAGAGCCGAGACAGGCCACTGCCAGGGACAGGGATCAACACGTTTGAGTTGTGTTCAAACATAACAAGGGCAGGCACCAGGGAAACTTGTGGCACTGGGACTTGGAAAACTGCATGAACTGTACTGTGATGGGGTAAACTGAGCAGTTTGGGGTGGGGTGGGTTGGACCTGCTGCAAACCACAGACATCACACGTGCTGTGCCCACACTGACATTTCCTATTCTGGGCTCCGTGTTGTGCCAAGAGGTTTGGCAATGGCTTCTTCATGACAAATCACCCCCTGCAGTACAAGAAGTCCTCCCGAAGGAGCATGTCACCTGGAGGCTGAGATCTGACACAGGGTGGCACACCCTCCTGGAGAACCACTGGCAGTGCTCCCAATCTTTTCATGCTCAGGGAAGGTCAGGCCTGGCCCATCCTTTGGTCTTATCTGTTCTGTGTGAACTGTTCCCATTTTCCAGCCTCATCTCCTATGTGTTTGGGCTCAAGTGGGCCCTGGGGATGGGACCTGATGCTTGCTCCATTCACAGGTTTTGAGTTTGGCTCCCCTCCTTCCAGGGCTGACTCCAGTGGGCCAAGGCCAGCCTCCAGCTTGGTGCACTAGCCCTGAGACAGGGAAGTGTCAGTGTGGACCAGGTACCAGCCACAGCATCAGACAGACTGCCTTCCACCTTGTGTCAGCAACTGCTGGGCCCTGTGGAGGTGGCTAGAAGTGCCAGAATGCACCACTGTGCTGCTATGGAAAACAGGATGTGGCTACTACAAGCTCCTGCTGGCAGAGAAGTGCGAGGACTGACTCTGCTTTCTTTTGCACTTGGCTGCCAGCGTGGCCAGACAGAGGCCCAGTCTCTCCAGCTGGCTCACTGCTTCATCCAGGCTGGGCAGCCCAGAGCAACCACCCGTCCTCTCCCGGCTTTGGTCACTGAGCTGATCTGACTCCCAGCCCCTGGGAAGGGTCCATCTTTGTCAAACAAACACCAAGGATGAGCTGAATTGTCTATATTTCAAATCCTGACAGACTCTGACCATAGCATACTTGTTTCCAGAGTATTTAGCAGCTTTATTTTGCAATGTTGTGACATTCGCAGGGAATTCCACATACATTCATGATACCAATTTGACAATCCTCATTAAAGAATGATACTGAAAACTGTTGACTAGAACTGACCTAAAACAATTACCGAAATCTTGGCCTCCCTCTCTCACAGAAGGCCATGTAATTAATAGCATTAAGACATCAGATCAGCTGGGCTCCTTGCACACTCCCACAAACCCTCCAGCTGCAGTAATTACTATTTAAGTGCCGTTATTGCACGCAGTACTTTTCAGTCTAGCAAGATGGCATAGTTCCTCTTCTGAGGATAGACTTCTGGAAGAAGAAAAGCAGCAAATTTCCAATTATATGCCATTAAATTAGAGTCTTGCATCCATGCTCTGTTTCACTGGAAAGTACTAGAAAAGAAACATTTTTCTCTTTATGAGTAGCTTTCCCTCCAGTGATGGCGAGCTGAGACCCCGCACAGCGAGATGTGTGTGAGGAGATGGGACACAGCACCTGGCAGGGGACAGAGCTGTGCACTCAGAGCAGGAGAGCTGCTCCCCCACAGCTCTGTAGTGCAGAGCACACCTCAAGTTGGGGATCTTCTCTTCCTGCCAGCCCTCCCCAGTGGGTCCCAGTCCTTTCCTAAGGTGCCTGGCACTTAGCTCCACGGGAAAGCAATGTATGAAATGTTCAGACATTGAGAGGTGACATGAAAACCTCAGCTTCATGTTCCTCAGAGTGCCACAGCACAGGCAGGTATGACAATGACCTCTATGTAAATTCCCATTAACCTCCAAGCTTCCCTTTTCCCTACACCCTCAAAACCAGTGTTTTGCAACTCTGATTTTATACCATTGCACTCCCCCAGGTGTTTGATATAATTAACATTCAATTCTAGTGCACCCCAAAAGGGAAGTGTTTCCTCCCTCCATCAGCTGGGCAAGGGAATCAAGAGGGCCCCAAGCTGGGCTGGGCAGGAGGGCCAGGGCTGGTGCCTCGGAAAGAGTGGCTCAGTGATGCTGCAGCAAAACTGGCTGCACAGGTCTGCTCTGGACAGCCTGCTCTGACCACTGCATGTACACAGAACTTGGCAGACACACTTCCAATTAACTCACAAAGCAAATAGCAAAACAGAGACTTGATACATCTAATTTTTAAAAAATTTCACCTGACCAGGCAGTCACTGCAACTATGTGAGACACTCACAAACCCATCCTGAAATGATGAAAATTCCAAAACCAGGGGAAGAAAGAGCACCTACTCATCCTACTGGTGACATATCAACATGTCCTAAGACCTTCACAGGCAGCAGGCCTATCGTGAACAGTTGCAACTCTCCCCTAGGATGACACTGGGAGCTCCTTGATATCCCACTCCTGCCTGCCTCTCCCCATGCTCTGTATTAACACACATTACCTTTGTATTTCTTCTCATCCTGGTCTGAATGAACATGTCCAGCAATCCCACAAGGTAGAATTCACAGAAACAGAGCTGATACCAATCTACCTTACAGGCTTTGTATTTTGCATCCCTCCCTGGACACCCAAGAATGTGGATACACAGGCTCCAGTAGCTGTTCTTGCACATGAATTACCACGTTTTCTTCTCTAAGAGGTTTTTTACATAGTACCAGCTTTCAGGAGAAAACAAAAACATGTTCTTGCCCAGTTCCTCAGAGCTGAAGAAACACCAATATCATATTTCAATTAGTAAAACAATTACATAGCAAGCCCAACAGGCACAAAATACTTCCTGCAACTCACATATACAAATCCCCTGTTTCTAGATGGTAGATCCACAATACTTCAAGTTGAGGAATAAACCTACATCTTTCCAAGCAATATACCCTGGAGTGCTTAAAAAAATATTTCACACTGAGCTTACATTGTCCAGTCCTAAGATGGAGGCCAATTTTAAGAAGTTTGTATGTGAGCAAAATTTTACATAACGAGTTACATCCTCTTGCACCATAATTTTTTGATGGCCCTGGGAGTGCAAAAAGAGAAAAAGGACATTTTCATAAAGTTGTGGGCCGGAGAAACAGACAAAAGTTTGCAAATGATAAGCAGGCACAGTATGTGGCTGACACCATCTAGAGATAACATGGTGCTCCAGTGTTGAATCTGACAGTGACAAAACCTGTCAGGAGGGATGCCCAGCACTAAATCCAACATGAAAAATATATTCAATCCAGATAACACCAGGTCATCACATAGTCAGCACATGTTTTAGACAAGCAGTCCCTGTAGCAAAATGTACCCATTCTCTTACGTTCAGCAAAACTAAGAGTTCTCTTGGAAAGAAGGCAAGGCCATGACAGCAAGGGATTGACCCTAGAGGGCACCCAGAGCCAGCTGATCCCCAGCTGTGTCCATCCTCCTCGTGCCCCTTGCTTAGGCTGGTATAAATTGCCTTGGGAACATCGATGAGCAAATTTCTCTGTTACTCCAAGGTCTCTGATGTCCTTTCCTATTTAAAGGATGGGGAAAGATGTGAAGGTGTGGGATGGAAAAAGTGTGTGTCAAACAAAGCAGCATCCTGCTGGAGGTCCTCTTGGTATGTTTAGTTTTTATCTTTAATCAGACAAGACAAGGTAGCACTTGAACTAAAATCTCATTAAAGCCCAGGTGCAGAGAAAGCAACATTCATTGAACTTGGGGTACATCAGTTATTGGTCACATTTTAGCCTTTTCCTCTGAAACACTTTTGTTACACAGGTAAGACCATCCTCATTAGCCAACATGAAAAGTCCTGCTCATCTCCCTCTAGGATGTACCTGGCTTTGTGTGCAGAGGGGACACAGCAGGGTCCAGCCCTCAGCCCCTCTTATACCTTCCCCCATTTCAGCTAGAGGACTCTGTGTCTGGGATCAACACATTCAAGTCCTTTTTGGCATAGCATCACAAGGTGATACACCTTTTCCCCAATGCAGGAAAAAGAAGAAACAACCACCCTGCTATTTCAGATTGGCTGGTAAGAAGCATCCTTGCAGCAATTTTATAGGAAACCTGTAAGATTTTTCAATTACACCTGGATAACGTCACCTTCCACTTCATTTGAATTTACATCACAGCTATAATCTGGCAGCAATTCCCTCTCATAGAGAAAACAATGATTGGACAATTAAACGTGAAAGCTCCATGAATCAGTGGGTGAGCCACATGAACACAGATATTTTTTTTTCCTCTATTATAGTCCTACTGCCTTGTGGTTCCTCTGGTGTAAGCTCAGTTTCAGCAGAGTTTGCTCCTCAAACTTTTCTCTTACACACGCACACACCATGGCTTAAAGGTCCCTGGCTCAGCAGAAGGGCACTGGAAAGAGAAAAAAATAATTGAATTAGCAACAAGTGAGGGTCCTGTCCAGAGTTCAGCATGTCCCACCATGCTGCTTTTGAGGTGGGTGACTTTGTACATGTGATGATAGGAGCTCCTATCCCAGTTTTTCCAAACACAGAGATGTCTGTCTCATGGCACTTCTGATTGAGGCTTGATGGTCATCTCCTACAGAGCCCTGTGACAACACTGTGGCAGAGGAGCCCGTGAGGAACCAGTGACAGGGATGACTCCTGCACTCCTTCAGATCAAGTGCACAGCCTCTAAGGAGACTCCTGTGGCCATACCATTGAGGAGAAGGGAGTATTTTCAATAACACTTTTCTCTTCTTCCCTTGCTGAGGGACACCAGTGAATCACAGCATGGCCCTCACCATATGTGATGACTCTCTGAGAGATGATAGTCAGGAGCATCAGGACAAGCAGTCAGCGCCTTTGTTCCACAGACAACACTTGGAGAATGGAATGGACCGAACTTCAAAGGTACTGCACAGCAGCCCTGCCTGCAGTGGGAGCCCTAGCAGTGCTGGGCTGTGGATTTGGCTCTCAGCTGGTGGCATGTTAAATGAAGGATAACACCCACGAAACAAAACCCATCTACTGAAGCAGGGACACAGCCTCCCCCTCCTGCCCTAATCCCAGCCCTAGGCCACTGTGACTTCCAGGCACACTCCCCATGGGGCAGGCTGGCCAGGGAGCAGACACTGAGACCAGGGGCTGTTACCATTTTGGTGAAGATGTCCACGCAAGCATTGCGGATCCTCTCTGGGGTGGCAGGGCTGTCCAGCCTGAACGTCTCCGTCAGGCCAGAGTCCTTCCTCGCTGAGTAGATGGCATCTTTAATGGCATAAAACACTGAGGCAGACAGGAACAGAGGTGGCTCTCCCACAGCCTAGACAGAGCACAAGCAAGAGTGAGGCTTTGCCTTCCAGATGGGAACCTCAGTCTGCCAGATGTGCTCCGTGAGGAAACATGAAGCTAAAACAGCTTCCAGTGTGCCAGGTGGGAACAGTGAGGAAAAGACTGAGCTAAAACAACCCTCAGTCTGTTTAGAGAAGAAACAGGAAGAAAACACAAGCTTTCTGACAGAGCAAAGCTACTTCAGTTCTGTCTAATGGACAATCAGGGCAGCAAGGTGCAGGTTATTTCAGTTCTTCCTAACTAGAAAGGATAGTACACACATTTCTGATGAGAAACAGGAAAACATCCTGACCTCAGAGTAACCACAGCATAATGAGGTGAACTGTTTAGACACACAGAATCATTACTTCATCCCACTCAGCTTCACAGTGTTATGGAGCAGTAAGAGCCCCATAGACCTCACAGGCATACCTTGGATGAGTAAACTGCCTTGCTGTTGGGGCAGTCCCGGAGAAGAGACACATAGAATTCTGTTGGGATGTCTCCAAAGGCCGGGATTTTGTACATGCCAGGCCCTCGAGTGTACAAGTTCCCTTCAGGAGAGTAGCGCAGCTCCTCCATGGTGAAGAGCCCAATGCCCTGGACGAACGCTCCTTCTATCTACAAACACATCCAAACAAGGTTACATTCCCTTTGCTGTTGTTCTTCCCTGCACAAGGACAAACAGTGACGACATCCGCCAGGGTTTTCAACCCTCCCCACCTGACTCAGATCCCACTTTTTATCTCTAAACCCTTGTCCCTTCTGCTGGGTACAATCTTTGCACAATCCCTGTGTTCCCACATAGATGTGGCTGCATCTCCCTGGCAGGTGAAGCAATTTACAAATACACACAAACAGATTTTCTGTAAACACAGGACAGGAATTTTCTGATGAAGCAACAGAAAAAAAAAAATAAAATCAATGATAAAATACTGATTCCTTCCCAGCCAGGTGAACACTGAATAAGTTGAACTTGCTGATAATTCAAAGGACAAGTAGACTAAAAGGACTAAAGATGAAACATCTGAAGACAAACTATTTTATGTTTTCTATTTCAGTATAAATGCTTTCCGAAGTGCTGCTAAGTATTATCAGGTCACCAGCACAGACACCTGCAAAAACACTCCCATATCCATTTCAGTACTAAAAAACTTCTTTACGTATTTTTTCTACTGTGAATTTTAGAAGAAAGGAGATAACGAGAGCAGGATGTGCTTGAACAGCCCTGCACAAAGTAGCTCTGCTCTCTGTGCCCACTGAGGTATCTGACAGCCAGAGCAGTCTAAAGATTTGGCACAAGCATTCACTGACCCATCTCTGTGTACCTGTGTTCCTACACTCATGCCACATCCTTTCTCTTTTATGCCCCCAGGTCTTCTGCAGCAATTCATGGAAGGACACAGGAATATAAGACTCCTTCCACAGGCTCCATTTAGCCCATCTATCAGCTCCCCAAACCTAAAGTGACAGGCTGCAGAGACAGAAAATCTCTTTCTCCCCTTGGACACTTCAAAACAAAACCTCTTTCAGAAGAACTGTCACTTTCAAGGAAGTTTCATTTTAGCTATAGCAGAGCTCTGCAACTCATGCTCTCCTGTCATCCCAAATCCTGCAGCAGTTTCATTGGAGTTACACCATATCAACATCTAGAGTTAGCCAGCGAGCTACGATGGGTAGATAAGCACATGTCTAACAAATCATCTCCTGGTCTGTCAAACAACCCTGTGCTTATTACCTTTATCTGCTAAGAGATATTGTGATTATTACTGCACAAAATTTTGAAGTAATCTTGTGCCTGCCCAAGGACTTTGCAAGATAAGTGACTGGTCCAGCTTCCTATTGAGATTGCTACACAGCAGCAGCTGGAGGACAGAATCTGCCAAACTCTTTAGTCACAGGAGAATTTTCACTAAATTAAATAAACTTAATATTGACAGATAGGAGTGGAAATATCAGGTGTGGGATTTAGCCTGAAGAACATCAGTGGGGTGGTAACTGAACAATATCCTGTAGTCTTAATATCCAAGCCAAAAAAACCCAAACCCTAACAGAACATTTCCCTATGTAATTCTGTGCCAAGTTTAAAAGGTTGTGTTTGCAAAGGCACAGCCTGGAGAGGGATAATAAATAGAAAAGCCTGAGAGCAGTGTGATTGTTTTAACATGATGGAAATAGCAACACTTTTTCACTTACCTGTCCTATATCTATGGCTGGGTTCAGACTGGTACCAACATCCATAACAATATCTGTGCGAATATTCTAAAAAAGCAGGAATAAAGGGTAAATCAGCACAGATCTCTGAAACTGGTACACCGTGGTCTCGTGCAAGGAGGAATCTCCAAACACTACCCCATGCTTGGACAGTGTTCTATAATCTTACCTCAGCTGAACTCCTCATACTGACTTTTAATCTGACTTCATCCCAAAAGTAAATCAGAGGAACTCACTGCAGTTTTCCCCAGAGGTCCAATGGACCCAGTTAATATTAATTCCAACATGCTGGTATCAGTGGTCTGTATCTGAGCACAACCAGCTAGGCCAGATTCTGATGACATTTTTTTCTTCTTTTTTTTTACTTTCTTTCCAGAAGCCTTCAGTGTTATTTTTAATGATTAACTCAATTCCAGGATATTTCTGTACTTTTGTGCCAACATAGTGCTGCTATCTCTTACTCAAGCAAATCCAGTAACTTTTGCAATCATTCATTAAGCCCCCAATCCCCACAGGGTAGATAATTATTGTTTTATTACACTTTACAGATTGCTGCACCGTGGAACAGAGGAGTTAAGAAATTTGCTGAAGGTCACACCAGACCAATGACAGAGCCAGGAAAGGGCTGACACCCAGTATTTGTTCTGACTCCCCATGGATGTTCCCTTCACCAAAACACAGAGAGCTGTGTCACTGCTGACCCCTCACCTTGTGGTCACCTGTCAGGCAATCTATCTCAACCTCAGAGCAAGCAACGCCGTAACTGAAGTAGGAGAATGGTTTCCCTTCGTTCTTTTCAAAGTTGTAGCCAACATCAGGAATTCTTGATACAAAGAGAAACAAAACCGCACGTTTCATTCCCTGAACAAAACGAATACAACTACATTGCAACTTATCAAAATCCTCATTCACTTTTGTTTCATTCCTTCCGTCAAGCCCATGCAGAAAGGAAAACTGTAAACAACCATAAACAGAAATTTGCTAAATCGGCTCTGTATTCCAAAACTTGATTGAAACTATCAAACTGTTTTAGTCATCTTTATCTTCCCATGAACCTCAGGGCTTGTGATGACTATTATTAGCTCATTCTCACCAATCCAGAAGCAAATCCTTTGCTTTTAGAGTACAGTTGAACATTTCTTTAGGGCCATTAAATTTCAGAACATAGTCACGCTGAAGCAGAAAATCTATTAAGCTAAGAACTGATTTTAAGCACAGTTCATGGCAAACTTTGTATCTGGCTACTTATACTTTATCTGAAAACTGGTTTATTAAAACACTGACAAGTCACTTGGTTAAGAGAAAAAATACATTTCAGAGATGCAAAAGAAATGAACTCATAGTTTATTTTAGTCCTAAATAGGTTCTTCTCAACACTGTGTTTATTTATAAAAGTCAACCCCTCTGCCTTAAAGATGATGAATCTCTGCTTTCCTCCAGCAGCAAAGCTGACTAAGAGAAGTGCCTCATTTCAGAACTACACAGGGTCCAGCAAGAGTCTGAAGTGAGAGAACAAAGCTGGAAACAGTGGTATCTGCTCATGCCATAAGAGACAGGATTTTCCTCAAGGACAACCCTTGTCCCCTCTTATCCCGCATGGTGGTTCTAGTGTAAAACTAGGTCACAAGGCTGACACGGAGCAGAGCCCCAGGCAAAGCTCTGATTTCATTTATGCCTCTCAGACCAAGGTCAGCTGGAATGAAGTTAGATGTACTCGAGGTTTATTTGTCCTCAGAGCTGTGCTACATCAGGAATCAGTTCTCCCCAGCCAGGAGACTGTTAACCTCAGCTTACCACTTGTAGGTAGGAAAGGGAATGCAGCTTTAATTTAGAGCAGTGATAGGGGGCTGGGGGCTGTAAATCCTCCCAGATTTTCCCTGGATGCAATCCATGCAATCGAGTCAGTGTCTCTGCAGTGTGAATTTTCACTCACCTATAAAACCCCGTGGCTGACAGGCTGACACAGCTCTCGTAGGCAGTTTTAATCTGGCAATGTGAACAAGAGTTTGAAAACAGTGATTGTACAACCAGGCCCTTCCAAATAACTGCATAAAAACATTTCCAGGAGGCCTCAAGTAAAAAATGTCCAGTGACAGACAGCTGTCACACCACCCAACTCCAGCACTGCCAAACATCATGGTTGCAGCTGCTCCCCCAAATAGCCCCTCAGCAGCTACCAAGGGCAGAACTTGAACCATTGGCAGAGGATGAGACCTGCTTTTGTTTGTTCATCTCTCAGCTACAGGTTAGACTTTTAGCCTGAGAGACAAAGGTTAAATTGACAGGTCATCTTGACTTCAGTGAGGGGAATTCCATCCTGACTTCCAAATCACAAAGTCAAAACTCATCTGATGAAGAGCAGAGCTTGGATCTGAAGAGCTCCTTACAGCCCACCCATCTCTTCCCATTGAGGGTACAGAGATATTGCAGCCAAGGAGCACTGCAGGGGCTGAATGGCAGCTCAACAAGGGCTGTCTATGCTACAGAATCCCTTCATTAAAAATCAGGTTTCCTTCTGTCCAAGACTGTAGCCTGACTAGAAAGATACATATAGCCTCAAGACTTGTTTGATGAAGTTTGTCATAGGCAGGCCCCAAAATTTGGAGAAATCTCAGGATTAAAGTAGTAACGGATGTCTTGGGGGTGACCTCTTGCAAGCTTTAATTACTTGGATACCCATGCCAGGTTTCTGTCTGTGCTCAAATCTATGCTAGCAAGATGCAGAAGGCCTAGAGGATACACCTGCACACATGGTTTGCCAATTAAAACAATCTCTGACAATGTCCACTTGTCTCATGACAAATACAAACAGCTTACCCAGTCTTCCCAGGATCCTTTGGGATTAGCCTGTTTGATTGGCTCAAGTCTTTTTAAGATAGTCTGACACGCGTTCTGGAAACAAAGAGAGAGAGAAGAAATATTTTAAGATTTGAATAGCCAGCTTATGGTATTAAGAGCCCTATAAGAGTTTCAAAGAACCTTCTATTTAATTCAATGTTGCCTTTAAAACTTTGGCAAATCATTAAAAGGAACAAAATTCACTAATGGATGTCTTGCTACATAAGAAGAAATGTTGCCTGAAAAGGATTTTAAAGAAGATTGGCTGTGCTGATAGCAAAAAGGAATCCCAAATTCAGCACAGAACTTTCTGGACCATGACACAAAATATAAGAAGTCTGCTCATTTACACATTAACTTTATCTGTACCAAGTCTGTGCAGGACAGCTCAGCATAGCTTACAAGATGATCCTTCAACACGGAAAAAAAAAATTCTTCCCAAAATTCAGCTTACTCAGATAAGCTGTGCAGAAGATAAAAACAGCCTGATGATTTTACTTTGCAGGTCTCACTTCCCTTTTTCTTTTAAACTGAGAGTGGCCAGTGCTAAGTTCTTCTTTTAAAATGGAAAAGTCACATACCCAGCAAATATATGCACTGGTAACTCCACCAACTCCTCCATGGCAAACAGCCACGACCATGCCATTGCTACAGCAAAATGTTTGCTCTGAGCTGATCAACACTTAGAGCTCTCAAACCATTTGCTATTAACACATGCAGCAAAATACATTTGTTATAGATAAGGCTGCAGTAATTACTTAGAAGCTGGTATTTAAATGGGTGCTTTGTTCTGCTCATTTCGAGCAATCCCAAATACTCTATTTTTAGAACTACCAAAGGACTGAAGGAGAGTTTCAAAGAACTTGAAAAAAAATAAAGTCATTCACAATCTAATGCCACTGGTAACTATAAAAGGTAAAGAAGTTATGAGGCATCCTTAGGCTGGAACTGCCTTTTGATGGTTGTTTTCCTTAAGCAACAGATAAATACAGGACAATTTTCATGCTCTGGAGCCCTCTCTTGTAACCCACTCCTTTAAATAACTCAGCTTCCATACATGGACGGCCATTCCATTGATGTCCGCGCTGACTGAAGCAGCAGTCGGGGAGGTATTTGGGACAGTGTTTGTGCTGGTCTCACTGATGTAAATTTTGGAGGTGGGGACTCCCAGGGACCTGCTAGCAACCTGTGGAGCAAAGGTAAAAAATTGGTAAGCAGCACTTCTTATCCATGAGCATTGTCAGTCATTGCTTGCACTTCCAGGACCTACACTGAAACCTCTACCCTTTCCCACCATAAACTTCATTTTTCCTGCAGACTGAGTTGTTTGTGACTGAGAACTAGCCAGAACATTGTTATATTTGCATTTCACAGGCTGAACGTGTGTGAGCACCTACAGTTTTGCCACAATGACATTCACTGCACTATTGTGAGATTAAATTCTTCTTTCAACAGTTAAAACAATCAGAAGATCAATAGCCCTATGAGATTTTCCTTTTTTTTTTTGCCAAAGGAATGTTGCTCCCTTAAGCGTTTTTGACTACAAAAGCCCTTGCATACGCAGATACATATGTTTGCAATACAACTATTTTTTGTATAAAATAGATGTAAACTGTTCCTTTATGGAGTGAAATGAAATTGCCAGAGAAGATAAACTGTAAGCATAACCTGCATTATCTACATAATGAGATTTACGATGATGAAGAATCTAATTCTCATACTCAGTTATGATAATACTCTGGAAATCTAGCACTGCTGCTGAAACAATGAAGTGGAATTAGTCATGATTTGTTACCCTCTGCATGCACACAGAGAAAGTGTCAAGCTGCCTGAGGCAATACTGTAGGGAGAGTGTAATTCTCCTGAAAAGATGTCTCATTCAGTCAAGCCCAAACTCATTATTACCTGAATCATTTTGGTGTGAAGTCCTTGACCCATCTCAGTCCCCCCATGTGTAAGTAACACAGAGCCATCTGTATACACATGGACCAGAGCTCCAGCCTACAAAAAGGGACATTAATCATCATAAATTAACTAGTGGAGTACTTAGCAGACCACAGAGAGAATTCATTCAGAACCAGACTAAGGTTGTTCTTTGGTGCAGCTAAAGCCACTTGTTTACACTTGAGGTGAGTTTGGTTTAGGCTCACCAACTCCCAAGAAGTTCCAATGACCAACAAACCCCAGTCAGTATTTTCAGCTCAGAAAGCAGGTGAAGTAATCCAATCCTGCCCCTGTGAAACACAGATGCACCCTTCACCTAAACTTGCCAACACCAATGACAGTCCATCAAATCAGCTCAAACACAGGAGCAATGTTCCTACTATCAAGGAAGAGGGAAGGCAGGGAAATTAACCTAACACAGTACCATGGAAATGTAGCTACATCGTGGTGTCTTTTGGGCAGTATAAACAGGTAACTGTTGTGCTGCTCATTTTGGCTTTAAACATGCTTGCTCTTAACTAATTTATTACTTCTTCAAGAAGCTCCAGTTTGGTACAGACGGAGGAGGGGCTGGGGGAGGCAGTATAAATACAGCTTCTCTAGCAAAAAGGCAAATGACACTTACAGACCTGGTTCAGAAATGGGACAGTGAAACTGATGCCAAATTTGGTAGGAATGATGCACATCCCTCTTTTCTTCCAGCGGTTCTGCCTGCAAGGAAAGAACATTATTGGTATACCCATGAGCCTTTTATCACAAATCAACACTGTGCTTCCCTCTGACTGTGTATCAAATAGAAATTAAATACCTGACTGTGATATAGACTGAGTTAATCACTAATTTGGATTAAAGAAAAGCTTTCTTTATTGGTTCCATCAAGAAGAAATTCCAACTGAAGATGCTTTCCCCAAGCATTATAGAAGCAGTTGTCCATACAATTAACTGTTCAGTTGTATACACAAGCCAACTAAAAAAGACTGTAAGGCAGGGCAAAGCCTAAACAAATTGCCTTGATAGTCATGTGAAAATCCTTGCTGGACTTAACAGACTCTCTCTTCTTTGCTACATTTCACTTACAAAATCATGCCATTCTAAAATGGCATTTCACTTACAAAATCATGCTGGTCTGATTCTGGCCTTATTTATGCTACCAGCTCATTGACAGAGTTTTCCTCTGACAGAGAGCACAAAGGGATTTCAAAAAGAGAATTTTTCAGAAGTCACTCTGCAAATAGAAGGTGTGATTTCACATCACTCGAATTGCTGAGAGAACTTCAGAAGTTAGTAGGCAACAGGTGCACCCAGTAACAAGACGGCTCCAGAGCACTCACTTGTTGAATTCTTCAATCAGTTTCTTCCTGGCATGATAGCTGGAGCTGGACAAACATTCATCCCAGCATCTTCGTAGAGTAAATCCCTCCAGCTTTTGGTTAAAATGAGTTGTGTCTCCTTCGTGATAGAGATTGAGCTTCCGCACCTTCCCAAAGAGACACAGAAAGGACAGGCCAAGTTTAATGCTTTGGACAAGGAAGGATGAGATCTAAAGTGTGCTGGTTCCTAATTTTACTCCTTTGCTCTTTCTACAGACCAAAACAATTAACAAACATATATCTGTTTATGGGAAAACAGGAACTAAGACATTAAGGCCAGGGATTTTCAGAGATTGGGACTTAATGCACCTTGTCATAAGATTACGTACTGTCTTTGGACTTTCTTCTTTTTAATATCTATCCTTAAAGCAGATGTTACAAAATTGAGGCTACCAAGGAATTTAACTAAACAGAAGATAATCCATGTTAGAATGTATCTGTCACACAAGTTTGAGATCCTGCTAGGAGCTCAGCAAAAATGAAGCAAAATTTCTTATGCTTAAAAATTTTGTATGGCTGATCCAGTTCTCAGAGCTTGTTCAAAGGCAGCACCACCCTGGAAGGTGTCAGTGGGTCTGTACCTCCTCAGGTGGCAGGCCACACTTCCGAGCAAGGTCGCTCATCCAGCACTCAGCAATCATCATTCCCTGGGGCCCTCCAAAGCCTCGGAAGGCTGTGTTGGAAGGCAAGTTGGTCTTGCAAACAATGCCCACGCTGCTCACGTTGGGGATGTTGTAGGAGTTATCCAAGTGTAACAGGGCTCTGTCCATAACCTGGTGAAGGAATGGAGGTGGACACATTTTACATGAATTGGATGTCAGACTTCTCACTAGTGCCAAAATCAGACTGGAAGCTCTGAAGCTAATTTACAACAACCAGCACTTTTTCTTGCACCCTGCTGTGCTGCAGTCAACATAGCTGGATGAGCACGGAAGTGCAGCCAGAACTGCCTCCCACTGCAATGGAGTGCCAAGTGGTGTCCTCCTGAAGGACATGACAATAAGCATACTGCTCTGTTGACACTTATAGCTCTGGGACAGATTGAGCTTCAAAGTCCTTTTTTGGCTCTGGGCTCATGCTGAGTCAAACTGTTACTAAATGCCATTACCTGCCTGAAAGAAGCAGTTTTCTTTTCATTATATCGAGTCTGTTACTGGAAAAGAAGTCTTGCTGATATCAAGTGACTCAGCACTGGGCTATGGCAGTAAGGGCAACCATATGAAATAAAGATTTTCTATAACTACATCTGAACTGCAAGATTTGAGATCTTTGTCCACTAATTGTCCACACTGGGAAAGGGCCAGAGCTTCTTTCTGGCTTATGTTTCCAGATTTCCCTTCCAGCAGCAGCACAGAGAGGAGATCACACACAACCCAACCTTATTTCAACGTGGAGCACTTTCCAGTCCCCTGATTCAGACACAGTCAAAAAGACAATTACATAGACGTCCTCGCAACCAGGCCTTCAGCTTATGAAAAGACACTTGCCTGCTGTTCTGCTCTGCCCAGCATTAGCCACATTGCCAGCATCAAATGTGGCTCTGGTAGAGAGCTCTTGCAGTTCCTTCCTCTTGAAATGGATCCATTTTTGCAGAAAGCTATCAAAGACTCAGTGGACTGGAGAAAGTGAGCTAGAATAAACCTGAGTGACACTAGGCTGTTGCGTTGGTCACTCAGAAAAGGAGTTTTTTACTCATCAGTGCAAAACTTCTTGGAGACAAACTCAGAACTCAGGCCCATGTTTTGTCCTCACTGCTTGTGAACACCGTGTTGGCTTTAGCCAGTGCTTAACAAGCTAGTTGATTTAGGCACTCTGCCCTGATCAGCCTATGGGATGCTTCTCTTTCCAAGGAACTATCTTTCCCAGAGCTGGGGATCTATCAGTCATCTTGCATTGTGCAACTACTCTTCCATCACAGCCCTGTGTAATGCAAAGCAAACATTCTTGACCCCTTTGCTCAAACTGAGTTATTACAGCATCCATAAGAATGATGTGGCACAGGCCAAGGCAGGTCAGTTGGCTCAGAGAGCATTTGTAGAAGCTCCAAAACCCCTTCAAAATCTGTTTTCAGTCATGTCAAAGAGCTGCATGTGCAAGCAATGCTGTAGGCGAAAGCTCTCTGAAGTCCAGAGCAAAAGGTTGCACAGAAAAACACCTTCTGCTTAATTAGCAATCAGAAAATTTTACTTACACCATGAGAGAGGTCTACAGAGTTGCCCCCATTGCAGTAGTATGACACCTCCAGACTCTTGACTTTCCCGTTCTTCATGAAACCAACCTGACAAGAGAGTCTCCTCAGTAATCAGTTTTCTACAAAATGTTCTGGTTTGTGCTTCCCTCCAAAAATTGAATGGATCTCACACAGGCAGAGAGGGCTGGCTGTCCCCAGTACAGCATAGCACAGCCACAGCCAGCAATTGAGGAAGCTCCTCAGCAAAGGGTCCATGCATGTTTCAATCTTGCTCCAGAGAACTCTTCTAAATCAAGTGCTGGCCACTTATCACAGCCACAATTTCCTTAACAGGTTTTTGGTTTCAAAAGCAGCAGCAGTTGGATGGGGATTGAAGCAGAAAGGAAGTTAACAAAGCACATTGCTGTGTAAAGGATGCTTTAAAGGAATGGGGGAGCCTCTAAGAGCGATGGGATTGTCAGCAGGGGCAAAGTCTTGGTTGCAAGGAAGGCAGAATTATTTATGCTGAGGTCACAGGAAGGGAGCCATGCAAGCCAAAATAACTTCTGCAGCACTTTAACAGGAAAAATGCCACAGCCCATCTGACCTGGCCCATTAGCATCAGGGGAGATCAGCAGTGAAATGACCATAGCAGGAAGTTTTTCACAATATCTTACTGCTCTCTGATGTCTCAGGGGACAAGAGAGAGCCGATGCATTCTTCTCATGTGTGTGCATACCTTGTACCTCCCCAGGAAGGGGTGCCTGCCACCACTTATCAGCATGTCCTCATCTCGATCCAGCATGCACCTCACTGCACGGCCAGTTCTGTTAAAGAACACAGCTTCTTAGGCAAAGCCTGAAATGCACAACACAGTTCCTGCAGAACAAGACTCTTCTCTTTGTCTTTCCAGAGTGGCAATGGAGAGTTAAGGGTAAACTGCTAGGTTTATGTGTCTTCCTCTTAAGAAAATGGCAAGATTGAGTAAAAAAAAATAGACATCTCCAAAGTTGGGACCTGTTTGTGAAAACTCTTGCAAAGAGTCTTGTATTTAAAAAAAGGATAATTTATTATAGAGACAGATGCTAATAACTGAGCAATCACTGTTTTCCAGACTATTTCTCAAGGCACTCTTTTGGCTTTGAAAGAGAGGATGCCATCGGAATTATATAATAAGGCAAAGTAAAGTACTAACTAGCCTTCAGTTTGACCTTGGTTTTTATTTGCTTATTTATTATCCAATGAAGAAAACAAGGGGGAGAGTAGGAGTTGCTCTTTGTTTTCTAACAATTTCACCTTCCCTGTGCCTGTCTTCAGGTTGTACAAGTATCTAGGGAATGTCATAGATGTTATTTTGTAACCTCCAGGATGTCAAACTGTGGCTTGGCTGGCAGAGATAAAGAGAAGAAAGGAATGCAAATGTATTACTGATTAATTAGAGAAAACAGGTTGTTTGCTCAGAACAGAAAAAAAAATAAAGTCAATTTAAAAACAGCTTCATTTTGGCTGTTCTCTTCCAAAGGTATTGTATCAAATTGCTGCTGAGTTGCAAGATCCCTCTATCCCTCTAGCACTGCCAGCAAGGGCAGTACTGGGCAGGGCAGGGCAGAAATGTCATCTCAGAGGCCATGTTCACCCCAAACCTGCAGAGTTAAACATGAGCCCACAGCAAAACTCCAGAAACCAGAAGCACATTTCCAATCTGCTCTTCACAAATGGTTGCAGCCTAGGTTCATTCCCTGAACTTTCAGGGGGTTGAAAAGTGTGGGTTCCAAGGCCTGCTACCCTTCCTAGGGAAAAATCCAAAGAGGGAGTTTGCAGAAGAGCAGACAAATAATGGTGCAAGACTGGTGTAGCAGAGTTTTGAACAAGGAAGAGATTTTCATACCTCTATTAAACAAAACAATAAACATGGCTGGTGCTGGATTTTGAAATGGTTTGGGGTGAAGTGAGGGGGAGAGGCAAATAATTTGCAATACAAGAGTTTTCAGAGAGCACCAAAGGAATAAAGAGTAAGGAGGTTTTCCCTCTTTCCTATTAAAAGCTGACATTCCCGCATGAATTTAGCCCCTCTGGGCAGGTTCAATCCCTCCTACCAGCTAAAAACCCATTAGACACCTCCCTTGGGAAATTCTAAGCTTGCTGTAAGTTGTACAGCAAGAAAACATGGGGAGTATTGGAAGTGCTCCAGTGCAAATGGTGCTCCAGAAAGAGGCAGCCTGGGACAGTCTGAAGGAAAAAATCCCTCTTCCCCACACCCAAACTTACTTGAAGGCTGCAACAGCCACTACAGATGTCAAAATAGTACTCCTCGTCTCTTTTCCTCCAAATCCTCCTCCCATTCTTTTCACTCGAACCACAACCCGATTTGAAGGCACTCCCAGTGCATTAGCAGCAAACTCCTAAAGAAAAACAAAACAGCAGAACACGTAGGGAGCTCAGCTGCTGTTAAGAACTAGATGCCAACACACTGCCTTTCTGAAACCAGTTCAGCAGTGCAAATACTGGATTTGATGCAATTGGAGCCAATAAGCCCAGCATTCATCTCTGAGGGGAAAAGGCACAGTGCTGCAGCACACAGGGCCAGATTCAGGAAGAGACTGACACGAGGTGAGGTTACCAAGACACAGGTCTCATTTAGCACAGGATTTGATGTTCATGCCACCCTCACTGCACTGAGAGACCTTTGGACAGCCTTGGTGAGCCAGTAAACAAGACCAAGGACACCTCATGGTTCCAGCAGCTTGTCTCATGGAATGGGAGAATTGGTGCACAGCCAGTGGTTTCACCACCTCTCTTTCTGATGTGTCATTCAAGCAAAATGTCTCCTGAGCAGCTGGGACCCTCTCCAGAAAGGGCTAAGCATGTTATTCCTCTTAACAAAGATGTGTTGCCAACAGAAATACCTCTGCCACCTGGAAGGTGATTCAGTACTCCAACAGGATGGATAAAGACTTTAGATCCCATACCCAACTCTAAGCCTGTGTGGTTTTTTAATTGAAGAATAATATAAGAGCAACTATAAAAGAACCATTCATCTGTCTGAAACTGAGAAACAAATGCCTTTTAGGCACCAGGTTAATGAGGAGTACCTGTGTCTTCATTGGGTTTTGGGTCGACACAAAGAGTTCCATCTCACCATCTTCTCCCTTTGGCACAGCCAAAGTACAGTGAGTTTCCAGGTAGAAATGCTCCTGACCACCAAGGTACATCTCTCCTAGAAAATTGAAAGAAATGACCCACAGAAAGGGCATCCCTGCTGTTATAAGGTGTCTCCCATCATACATTGTCTTCAATCTACTGCCTTTTGTACATGTGTGAAGTGACAACCCTTTGCTTTGCCCAGCACTGGATATCACTAGCTCTAAAACTGACACTTCTGATTCAATGTTTAAAGAACAACAAAAAATAAACTCAAAGCAAAACAACAAAACACAATAAAAAATCCAGGAATCCCTCCTTTCCACTTTCTAGAAATCCTCATTCTAAAACACAAGTGGCTGGCATTTCAAAAATAAGCCTGGACACCATGCCATTGATCCAGCATCCCTTAAGATGCAGTATTTGGTGCCTTTCAAGACTACACTGATAACACCCCTGAGATAAGAATAGAAATAAATCAAGTATAGTCTATCTGAGTAGATAAAATACAAGGTTATAGACTTTGAAACAGGAGAACAAAAACAGAAACCCAAAAATGCCTTAAGATGATCTAACTGGGAATCAACTCTTTATCACTGCATGTGGCTCTTTCCCAGGACATCTTACCTGGCAGTGCTGAGGGTACAATTTCCAGTCATGATACACACAATTAAATGTCAGAATCAACCTCCTTTCTCAGTCGTGGCCCTGATCTGTTCATTGTGTCCCATTTTCCTAAGATACAGCCATACACCAGATTAAAGGAAATTGGCTGTCTATAAGATTTAGAGCAGACTGTGTCTGGACAGGGAAAAATTTCAGGAAAAAAAAAACAAAACCAAAACCACTTTGTAGAATATTTGCTCAAGAAAAACATGTCTTTTCATTGGAAAAGAGTGATTTCTGGGGCCACAGCTGGGAGCATCTAGGTCTGTTTGAAACAATAAAATTTGTCTACCAGTCTGAAACTTTATATGAAATAATTTAGTCCTTCAAGCCTTACTCTCAATATCATATGCATAAAAAGGAGGGTGATAGCTTGACTTCTTTTGTCACAAACTATCCTATTTTAAAAGAATTATTAATGCTTATTCTCACCTTCCAAAATGTGATCAGATTCTTCAAATCCTTTCTTCACATCTCCCTTCTTAATCCCCTTTATATCCTTAAAGAAGGATTGTTTCTCAATAGCTTCCTAGGAAACAGAATGACACAATGACATTTTTGTGTAAATGGAATGAAATCAAAGCTTCCTCTGACTGAAGAAGAAATATCCAAGATAAAAAGCACAAGAACTTATCAGAGACTAACTAAGGGCATAGCCAAGAGACTTGACTAAAAGCAGTAAAAAATAACTTTTGGCAGCACAGCAATTTCACAACCAACACCATAATTGGACAATCTTAAGGTACTCCTTGTGACTCATTTTACATAGTGGACCCAGAGCTATAACTTACAACTTATATTAACTCTTGTCTGTAGCCCATAAGGTGGGAGAAAGGAAAACAAGGGGGAAAAAAGAGAGAGAGAGAGAAAGAGAAAACTAAATCTCTCAGATAAGAAGTGCAGAAGTAGTTCACTTCTCAGCTAATATACAATAATTTTTCTAAGGGAAGTTTTACAAAGGCATTTTCCTTTTGCCAAAACTGATGCTTTCCATAATGAAAAAAAAATCCACAGAGTGATCAAACAACAAAAACCAAAAAACCAGCACATTTTTGGCTCCACTCTCATGTTCCCTGGTTGAACAAACAACTAGAAGCCTTAGAAAAGGCAAAGGTCTCACACATTGTTTGTGAATCCACAAATCACACAAGCAACCCAAAATCTCTGTCCTCAGATGACAGTACCAATGTCTGTACAAGACAGTGCACAGACTCTTTGTATTTGCATGAATACAATTCACATTACAAAATACATGGTACGAAACACTGACTATTAAAACATTTAATTAGAATCCCATGGTTCTAATTTATCCACTAAGAACTGCTTCATTCATTTTTCTTTCTCATTTCTAGATATGAATGTTGTGTAGATATTATCATTTCCTTTTACTGTCTCATAGGGAGATCTCGCCAACAAATTTTCTAGTTGAAAAAATGAAAAAGCATGAAATGATCATACATTGTTGACATAAATCTTTTCAGCTTTGAGAAAAGCCACTTAAAGACTGTGTCCATACAGTTCACAGTGGGGAATGAACTCCTGAAAATTAATTTCATCAGCTTAGAAACTTGACGAGTGGTCTGCAGAAATCTCAGAGAAGCAGTGCAGGGACAGAGCTAGAAAAGACATTTTCACACCTTATTATTGCTTGTTATAAATGAGAGAAGAAAGAGGGAATGGATATCAGTGAAGCCAGCAGGGTCATACCAGACAACATTAAAAGCAAGCCTCTGTGGGTAAGAATGTAACTCACAGTAACCTTGTTCATTTAAACAAATTTCACAATGTATCTCCCCGAGCTTGGTTTATTTGTTTCAGCTTTAAATAGCACAGAAAAAGTTAACGTACTCTAAATCAGTGGGGCATCAAAAATGTGCTTTCTTTATATTTAAATACACAAATTATTCCTTCTATCCATATCCTGTTGCACCCACAAACACAAACAAAACCTGGGGTTAAGTAACCACGTGTGAGAACAGAACTAGACATCAGGGGTCCCAAGCCAGCTGCAGAACTGAGCCATCTTACCTGAATGGTGACAATAGGTTTCAGTTCTTCATATTTAATCTTCACAGCTTTAGCTGCTCTCCTGGAATGTTCCTGTGTGTCTGCAAGGACTGCACCGATGATATGACCCACACAGGTGACCTACAGGCAAGATTAGGACCCACCATCATTTGGGCTGTGTGTAGGCAGTAATGAGAGACTTGTGATAATTTTCTTTACCTATTCCTTTTGTGCAGTTTTTCATCTGTTTGTCCAGACCAGTCTATTTAAAACCAGCCCAGGGAAAATAATCACAAGCAAATTTGGACAGCAACTGAGTGAGCCTGTCCCAGGGGGCTGCAGCTTAGAGAATAATCACGGAGATAACACAGAGGAGAGGGGCACAGGGCAAAGGGACTCAGGCCTTATTGAATTTGGCACCAAGATTTCTACTGATCCCAGTGCAGTTAGAATTATCTCTGTATAAGGTAGAGGACTTGACTGGGCAATATGAGAATTGTTATCTCCTGAGCAGCATGATTGAAAAAGGCTATTTTTAGCTACATACCACATCCTTAGCGAAGACAGTCTCATCATTAGCGATGCCAGTGATGTTACTGCCAGGAACATCCTTGGCGGAGACGAAACACACAAACCCAGGAACACTCTGAGCTTCAGATGTATCTACAGAACTAAGGAAAGGAGGACAGACAGTGTTATTTCTTATTTTTTCTTTGTGGAAGCTACAATGAGATTCCAATACAGCTTCAGGCCTGAGTTCCTCAAGTTTGGCTATGCCACATGAATATCATGTGAGACCATGGCAGAAAGCAAAACATATCAGACTAAAATCATTTGGGATCTATATGAAAATGTTAATCCTGACTGCGAGACTGATCACCAGCCTGCTTCTTTGGACTATGTCATACATCTTTTCCCTAAGACATGTCTGAACTCGATCCAATTGCCACATGTACTAGAGATCCTTTGATGACAAGTTGGTGTTAGTGATGCTGTGCCTCCACTGTCTTCTTAGCTGCCATGATTCTTGCCATGAAGGCAAGAATTCCCTGTCTACTCATAAATATGAAATTTTAGTGCAGACATTTATCATCTGCCATGGGTGAGTCAGGGAGAAATTGTTGAGGATCAATCACAAAGAAGCTTCAGGGTTTTTAGGAGAATGCAAAAGAAGTGATGCTCAAAAAGACAAAAATCTTCATGAAAGGCTTTCTTTGGTAATCAGCAAAAGAGGTATCTAACCAAAATGCTTGTCTGCTTGCATCATATATAGATTTAAAACTCAGAGACAAAGTAACTAAAAAAGGGCAATAATTTAATTTTTAGATGGAGAATTTAGTAAAAAACACATTACAAAAGATTTTCAGGTTCCTTTTGCAATATTCTGTACATTGGCTTTACAGAGAAACAGTTGTGAATAGAAGAGCTGTGGCTTTGATTTTGCTGACTGAATGATTTATTGCCTTCTGCAAATTGCTGCAATTTTTTCAGCAACTTGTTTATATTCCTGAAACTTTGATATAAACTGTGCCTTAAAGCAGCTGTTAATGCATCCCAGTGAGCCACAGACTTTTTAAAAAAAGACATTAAATGTATGAATGAACTTTCCCACATGAACCCTTAGACAGCAGGAACTCAAAACGCTATTTTTCTTTGGAAAGTTCTTTTTCCTGTGTTTCTGCAGCAGTAGCTCAGAAACAACCCCTTAACACTTTCCCTTATTTACAAATGCAGAGGCAGATGATGTCTGATTTACACTTGGTGCTCAAAATCTGACTCAGGTGAAGCGGAAGTTTTCAGATTCAATATTTTGACTGCCAAAATCATAGGCTGAGATACTTTTGTCCCCTGATTAAATATTCTACTACTTCCTCTACAGAATATTAGAGGCTCCCAGCCTGAAATGTGTGTACACAACATAAATGCTTGAGAATGTGTACAGCAACTTCTAAAAACACTGCATGCTATGGTCACAAGCATGGATGTGATGCCTTCTCTATCTCCCCATCTGCCCTGGTGGTAGTAACAACACTTAAGTGTCTGCACTGCACATTGCAACACTTGAAAATTAACTATGATGACAGAGCAGTTTCTTTCATAACCTGGGAGTCAATTACTACATCAGTGCATCCATGACCACCACGCTGCCCATGCCACAATGGGAAACCTCTGGACAGGAAGCCTAACTAGGCAGGAAGTATTGCCTAAGGAGTGAACAGCACATTGCAAGGCTGTTGAGGATGACACGAGCCAATGCAACACAGAGTGTCCCACATCAAAGCAGCTGAGGGCAGATGAGAGCTTGCAGAGACACCACCATGTAAACACAATTAGGGTTTGTGGGGGCAGGCAGTCCTGCAATATGACAGCATTAAAATTCATAGGAGAATGTAGATGGCATCACCTGCCAGGATTGGCTTTTCAGAGTTGGTTAGCCACTATTGTTATAAATTAGGTACCAGTCGTGCCCTGCATGGACAAGATGCTTTCTGAGACAGCTGCACTTCCAAATACTGACCTGTCCACCTTGCTACAGCCTAACACAAACAGGGCTACACCTCACAGCTGAAGCCAATTCACAAATGACTTTTGTGCAGAGGGGTTTGATCACAGCCAGCCCAGGCAAGCACCATGTGAGGCAAAACCCAGTGCACACAGCTGACTCACCAGCACGGGTGCTGTTAGAACTGCATCTTACAACCTAATGTTTCAGGCAGACAGAAAGAGAATCTTCAAGCTGCATGCTCTGGTTGGTGATTAAAATGACATCTCCTCAGCCACTGTGGTGCTCTCCTACCCTGTTTCTTTTTAATCCTGCATGCCTGAGTATAAGAGATGGGAAATGCAGAAAGTTTGCCCAGGCTGAGGGCTTTTGTGCTTCAGCGAAGCCCAAAGTTTGGTGTTAATTCCCTCACATTCCCACTGACGCAGACCTGCAAGGCAGCTGTCACACACACAGCTCGCCTCCATGTAACAACGTGCAAGGAACTGGAGCTCCCACCTAAGCAAAAACCTTTCCCTCACCCACACCCTGACAGATTGATGTTTTCTAAGCCACCAGGCACCGGATGCTTCCAACATCTGAAAGTCAGAAGCGACACTTACAGGATCTTAGCGTGGGCCTTGGTGCTGGTCACCAGCGTTAGGTACAGCTCGTTCTCATAGTGAGGGATGTCATCGCAGTACACAGCTTCTCCACTGGCTTGTTTGGCTGCTGAAACGTGCACCAGAGGCCGGCCCACCATGTCTTCCACAGCCTGCCCCTTGGGCACTTCCTGGAGTGAAACACAAGGCTGACTACTACTGGCTTGGGTGGAAGGGGATGGAAGCGTTGATGGGAGAGTAAAAGGCACTGTGAGATGTTCTAGTGAATGGGGAATGGGATGGGGGCTCAGTCCTGTGGGAAAGGAAGGTAAACAAGATGCCACAAGATGTGGCTACACAGCGGGGAGCTGTAGGGAATGAAGTGAAAGGGGTTTGGGTTTTGAAATTGCTATGGAAGAGAAGGGTTTGATTTCACAGCTTGCATAAGAAGGTTCGAGTTCTGAAACTGGATTCTACTCTCAAAGCTGAAGAGAATGGGTCATCAACAGAGAAATAAGAAAGAAGATACAACCTGAATCTGAAGACTGAAAGATGCAAAGAAAGGCAGGCTATAACTGGGGAAAGCAGAAGGGGGATTTCAGTTTGGATACAGAGCTGGCTACTGGAGGAAAAGTGATTTTTATAAAGCTGCACATGTCAGCAACAGTCTTGGGGGGCAACGATAGGAAAGAAGAGTATCCTGAAGTGAGGAAAGGACTGAGACCCAAATACAAGCTTCACACATGGCATTACATAAGTTTATATGATGACCATACTCAGGAAGACAAGATAAGAAGCACAGTTTGAGCTACAGAAAAGCCTGGTCTATGCCATGCTGACACTGCTACTTACTTGGGAAAGTTTCTACTTACTTGGAAGAGCTGGGCATTTGCAATGGGATCTTTGTGAAACAGCTCTGTAGCACTGATGTAGTTTGAAGGGATGGGCTCACACATATTTTTCTGCCAGAGACATATTAAAGAAAATCACCTTCCCTTCCAATTTCTTTCTCACATTCCCTATAGCTCAGGATTTTTTCCATTCTCCATCTTCCATTTAAGGTAATCCATAATCTACTGAGTTAAAGGCAAACGAGGCTCAGGCTCTGTGCCAAGAATAACCGCAGAGCCACAAGACCACTTGTAATGCAGCAAATGGGAGAAGTCCAGGAATCATCCTGTGAACGCAGAGCAACCCCCTTCCACCACAAGGGGAGGGTGCCACGAGGAAGCAAGAGGGAAGATGCACGAGTCACTGTTATGCAAGCAGTAGAGTAGCTCTGGCAGCATGGATTTTGTTATCAGGTGTGACTCTGCTCAAATCTGAACCCTCCCCGTGCCTTGCCCACCAAGGCAGCACAATGAGGTTCTCCTTCCCCAGATCTGCCTTCCCAAGGAGCACTCACAGTGCCACTCTTGCTCAGTTTCTGAAGGACTGTCAGGTAGAACTTGAAGAAGAAGCTGAGGGTGAGTGTGCGTCGGAAATCCACCATCCCACCAGGAGCAGAAGGAGACAGATCCATCTCACCCGACAGTAAGCGGCAGGCATCCTGCAGCAGCTTCTCATTCCAGTCCCTGCAAAGGAACAACGGTGACACCGAGCCCTTGTTCAGGCCTAAATTCACCAGGGCAGACTAACTCTTCTGACACAGAACCATAGCGTATGCTGAGTTGGAAGGGGCCCATCAGGATCATCGAGTCCAGCTCCTGGCCTTGCACAGAACACCCCAAGGGTCACACCATGTGCCTGAGAGCGTTGTCCAAATGCTTCTTGAACTCTGTCAGGCTTGGTGCTGTGACCACTGCCCTGGGGAGCCTGTTCCAGTGCCCAGCCACCCTCTGGGGGAAGAATCTTCTCCTAATATCCAACCTAAACCTCCCCTGACACAACTTCATGCTGTTCCCACAAGCTCTCAAGCAACAGCCATCAGTTCTATCTGTTCATAGCACATGTGTGTGCTTTGCTGTCATCTTGGGAGCATGTTACCTTTCCTAAAGATGTGGCAAAGTATTGAATGATAAAAGCATTGATTTTTTCAGGACAGTTTGAAATGAACCCAGTTTTGTAGGTCATGCACACATCTAGCTTCTGTCCACTTCAACAGATGAGTGAATTTGGCAAGAAAACGGCTCTCTGAATGAGAGAGTGACATGGATCTTTGAGAGTAAGGCATACTGGAGGAAGCAAGGCATTACACAAAACACACTGCTGCAGAAGCATCACTATACTTCTTCCCCTTTCTCCTTTAACTTTTTGAGAGGATTTAGGATATTTTAGATATTTAAACTGCTCCTGCAAAAATCAGCACAGTTCCATTAGACAGTCTTTATATCACAGAAAAATTCCTACCTGCCAGCGAGCTCCTTGCAAGTTTTTAGAGCCAGGACAGTGGTAGGAGCCATTCCTCCATAGCTTAGTTTTATCTCCTCAACCTGGCTGGTGCCATCTTGGAACAGGACTCTCATCCCACAGGTCACAATAGCAATGTCATCCTCACGACGAGAAGCCTGCTTGAAAGCTGAGAAGTATTCACCCTGGAAGACGGGAAAATATTTCTTTATTCTCTACCTTGGCAGGCTTTGGAGTATAAATGTGGACAAGCTGTTAACCTGTCTCCACGTGAATGAGCTATTCCAGGGAACAGTATCTGGTTGATTCATTGTGCAGGGCCAAGTAGGACACGTTTGTTCAGGCAGTACTGTTTATTTTCACATAATTCAATGATTAATTCTAATGTATCAGTTCAGTGGTTATTAGCCAGCCTAGGACTGTGAGGGAAACAAGCTTTGACAGAGATCTGCTCGTACCTGTCACATTTTTCCATATCTCAAGAGGAAGAACCAAGACAGATTGTTTGTACATAAACAAAATTACAGTTTCTCAGCAAGTTTTTCTTCCTCCCAGGCTGCTAAACTGGAAGTCTAATCAGTAAAACCCAAATCTAAACCCCTTCCCTTCAGAATTCTTTGAAATCTGCAAGAACTGAAACCAATAATCACAAATATCTCTCAGTTCTAGAGTAGACCAGACTAATTAATGAAACCAGAAAAATTCAATCTGTTACTGCAAATAGAATTCTCAGTTACTATCCTGGTCTCCACAGAGCAAGGAAATTCTTGTAAATGCACCAGCAACTACAGCACACAAAACTCAGCAGCTCTCCTATGAAGAGTGGCAGTAAATATGAGATTAGCACTCTACCAGGACACACATGTAACAGTGTCACCCTGGAGTCACAGCATGGTCAGTCCTCCTGCCTGTACTGCAGGTTAGGAAAAATTGCTGTTCAGGCACCCTGCAGACTAAGAGAGGAATCAGATCTGACAACTTTGCCCTGCCCTTCTGGAGGGTTTTCTGACATGTTTCTTTTCTAATAGCTCAGCCAAGTGACTCCACAGAGCAGAGCAATCTGCTCCATTAATTGCTTCTAATCTGAAGTGGACAGCAATTCTTTCATTATTGGATGGAACAATTTATCTCCTGTTGACTATGAGAACAGTTTCACAAGAGGCCCCTTTTGTGCATCAAGGACTTGTTACTGGAGATATAACTGAAGGGTGTGCTTCATTTCCTGAATTCAAATAATTACTCAGCAGCCAGCAGATAATAGCAGAGGAGCATCAATTGCATCCTTCCAGTGAGGACATTCTGCCACTCTGTTTGTTAAAACAATTAGCTTTCAAAGAGGAGAAAAAGCAGCCTCCTCTCTTACTGCGTAACCAAGAGATTTCCAATAACATAAATGCAACAAGAGGGCAATATTTGCCTTCTCACAAGACACCTTAATTTTCTTGATTCAGAGTCCTGTGGGAGGAAAGGCACTCACAAACTTTTCCTCACTAGGAGCGTAGATAAGTGACCCATCCCATGCCTGCCTGTGTCTCTTGGCAAACAACAGAGCATGTTAATTCTTCCTGTTGTTTGGCCAGTCTTACCCTTGGTGTGACAAGTTACATGAATACAAGGCATAACATCAGTTTCAAACAAAGATAAACCAGAAAATTCTATTTATCTGTGTGCTGAAACAGCCCTGCTTTCATTCATGAGGAAACCACAGTTGCAGAAAACTTTGCCTGCCACATGCCAGCACCTTCAGTCATGCCCTGGAGAACTTCAGCCTCCCTACTTGTGAGCAAAGATCAGCCAAGAAACCATGAAGTTGAGAGTTCAAAAGTTGTTTTAGTTTTTCAGATCAATGAGCTGCATATAACTTAGGGCTGAAGCCACAGCCCCTGCTTGTAAACATTTGTTTGTTTTGTGAAATTGCCATGTGACTGTCACATGGATGGAGGAATATGGTGCTTTCCATTGGCAGCCTCAAGCGTGTTTCTCATTTTGGCAAAAAGTGATGCTTTTATCACAAAACCAAAGAAGGATCGCTCAGAAATAGATGGAAAACCACTCTAAATAAAATAAGCTTGTTCCTTTAGTAGTTAAATAGAAAAATTTGTGAGGACGGACAAGGCATTTATTAGTTCTGTCCCATAATACAATGGCATTTCAAGTAAATCTGTGTTTTCCATTTATAAAGAAAATGTGTCACTATACTGCAAATCTTTGCATCTTATGATCTGGGAGAATGAGCCCTAAGAAGGTAAATACCTTCACAAGCATAAAATTACAGTTTGATGTTCTCAGCCCTAAAGGAAAAAGAAGAGTTTTACTTCTTGGACACTCTGTTATGGTTTATGCTGCTACAGCAGAGAAGTGCTCATTGCTCTGTTTGAAGCAAGTTTTGCAGCCTCATTTGAATTGCAAGTCCACATGGCCAAAATGCCCTAAAATAGTCAGTCCCTGTGATTTACAGCTTTGTAAGACAAGAATGCAGAAACTGAGTTTCCCTTTTACCCACACAGACTTTTCCCCATTTATTTTCCTGTTTCAGCTCTCAGAAATTAAGCAGGAATCTTTGGCACATTAACTTCACTCTACATCAGGAACTGCTAAAATCTTTTCTGTACTACTTTTCAAGCAGAATTTCTACCTCTGGGAACATCACTTTTGACACTTTTCATCATTACCAAATGCACTCAAAAAGCTTCAGATAATAAAGTGAAATTTCTCTTTCTTGCACTAGAAAAATTCTTGGGCTTACCATACTTTATCATAGAGCCCTGCTCGCTTTGCTTGTCAAAAATAGTGTGCTGCTAGATTTTCTCCAAATTCACGTGTTTCCTGGTCCACTTGAGACTACATAAGCATTTGGAGGTCAGTCAGGAAAAAGGTGCCTAACTTTGAAAACAACACTCAAATAACAGCATTTTAGCTCCACAGACAGTGAAGTTTTTTCTTACAAGCTTACCTTCCTGCTGTAGGGTATTTCAACAGAGAGAAGAATTTCTTCAGGCTTAACTATTGTCTTTCTGTACCCGGTGAAAAACTTCTCATCCATCGTGACAATCCTTTTGCCCTCTGTAGAGCAAAGAGACATCAGTGGTGAATAAATGAAGAATGGCAATATGTGTGAAAGAGCCTTCAACCTACACAAATCACTCTTGATATGAGGTCTGATTTCATTTTTCCACCCTCTTTCACCAAATCCAGAACCTTCTCAGATTTGCTTTGCTATTTATGGAATCTATGGCAGCTTCTGCCTACATATTAAATTTTCTTTGCACAGGAACTGATTAAAGAGACCTCCTTCCTTCTTTATCTAATTAAAGCTGAGCTTCTGGGTAAACCAGTTTGCAACACTCCAATGAAATTCCCCTCTTTCTCCTTTCCATGGCCTACACATAAACCAGCACTCAATTCAGTGATCAGACAGTCCACTTACTTCAAGGATCCTATTTAAAAAAAAATTATTCCCAAGAACAAATAAAAACTGAGATGCTTGGCTTTCTTCATACAAAAACAAAACAAGCTTCAGTCTTTATCTGAATAAACCAGAAGGATTAAAGTATGATAGTGACAGAAACTATTTGATGCCTATTATTTTTCTTTGATACACATCTTCAACCAGCTCTTCACAAGGACATATCTGTGAGTACATAGGCAGTACCAGAAATTCAATCTGGCACACAAGTTCAAAACTCTTTAGCAAGCCAACCTTAGGCCTAGCTTTAGGACTTTAGCCTCAAAAAGGGTGAAAACACTGAAGACTCAGACTAATAATGTTAATTTCCACTTTCAAGTTCTGGCCTGACCTAACAACCCATGACAGAGGACTGCTGACTATCCCACTCCCCTCAGTGCCACAGGGAAATGTAACTTACCTTTTGATATCAAAGTAAGTTTGCTTCCACTTGCCATTAACACAGGATTTAAGTCAGAAATTGGGCTTGCTGTCATTATGTTCCCACCAATAGCCTAGAGTGAAAATAATGCACCAGATAAATATTAAAAATCTAAGCAATTTTTGGCCTTTACTTAATTGGGAAAACCTAAACCCCAAAAAATCAGTTACTGTCTCAGACAATATTAACATTTGCCTGAAACAGATTTAGAACAGTGTTTTGTTAATGCATCAAGATTACCTTATGCTCAAACCTCATATGCACAACCATGCCAAAATTCAATCACTGTAGCTGCCATTAAGGGAAGATCCATGAAACTATAAAGGGTCTTTTCAGTACCAATCAGGAACCCAAGGTTTTTGACTCCAATACAAATGTATGGCACAGTGTCTTGTGGAACAAAAGTTCTTGTTTGGTAGGTTGGTTTAACTGCTTGATTGATATTTTTTTCTTAGAGCACACAGAGTTTGAACACACCTTCCCCTATAAAACTAGAGGAAAATTTGCCAGATCTGATACATTAACACTGTGACTGCCCTAGTTGTCATGGCAATAATACACACACCTGCTTCTTTGAAGTTTGTCCAGCACTTCAAATACCTTTTTTTGTTAAATTAGTCAAATCTCACCACAGCTTCCCCCATTTGGTGATAACAGCAATGGCAGACCTGGACAACTGCCATGCTTCCCTTGCTTGCTGGATGTGTGACATCAGTGCAGCACAGATGCCAGCTGAGACCCCAACAGTTTCTGGGGCTGCTTTTTGTGTGCTGGTTTCTTTCCCCAGGTTTGCAAACGTTCTCATGTGAGAAGCACAGGTCACACCAGCACCGCATGAGGCAGGGCAGCTCCTCAGACTGAGCTTTCAACTACAGCCCCTGGTGCTCTGGAGTCACTTACAGCGACATTCCTGATCTGTGGCCCTGCAAACCACCGCAGCTGTTCCAGGACAGCCTGGAAGACCTCTGTTTTGTGTGGAGGAAGGTCTGCCACTGCTTTTCTCATCACCTCCTCTACTGACTTCAGGGTACAGGCAGCACCGATGGTGACCCCTGTAAACAAACAAAGGAAAAGAATAGTTGTTCTCCAAAATGTTGAGGTACAGAAGGATGGTTACAACTGTGTCTACAAAGCTTAGATGCCACTGAGACCTTCAGTTACATGAGACTATTTAGAATGCACTGCATGTAAACATCACATACTCAGAACAAAATTCACCTTTAAACCACAGCTCATGCTGGTACTGTCTCCCACACGACAGTAACCCACCACCCTTTTGCATCAGTGTATTATTAACAATATTTGCCTCCTATAGGTATTAGTTTGTCCTTCGGGAAGTGAACTCCAACTCCTTTCCAGTTTCCACACTTTAAATACCCTACCAGACACTGGGCCACATGCACTACATTGTCCTAGGTACTTCTATTTGTAAGGTTGACCCATTTCCATCACAAAGCTAAAGGCAATGGAATAATAGAATTGTTAAGGTTGGAAAAGACCTCCAAGATTCCCGAGTCCAGCCTCTGACTGAACACCACATCAGCTAAACCATAGCACTAAAAGCCATGTCCAGTCATTTCTTGAACACTTCCGCGGGTGGTAACTCCACCACCTCCATGGGCAGCCCATTCCAATGCTGAACCATGCTTTCAGTGAATAAATTCTTCCTGATGTCAGTCTGAACATCCCCTGGCACAGCTTGAGGCCATTTCCTCTTGTCCTGTCACTTGTTACCTGGGAGAAGTGACTGACCCCCATCTTGCTACAACCTCCCTTCAGGCAGCTGTAGAGAGTGATAAGGTCACCCTGAACCTCCTTTTCTCCATGCTGAACATCCCCGGCTCAATTTTTTTACATATTACTAACTTGATTTCCTGCATGGGAAAGGTATAATGCATGCAGAAAGCAAGTTTTAATCTGGGGGTTTTCCTTCACACCGTCTTCATTATTCCATGGAGTCCCCACTCACCTTGCAGGTGTTCTGCCTCTTTTTTGCTCACCTGTTTCCGTGTGCTGAACAGCATTCATTTCAGGGATCCATGCTGGTGCTATTATCACTGGATACAGCAGGTTCTTTAACCTCATCTCGATACCTTAAGGAAAAGACACTGTTTGGTACAAGTAACATGGCTACTTTTGCACATAACATCTTCAGGAGAGAAAAATTAATATAACATTTTATGAACCCCACAACATTTAGGAATTATTTCATGAACTAATTGCTCAAGACAACAGAATTACTAAATATGTCTGAACTCTCCTCCTCAGCACTTATGTTTGCAGAAGTATCTATTTGGTGTGAGAAAGCAGTAAGATTTCAAGTCTTGAGAGTTTGCTCACTGAAAAGTCCTTCAAAATGCAGCTTTCACAACTGAATTCATTTGATTATGGAGATATTTTATGCTGTGTCCCTCCCCTCTTCTCAAAATTCCACAAAGCACAAAGGCTCAGAGATCTGGATTAGCATTTTTTTCACCTGACACAGCAAAGAATGAGGAAAAACATTCACTGTGAGATTAATCTACCTGAGCAGAAAATGTGTTCCTACATACAACCTGATAATGAAATAGCTTTTTAACAGCAATGACATGAAAGAGGTTTACATTTGCACTGTTCTCACAAAATACTTAATGGAAGGTTTTCCAACTGTTCATAATAAGCATCAGCTCTTTCTCTTACCCACTTCTGTGTTCCCCACAACGAGTTTGGCATTGGGGTACTGGGATTTGAGAGACACCAGTTCGTTGAGAGTTGAGGGCTGGATCCACATCACACGCTCGCCTTTGAAACACATCTGCTTCTGCTGTTTGTTACTCTGAGTCTGCAGAAGGGAATTCAGATAGAGCTCAGCCCCCACATCGAGACAAGAATCCCTGCTCACATGCTGCCCATGCTTGTGCCATGCTGGGCTCCATCTCAGCCCAGTTACTGACAGGGGCTGGGATACCCACACTGTTTTTGGCAGTTTGCCATTCCCCATCCTTCTGCTAGCAGTGGTGGAAGACTTTCTCATGCTGACAAAAGTTCTCCCCCTTCCTGCTTCTGCCAGGTGCATCCTGCTGCCACATCTCCCTAGCAAGGTCTGTGCCAGGAAGCTCCATCTGACCAAGGTTCTGGCAGATGCCCGTGGCTTCAGTTGCTTCAATGGGTTTTCCATTCTCATCTCAATCCAAACATGTCAGTCTTTAGCACTGATGAATTGCCATTACCTGGTAGGCCAGATTCTGATTCCCTTTTTAACTACTTCATCCAGTGACTGAAGAAAACATGAGATCAACCCTTGGGCAGGAGAACATCTTAGAGAAGAAACAGAGAAGCCCTATCTCAAGCTGAATATATCTTATGCTATGGTCCAAGAGAACCTACTCATGCTGTAGCTCATGACACATTTAAGCTGGGTACAGCAGCAGAATTAATGATTGCATTTCAGTTGTTGTTAAATGTGAGGGAAGCTGTAAATGCGTCATGTGCTGGCTCAGATTCCTGGCTGGGACACATTGCTTAGGGGGAAGCATCCCCCAAAAAGACAGGAATGAAACATGAAGAGAAACTAATCTCACCTAACTTTTAATGTCATTGTGAGCCAACCAACTTTTACTCCTGCTACAGTGAGTGAAGTTTTTTGACAAGTCAACTATTTGAGAGACGTATTCAGCTACATCCTGTAGTTCCTACTTCTCTTCCTACACTATAAAGGGAACACATGGAGTCAAGCTCAGATATATCTGTATTTGATGTAGAAGTTCACATCTGACCTAGTAAATTGACATTTGGATTTCAGCAACTGTTCCACCCCCAGACAGGCAGTGACTGGAAAGGAAGGCAACCCAAGAGCAGAGACACATATGGTGAGAACCAGAGAGGAAAGCCAGACAGCTGGATCAGACACCTGGCCTGCATATTTCTTTTAAACCACCTTGCCTGAAACACCTTCTGTTTTATAAAACAGGGAAGGATTCATGCCCATGCATTTTCTTTTATTAGCAGCCATTTTTGCCCTGCCATTTCCTCAGGACAGAGTCACCCAGACCTTGTACAGAACAACAAAGCCAACAAATCACTGCTATTTCTTTCTGAATTAACTTACCATTAACTCTGGTGGGAAGATTGGCTCCTGTGTGGGATCCAGTGGCTGGAACTCAGAAGAATTGAACAGGCTGGAGGATGTCATTGTCTATGACAGAGAAAATGCAAATGGCTAGTCACTGAAGAGAAGGCTCTCCACATACAACCATAACTCATTCCTCTTTCTACTCAAATCCTTGTTACTATTTCATAGAGCAAAATATGGCAAACACAGCAAAATTATGCCACCTGATTCAGCACTTAAGGTTCTTCAGTCATATTTTTCTGATTCCACTGCTCATCAGAAGCCTCAACCCTGAACACACTAATATGTTTTTGTCAATCAAAAGTGACGTCCCTTTCACACTGGCATTTTAAATTATGTCAAAGATACCTTTTCTGAAGTATGCTCTTCTGACCATAAAATATAAATTAGCCTAAACTGCTTTGCATAAATATTGCTAAAATAAAAGCACTGGGCTTGGGCATACAACAAGCCAGATCTAAGACTTTAAAATATCAGAAATAAAGAAAAATCTAACAGTTGAGAGGCACCTTACCACACTGTCTTCTTTTCCATTCATGCAGCAGCCTGGACCATTGGCTTTTCCTCCACTGCATCCCGGACCATTGGCTTTTCCTCCACAGCAGCCCCCATTCTGAAGAAGAAACAAGCACACTTCAGCTACTTCTGACTTCTAAGCAAAGTCAGAACATTGCAACTTTTACAGAATATAGTCCTCCCCTTTTATCAATCCCTGGATTTCATAAATTTGCAGTACCATTTTTCATTAATAAACTGGTTAAATGAAAGGATTCCAAGCAGCCTTAATTGCTGGAGTATTCCATGCAACACTGGATGCTTCCTAACAAAGAGTACACAGAAATTCCCTGGAAATTTCTGGTAATGAATTTCATTATACTCTCTGTTCCCTAAACTCATTTTATACTCACACTACCTTATGCACCAATTTCTTCTTTCCATTCCTTCATTTGTTTTGTACCTAGACTGGTACATATGATGTGATTAACTTTTTTCCCTCCAGATATTCCAAAAGGTTCAAGTTGTACAGTTTTGGAACAGAGAGGAAATTACTTCATTCATCACTGGACAGCAAAGTTTGGGAAAGATCATAGTGGAGAATTCAGATCTGTTTTCACAGAAAAATGCATCACTTCAATGCACCAGAAGCTGGTAACACATTGCTTACAGTTGTCACCGTGCTATTTCACAGAAGGGTTGCACCTTGCAGACTCAGAAGGAACATCACTGTTTTAAAACCCATGTCATGATGGCCATACACGCTAATCAGGACATACACAGTCACAGCATTTTCCAAGAGACAGACACTGAAAACAGCTCAGAGAGCTCTGAATGTCTGCACCACAGCAGAGCCAGAGAGGTGGCTAATACATCAAAGCTCCAATGCTATGCTGAAAATCAAGGTTATGGGTTTTAACATTCAGCTTACCATGGTATTTTCCCTCCCACTACCACAGCATCCAGTGCCATTGGCAACTCTGCCACAGCAATTCATGTCCTGTGGGAACAAAAACTGTTCTGAGAAAAAAAGTACAGATTCCAAGGAAACAAAGTAGGCTTGATCTCCTTTTGAGAGAAATTGATCCCACATTAATTATATCCAAAGCAGAAGTGGGAGATGGACGGTGCCAAGTAAGTAGGTGTTTCTCTTGCCAATGGAAGGCAATATTCTGCAGTGTCACGCCCACTGTACTGTTAAACCTCTTGTTCTGGTCTGGAACTATTCTGACCATTCAACCAGTACCTCTGGAGCTGTAAGGGGAGAGCCAGAGAAGACTGAAAGGGACAAGCACATACAATACAATACCAGTACTCTACCAGCAGGCAGACCACCTGCCTTCATTTTCAGTCCATCTCCTATAAGTTTCACTTCTTGAAATGCTCTCTTACTGGGAGAGGCAGGAAATAGCAGTTGCCTGTTCACATTCCACCTGCTAATCACAATTTTGTAGATGTCTATCAGAGGTCAACAGAAACCACTCTATGTGCTATGTAGAGTCCCTTCCTCTCCCTGGAATCTCTTTTTCAGGCTGAGGTGCACTCAATGCTTCCCTGTATGGAAGTCAGATTGCCACAGATGTGATCCTTGTTCCATTACTCTGAATCTTCTTCTATTCTGCTACACCCTATTAGAGATGAGAGGAGAAGAACTCCACAGAGTACTCAGGTGTAGGAAGAGCCATGGCAGTGTTTTCTGTTTTGTTCTCTACCCTTTTTAACTGTTGTTCTCACTGCCAATGAGCAGTGAGCTCATGTTTCCATGGAACTGTCTCCCAGACCATCTTCCTGCGTGGAAACTTGTCTGTTCACAGCCTACCTTTTGAATGTGAAATGACTGCCTTTCACTCCATAAATTGCTTTGCATCTATTTGCCCTGAATTTTGTATCCAATTCTATTCTTCAGTCTCTCAGGTTCATAAAGTCCTTCAGAAATTCCTCAAAACCCATTCCTGCCTTCACTACCCAGACTAACTTGATATCTGTTACCTTATTTTCTCATATCCCTACTCACACTCTTTTCAACCACACTTAGGGATAGCTGCAACAGCCTTGCTTCCCACCACAGGTCCCAGCAGAACTCCCCAACAGTGACCTCCCTCCACTGCAAAAATATACCATTTTCTCCTACTTGCCATTTCCTGCCTTTTAACCAACCTTTCATCCATACAGAGATCTTCCCTCTTAACCCCTATTGTCTTTAAAAGCCTTTGGTGAGACACTGTGGAAAGCCTGTCGGAAATCCAAGTAGGCTTTTATCAACTGGGTTTATCAACCATTTGTCATGGATCTCACTCCTGCTTGTATTCTGTTTTGTTGATTGCAATTCTGGATAATAAAATGAAATTAATGGGCATCATTGTAAATTCTTTCCTTTTGATATTTAATACCAGTGTAGCCCCATAAGTGGCTGGTAATCACTGAAGTACATAATGATCTACTCTTCTTCACAGCCTCCAGCACTCTTTCAGGTACAAAGGGACTAGAGAAAATTTATGGCAAAGCTTCACACCTCACCCAAACCAGCAGAAGAATTCTGGGCAAGAGCTGTACAACAGTGAGTTCAACTTCTTTCCAGAGCTATTCCTGCTCTGCAGCTGGTCTTTCAAGAAAGGAAATTCCTCACCAGATTCCTCCACAGCATGTCCCTACCAGTGTACCATACCTTTACACTTTGTCCATACCAGGGATCAGCTGCAAGTTGTATTATGCAGAGAGGGTGACTTTTTCTGAGACTTACAGAAAAGAGTTACAGAGTCTGATCACCTGTGATCCAAAAAGGGACATCAGGTGGACTTTATTCAAGTGCCCCAGCAAGTGGAGAGAGTAAAAGGTTTGGTCTTTCTGAATTATTGATGCATGAATCACATACACAGAGGTCAAGAGTTGGAGCTGGGTTGTTGGAGCATATATATTTCCTTCCTCCTGTTTGAGCTCATGGTGTGTTTCAGTAACAGAGAGAAAGACAGTCAACCTTCCAGGTGTTTTTGAAACATCATCTGAAGCCACTTACACTAGCAAATGTCCTGTATCCTTCCAGAATGGGTCTGTAGCCTGTACACCGACACAAGTTCCCTGCATTGCCAGAGCAAAAGGATAAGGATTTAGTGTCATTGGGCTAAAAACTTCTCTTCTTTTAGAACATTTTTCACAAAAGCTTGTTAAATCTTGATACAGCTAATGAAAAAACTGGGAGGAGGAAAATTTCATTAGGAACCTTGCAACAAGCCTGCCATCCCTTTTTGTTGAAATTTAAATTGAAATTCATTTAGAACAAATTCAATCTGTCTTACTCAGTATTCATTTATCTCAATTGTGTGAGTCTTATCAGTATACCAACTAGTCTGTCTCCTGAATTACACAGAGATTGCTTTCTCCTGCATCATCATTCCTCTCGGATCACTGCTGGAAGCACAGTAATGACTCTAACATCAGCAACAATAGCAGCCTCTCACAGGATTTACACAGCTGGATTCTGCCCCACTCCATCATTGTACGTTGCTGTCTTGGTCCTTGACTTGAGGTTGCCTGACCCACATGTTCTCTGTCACCTCGGCAGGCTCTTGTGACAGCAATGAATAAACAAGGACACTCTTTCAAGCCCCTCAGGGACAGGCCACCTTTTGTTCTGTTGCTAAGATTAGTGGGTTCCTAACCCCAGACTGAGGCCACTTGCCCCTGCTTGTGAACTGTGATGTTCACTTCATAGCACCTGGCCGGTCTCCTAGTGGAAAAGCTACTCCTTAACCTCACAACCATCAGCTATTTTTAACAAGATACATTAAATAAAGGTGCACCTCCATCCCACTGGGTGAAGCAGATGTAATAAAAGGAGAACAGGTGGCACCCCTGCAGGGCTATGAGTTTTACCTTGGAAAGCATCTTCGATGTCTTCCATGTGGGGCTCAGGGTTGTTCCGAAGCAACGTGTACATGGACATGACAATGCCTGGAGTGCAAAAGCCACATTGGGATCCATGACTTTTTGCTATTCTCTCCTGAGAGAAAGTAAAAACCACCATTAGCCCATAATACCAAGGTGAGTTCATTGTTGTGCTTGTTTCTATAACATCTCTATTAAAAGCAATCTCACCAGAGGAGCTAAGATTATCATCAGATGTTCCTTGATGAGATGGTCAATTAATCTGTGAGACAGACTTCAAAGAAGAGAGCAGCCTGAAAAGTTTGCACCTAGGCTTTGAACTCAAAATGAGACTGAAGGCCACTAGAAGCCTCCAAGGAGATTAGGAGCTCTTTAGATTTACTATGTTAGGGAGGTTGGGGCTACCTGCCTAGACCCGAGTTTGAATTTCAAAACTTAGCTGTCAGAATCTTCAGGCAGGGAGAGGGGAGAGAAGACAAATAAACAAAGGTCAGACTGGCTGCCATCCACTCATGCACATCTAACTTATTTTTCACTTTGTTGTTTACTGCCTCAGATACTGGCATAAGTCCTATCCACTGTGCAAACTGAGATGAATCACAGTTTACCTTAAGGGAGCAGGGTCTCTGACACAAAGAGAGGCAAGGCTGCATTGTAACACCTTGCTAGAAGAGCAAGGCTTCGTGTTCCCGTCACTCCTTCTCACCAAGAATATTTTGAGACTCCAGAAACATTGCTGAACCAAACCTAACTTCACTGCTGTGGGGAAGGTTCCTAACTATGCAAGATCAGAAACCAAGGTCATTCATGGAAGGCCATAGGAGAGCCCCAACCTATCTCAGATTTCCTGGCTCCAGGTCATTATATTCCCCACAACATCAGCCTTCCCAGACCGAGATGTGGACCACATACAGCCACGTAGCTCTAGAACAAAAGCCCTGGCAATTCAGCCAGGATAGCACCAGTAAACCTCTTAGGGGCATAAGAGAGCTGCAGCATTGTCCCAGGAGTTTGATTCTGTCACTTAGCCATTCCTGCAAGTACTGGCTGCTCATGTGGAGAGTCAGCCTTGTGGCTTTAGCATTATGGTGGAGGTCCCAGTGCCCTGGAACAGGTTTAATTAACATAAGAAAACATGCATAGAGGGTTTGAAAGTTACCAGTATTAATAGCTTACCTGGGCTGGGTGCAGCCTGGATTTTGTGTTTCCTATGCCTTCAACAGTAGTTACAGCCACATGATGCAGGGCACAGACAGGGAAGAGACAAGCATTGGCAGTATGGTGGCTAAAATAGTAAATTAAGGTCATTTCATTTGACAGTACTGCTCAGCAAAGGGAAAAGGGAACAGGAGCACTGAAGAGAACTCGGAAACTACAGCAGTGGGCACAATAGGAGCACTTAAATAGATGTGATACAAGTATTAGTTACAAGCCAAATCCTACAGCACCCAGTCATCCGAAGCTCTCATCAACTTCACTTGAAGTTTGGAATGGGCATACACCATAGGATTTCATCTAGAAATAACAACTTCAAACATCCTTGTTGCACCTTAAGCTACAGAACCCATATAAGTAATTTATAGGGGCAGACTACAAACACCAAGATGCTGCACAGCTGGCCACTTGCAAAGTTACATAAGAACATGGAGTTCTCAGCCTTTTACCTAGAAAGCTGTTTCTAGGTGGTAAACATGGGGGGAAAGTCTAGACTGAAGGTAAGAGAGAATAGTGTTGCCAAAACCCTTACAAGAACTAGCTATTTCATCTCATTTCTATAAAGACATAATAATGACCCTAATGATATCCTATTCATGGCCATGCTATTAAGCAGAACCACTCAGTTAGATGACCCAAGTATCTCCAAGCATTATTCCAAATATATTAAAGATTTCAGTGCTTTCTATTCCCCACAGTAAAACTAAACTGGGGCCAGTCTCTGTCTCATCCTCTCTCTCCATTCCCCTTTTTGTTTGATTCCATTGCTTCCCCTTTCAATTAATTAAAGTGAGAACAGGAGGAAATTTTGTCTCAGGAAATAATTCTGAAGGTTACAATACAAGTAGAGAAAAAAGTTAATATCTGCTGGGATACAGAAACCAGATTATTGTCGCAATACAATAACAATATGGATTTTATCACAGTAATCATTATTTGGATTCTCACAGGAAAAAGTCACATTAGAATCAGTGCAGATATTGCAGGGCACAAAGAAATAGTTCCCTATCAGCATTGTGCAATGCTTTAAGAAAAATACTTTCTTATCTTAGCCTTCTGAGCTTATGTTCTGAAAGTGAAAAACTATGTTCTGGCAGAAACATTCATTATATAACTATTTTTTCTTTTAAATAGTACCGTGTCTCATATGTCAAGAACCTGGATCTGTCCCCATTTTATTTCTCAGTTGCAGAGTTCAGACTGCAAAGGATACAGGATCTTCTTCCGAAAGGGATCATACTTGGAGATCATAACAGTGCAAGCACCACATCCACCTTCTCCACAGCCTAGTTTGGTTCCACACAAGCCCACTGAGAGAGCAGGAATTAAGGAAAACATGAAAAGTGTTGGCAGAAACCTGCTCAAGTTGTCAATCAAGGCTGAGCAACAAGTTCTTCCTGGAAACAAAGCACTCATTTCTTCTGCTTAATAATTTAACATAAGCAAAGTTCCAAAAGCTGGCATGTGAGTATTGAGATCAGCACCCAAACCCCTCATAACAACAAAGACCACACTACAATAGACTCCTAGAAATAAACAAAAAATTATTCTGAACTCAACTGTTCCCACTTCCCATTACTCAGAAAAGGAAATGACATAAGGGAGGTAAAGCACTGGTAATCACTGAGCAGGAGCTGGTCAGGCACGCAGTCACATCCCTGAGCCACACAGTGGCATCTCCTTCAGCACCTCTCACTGGTGGGGCTTGACTTCTTCCTACACCTGGTGACTCCTACCACCCAGAAGGCTCCCAGGCAGGGCAGTCACTCAGGGCTACAAGTTCCACAGTTTAGCACTGACTGGGAGATGCATTTGAACAGCTCATTAACTACCTGCATCTCAAAAGTCATGGTCTGGCCACCCCATTTTTGATGGCTTGCCAGTTGCTAGGGACAAAACCAGCCAAGCACACTCTCCAGGAGCCTGGGTCCCATAAAACCATAGGAGGGAGACACTGAGAGCCAGAACTGATGGAGATGCACAGAACCACTGCACAGACAGCTGGGAGCTCACAGAGCATGTGGCCTGGCCCAAGCAGATTCCTCCACAGACTGCTGAGCTCATGGCCATGCTTTACAATCAGGCATTATATCAAATGTTCTGCAAAGAGAGTTCAGGAGAGAATTCCTTGAGTCACTTGTGCTTAGGTTCCTTCACTCATTAAAAGGTAATTAGACACTACTTTTGATTGCAAAGAGGATTGGCCAATGTTGAGAGACTTTTGGTGGAGTTAAAACCAGCTGATTTCATTAGCAATGGATACATCAAGTTGAGATAATGAGTGCCTTTCCCTATATCACAGTGCCTTTGGAAAAGCAACAGGCACTGTAATAGAGAGAACTCAATTCGTCCTCAACTTCACTGCAAACATTATGAAACTGACCATTTCTAGAGAATCATAGAAATCACAGAATCATTTAGGTTGGAAAAGACCTTTAAGATCACCAAGTCCAACCATAAACATAGCGCTGCCAAGTCCACCACTAAGCCATGTCTTTAATGCAAACCTAATGCTGCCAAGTCCATGATGAGACCATGTCCTTAAAGCCACCTCTGCTTTTCATATAATCATGTGCCTGCTTGAGCAGAAAGACAGCTTTCCTATGCCATCCAGTGTTTCTCTTGACAACAGTGCTAACCTGCCCCAATAAAACATGTTTCTCACAGTATTTTTCTGACCCTAACCAGACATCTACAAAGTAAGTTCACCAGAATGCTCATGTAGAAGATCAGTAGGTTTTGAAGAGCTCAGATTCTCTCTTTACAAAGCTATTTGCATTAGATATCAACAAGCTTAGACATAAAAGTTCTAGCGGTAAGACAGGCACACCTAGGCCCAAGAGTCATGCCACTTACATTTCCTCTTGACCTTTATCCATCTAAGGTATATTCAGATAAATAGGGCTGTTGATAGCTCCTCTGGAAACCTCAAAGAGGAGTGTGATTCACATCCCTGCACTTCCTTCAGCTCCCAGACAAATGGAACACAGCAGCATGGTAGAGATACACCAACACAGCTGTGAACAGTTTGGCACATGTACACACCCAGCTGGCCAGGCAAAAACTCAGAAAACAGGGAATGGCACTGCCTACAGAACCAGACCTGGTACAGCCAGCCTGGTCATCACAGTAAGAGCTACCCAGCTCCTGAAGCTGTTCTGACTCACATGTTGACCAGTTTCAAACAGGGGTGAAACGTGACCGCTTGCGTTTGCTCATGTAAACATGCCCACGGTACGTGGGGCAACCCATGCCTCTGAGCCTGCCTCCCTGGGCCATCTGATAAACAGCACAGAATTATCAAGTTATGGGATATTAGCTGGCCAGTAACATCCAAATCATTGGATGATACAGCCAGGATCTCAAGAGGCTGTGATGTTCTGGCCAGAAAATTCTTTACAGTTTGTGTGGAACAAACTTAAATTTCCTTCAGTTTTATTGCCATCTCATTATTGCTTCCTTTCCATTATATTATAGTTCTGAGAAATGACGAATTTTTCCTTTGAAGTGTTAATAAATCATTTGAAGTATATTATTTAAAATTTGTTATTGTTTAAGCCTGGAACAGCAGCTGTAATCTTTGCCAGCAAGAAATACCAGACAATGCAAAGCACTCCCTCTTACACTCTGTGCAAAAGCTCTGCCCAGTACTCAAGTGACAGAACAGTAAACAATTATGAAATGCTGCAGGCATTTAAAGCCTTTCGCAGTTTCTTCTGACACTGGATACATTTCCTTCGTAGATAAGTTAGCAGGGTCGTTTCTGGGTCCACATCTTTTTCCACCACCTGAAAGAAGGAAAAGATATTGTTAAACACAAAACGTTTTACAACACCGATAAGTTAGTTGCAAGGGGAAAGTTTGGTCCTTCTGCAACTTCTTTTCCAAGACAGGGAGCAAAATCACTGATTATTTCAGCAACATTGGTCATGTGTCCAGACACAATGTTTCCTTGAATTTATTGTGTCAGAGGAAAGTATATGCATTATATACATTAGAGTTTTGCAGTCATGGCACACTGAGGCAAATCTAAAACAACCCTTCACCAAAAATAGCAAACAGAATTAGTAGTGAGCAGAGAAAAAACTGTGGTTTATACTCAAATCTTGGGTTCGTGACATGCCCCAAATGGTGTCTCATCTTTACTGACCCTGAAAAACTGAACTCTGTCCTTTCTTTTACTATTAGAAGAGACAGAGAAAATGAGCAGATAAACAGAGTGACAGAAAGAGCATCAGCAATAGACTTTGCAGAGAAAAAAACCCAACAGTGGAAACTGTAATGTGACAACACAGGTGCTGCTGAATGGACAGCAAGAACCAATCTTCTTTGAAGTTCCTCCTTCTCTTGCAACATTAAATCAATCTGTATTATATTGGTAGCCATCCTAAATACAGGAATATGAAATTCCAAGCAAGGAGAAATTTTTGCTGCACATTTGAGGCAGCTCCATCTTATTAGTAACCAACACAGTGAGCAGTTATCCATTAGACATAAAATAACCATTAGATATTTTACTTCAACCTCTGCTCAATGGTCAGAAACCAAAGTTCTGCCCTTGCCTGCAAATGGCCACAGGGCTTGTCTTCCCCCTTTTCTGTTATTAATAAAGTATCAAGAAACCTTTCCAAATTCACTGTGTGCCAGAATGTTATCTTGTTCTTGGCTCTTATTTTATGCAAGTTCTGAGTACAACAGTTACAGTTTATTTAAATTAATCAGTCCCAGTTTGAAGGGCAAATTGAAACAGGGGTCATTTGTGCAAATACTTTTTTTATTTATTTTTTTTTACTGATAAGAAAACTTCACAATCTCTGTACTGCTTCAGTTTTACGCCTTTGACGCGTGACAGGGTTATTCTAAAGAGACCAGATTCATACTTCCTGTTTGAGTTCACCTTTTTAGATCTAACAGATAAAATTGCTGCTACAAAACACAACTGGTAACTTTTTGCACATCTCGTTCCTGCAGTGGGGATGATCTAAAGGAAAAAAGAGTCCATTCTAGCTTGAGAATGTCAAATTGTAGATCATGCAGCACTCATTGCTGCTATCCAGAGCAGAGTGCCCCTGTTTCCTCACCTCCTGGATGCATAGAAACAAATAAAAGCATGCAGTGGCTCTTCCATGACCATCTGGTTCAGAGTAAACCCATACATCCCTCTGCAGCAGTCTGGCAAATAGACAGACACGAGTAGGAAATTCCAAACATCCCTGTGAGTGGACAAATGGCCTTTCAGAGCCATTCCACAGGCAAAGAGCTTTCCCCAGCAGCTCCCACTGTCACTGTCATGCTGAGTTTCTTCCTTGAGTCTGTGCCAATGGCCATTGCAAACCCTTCCAAAGCAGCTTCCAAGATAGTCAGGCACAGAGAAAAAACCTCAGAACAGTTAAAGACTATTCTGTGCTTGTATCAAAGAAAGCATCTCAAGAGGTCTTCCTGAAAGAGTCCAAGAAGCACTCTGTTATGGACTCAAACCAAGCAATTTAAAGTTTGTCCCACTGGCTTATTTTCAGGAAGTAGGAAATAAAAGACAGGCCTAGTCCTTCATTTTTCATTTAACCACTCATCTCCATGCACTTTTAGTGAAGTAAAAATGTGTGAAGTCCCAAAGTCAAAGCTTTGCTCAACTTTATCAGAAAGTGTCTTCCACCCTGTCCCAAGCAATCCACACCCTTAGTCTGTTCAAGCCAACAGCCCTGGATTGTCACTTCAAATGACTCCACTAGAGCTGTATGTCCGCAATTCTGGCAGAGACTAGGGATCAGAGGGAGATAATGGGTAAGAGTTTGGAGAACAGCCTGGATTAACACAAATCTCACACATCAGAGATCAAGGAGTCATTTCTCTTCACTTCAGATTCCTGGTGGGAGGATGCTGCTTGATGAGTCTCTCTTACTGGGCACAGAGGAAGAATTTTTTGCCATTCTTGCCTTTTGCTCATTGTCGTTGATGCTGGTTTGTCCTCCAACTTATCATTCCTCCAGTGGTTTGTTGCAATCACCTGCTGTGATTTGTTCTTAAAATATTTTAAAACCCTGTGGGTGGGGATAACACGTCTTGTCTGATGCCCAGTACAATATGATTCACAGCTCAATATCACAGTTCTTGCTCACCTCCCCCAGTGTCCTTGTACAGACAGAAACTGAAATCCATCCATTGCCTTCTGTGGTTGTAGGATCAGACAACTTAGACACTGCAGTTAAAGAAATGTTTCCTTTTTGTTAAGTTACTGGTTTTCAGTATTTGGTATTTTGTTTTATTTTGGGTTTTTTTAAATCAAATGTCATATTGCAGACATATCGGATTGACAGCCACATTTTGACAGATTCAAAACTGGATTTTACTGCATTTGGTAGCTTAATTATTAATCAAGTGCAGAAAGAAACATTGTTGAAAATGTTAGGATGGCACAGACAGTCCAATGACTCAACAAATTTGCTCTGTACTGCTGTGTTTGTACTACACGTCTATTTGCCTACTGATTCTAGGAATCTTAAATACTCAGATCCACCTCAGCACGGAGCCCAGCCTGGCCCTGCAGTTCTTTGTGCCATTAAGTACCACACAGAACAGGTTCTGAAGCAGTACTTTACACCTTCAGAGCCCATGGACTAGTCCAGAGAGATGTTGAGCTCAAATCCCCATAATTTTATGCACAAAACTACGACCTCAATAAATATTTTGTTTTCTGGCTTCTCTACCTGCCTTTCACTAATTCACGTAACTTTGCCTTTACAACATAAAGCATCATATTTAAATTATTATTCCCAGAAAGTTAGAGATCTTTCCATTTAAAAGAACAGGAGTTGAACAAAGTAAATAGAGGAACAGACAGAAAGAGAAAACAGAAACTTTCCTAGTTTACCAAACAACATGCTAAGCTTTCCATCAGTTGGGGACGATAAATGAGAAGCAGATGCTTTCCTGAAGGACAAGCTCCCATTCAATCACTGATCCCCAGTCACTCAGTAAGTTGCAAGAAGAGAAAGTGAAAGGTTTTAACCAGACTGCCACACAGCAAGTCAGACCAGTTACATGTAAAGGTCCCCTAAGACCTTAAAATCTGTGAATGTGTTATTCCTGAAGTCAGTGAGAGATTTCAAATTCATTTACTAGGAAAAAGGATTAGAACACAGATGAACAAACTGAATATAACCACACAATGTAAATCTGCCATTGGTCATTAGAACATTTTGTTCTGCTTTAAACTAGCACACTGAAAGCTCATAAGTCATGGTTTATGTAGAACCCAGAGGGTCCCAAAGCTCAAAAAATCCTGTCTTTTAGCTGGTCCCATCTGCAATCAAACATCCACAGACTTTGGAAGAGGTAAGAGGTCTGATGTGCCTTCCAGCATAGACTCCCCTTAAGCATTCAGAATAGAAACAAAAATATTGACTCCGCATGTTTAAACTAAAATTACATGCTACATATGCATGAGACAGACTTGTCAGCTGAGGGAAAAAAGATTGCCATTATTAGCTTTAAATTGAGCATGCTGATTTGCATTCTAGTCTAGGCAGACTATTAAGATAACTTTGAGTTAGTAGTGTGCCAAGCTTTATGCCCAGTGAAGTAAAGAGGTGCTTAAAATAAACAGTCCTGAATGTGAAGTATGCTCAGCTGTTCCAAGGAGACTTTTTCTTGACAACAGTGCAGACTGGGCTAATGCAACAGAGAAGAATTTGCTGCAGACCATGTCCCTATCTTACAAACCACCATGTCCCTATCTTACAAACCACCTCTTATCACGTGGTTTCGTACTGTGACAGAATATCAGCAGCTCATTAGCAATGTCAATCTGCCATGAATTCACACAGCAGTAACCTTTCCCACTGGCCATGCTACCACATTCTTTGCAGTGGATCAATTGGAATATTTAGTGAGGGCCCTAGATGGATAGAGCCATATCCTAACTTAGAATCATAGAACGTACTGAGCTGGAAGGGACCCACTAAAACCATCAAAGCTCAGCTCCTGGCCCTGCACAGAACACCCCAAGGGTCACACCATGTGCCTGAGAGCGTTGTCCAAACGCTTCTTGAACTCTGCCAGGCTTGGTGCTGTGACCACTGCCCTGGGGAGCCTGTTCCAGTGCCCAAGCACCCTCTGGGTGNTTAATGCCTGCCTCTCCACTTCCCCTCTTGCTACCCGCTGTTCCAGAATTGCCCAGGCACTTCCCACCACTCCTTCTATCACATAACCTTTCACGTGCAGAAATGTCCCTACTAACTCCACATTCATTGCTACAGATCAGATTTCCCCATGAGTCCAATTCTCTCTCTTAAACCTGCATTTGGTGGGGTTGTAATTTGAGCCAGTTAGCAACACACCCAAAAAAAAGGGGACAGAAAAAAAAAAAGCCACTGGAGGCTCTGGGTAGAGCAAGTGAAACCTGCTCCTTTACTAGCACTGCCTGCTCCATGAGGCAGTAGGAAAGGATGCTGACAGAGCTTGGACATTTAAATGAGCTGGTACCATTGGTAATATTAATCGTCCCTTGGTGGTTTTTTTTTTAGCCAAGCTGCCAAGATCACACCGTGATAAACCCCTTTATAGATGCACACAGGCAGCTCTGAGAGGTGGCTTTTGTAAACAGCAGTTCCATAAAAATTGCTGAAATGCACCAAGGCCAGTGTCACTCACTGCAGGCTCACTATCTGCAGGACACAGCAAGGACAGAGAGAAGATCCAAAATGAACAGGTTGTTTTCTGCCAATGGCCTTCAGGGCCTTGGCTGCTCTTTCTCCCCTTCTCTGCCTCACCCCACATGCACAAAAGAGAATCCCACAGGGCCAATTCTGGGCTTTGACTAATGGATGTTTTCATGTGTTAGCCAAAAGTTTTCTCCAGGAAGAAGGACTTTTCTACCAATTTACAGAGAGCAGTGCTCTTGTAATACCTGAGCACCAGCCAGTGCTGAAGCACCATTTGTAACTGCATGTAGGAATTTGTTTACAAAGTCTTCATACCTGCCATGAGTGGCATATTGGTTTTGAACCTCAGCTGATCTGGCATCAGCACTACAATTCTCTTTCATTAGGGCATACCAGAGAAAAACCCAAACAAGATAGGATGCTTGGCCTGTATCAGGGTCTGGATCACCCAACACATTTGTGGGAACCTCCTACTGCAAGATCTAAAGAGCTCCAAGTTCACCCTCTACAAACTGAGGTTCACAAAGGAGGGATCTCACTAAAACTTCACAGAGCAAGCAGACAAGGTAATGGTGTGCCACCTGTGCCCACCATAGCAGAAAATTCATCAGAGAAAATTCACAGATCAGCCTGTGCCATAATTTCAATTACCAGACTCAATTAGCTAGTCACAGTTACCTTGGAGCTCCAAGTTTTTATCTCCCTCTAGGAACAATGAACAGCTGATATGTCAATTAACACATATGAGGCACTACTAATCTGAGTGAGCAAAGCTTCAGTTGTCATCCTTCTCTATAAAACCTCAGAACCAAGCCTGGGCTCTACATCAGTAGTACATTCAACAGCTCTATGACTAACTTTTACTGCATACTAGATAAACCTCATTCTTCAGTAAACTGTTGATACTTCAATAAAACAAAACATTGATATCAAATCCACTAGTACCTTGGAAAGTTCTAATTCCAATCCAGTTTGGGATCCAAATTCATAACTAAAACTCCTAATTGCAGCCATACTCTCATCCACATTTACACTTGATTAAACGAGCATGAAAGACCAACAAAAGCAAAATGGATAGTAATCCTGTGCCAGTCTGTTAGGCAGGGCACAGAGCTTTTTAACCAACTGAGAGTATTATGTGATCCCTCAAGGGATTAAAAAATTAATTGTCTAGCCCAAACTTAGTGCACCACAGGATTTACCCCCAAGGAGTGCACAGGGAAGGTTTGCACAAGTTTACTTGCCCAAGTGTCTAGGCAAGGGGAATGTGGTGGGGCAATATTAGCACTGAGCTGAGCTCAGAAACTGAATTAACTTAGTAGCCATTGGTCAAAGAAAGAGTCAGTTTTGACTTGTTACAAGCTTTTGAAGAGGCAAGGCTGCATTGCTAGCCAGGGAAGGTCCAGGAAAGGGGGCTCTGGTACAAACTGTTCAAATGTGTCCATCACGTGCAATGAGCACCCCAGCCTCCTGTGAGACACAGTCACTTCCTAGATAATCGTCAGCAGTTGATCTAGGAATCAGTATCAGTTAATGGGTTTTGATTCTGAGGAGTTTTCTACCTTCTTAAATGGAAATAGAATAAACGTTTTTCCAAACCCCTTTCAAAAACCAGATGTTAGAATTACTTATTGAACATATGAATTACATATGGATGCTTACATTTGATTTAAGTTTTCCAGATCTGTTGTAAGTACTGAAATTATTTCTAGCAGAAATGCCTGTATTAAGCAGTGCACACTTATTTAAAAGCAGTTACCTCAGAATTGTAGTAAATTATTGCCAACAAATCTAATATCTAAAAGGAATATTATGCAATTGTGTTACTCTTTGAATAATTCACAAGGTAAAGTCAAAGAAGAAAAAAAGGCACTTAGCAAAGCAATATGTAGTAGTCTTCACAATTTAATATTTAAAAGCCACGGAATTTGTGTTCGTATCAGAAAACTTCAGGGGAGGAAAAAGATAACTAGAAAAGTAAGTAATCAAGCCACAATCCAGGAGCAAGCTGGACAGAAAGCTGGGATCTTCCTTACCTTTTTACCATTCACAAAGAAAACAAGTTCATCCCCTGCCTGGTTTGGAGCCATCCTGCACACCTTCCAAACTTCACTCCAACAGGGCCACAGACCACCCTTGTGAGAGCAGCCCTACTCCCCACAGCGAAGTGAGCACCAGCACACCACCACACAGTAATACAAGTCTGCCTCAACAATGTTTGACTTTATTTCTACATCCGTGCCCTGTGAAACCCCATATTATATAAGAGGCAATGAAGAGGCGTGCCAGCTGCTTTTGGTTGGTGCTTCTGCAGCCCTAATGACAGAAAGGGAGCTGGAACAAGCAGAGTGACCCGCCCCCTTTTATATAGCAGAGGATCACAATTCAGCTGCATTCCCTTTAGATTATCCTGCCAGGCTTGGGGCACTTGCTGTGTGCCACTGACATGGCTGCTAGCAGGGAATTCACAGGATTTTGCAATGCAATGCAAACTTCAGGGGAGGGAGGGGGAGGGGGGTTTTTCCCAACTATCCCTCACCAAATATTGACAAGAAAAAGCTGTTTCCCTTGCTCCGTGCACAGCCATCCACCTGGCATTCATCACACAGAGCTCTCTAATGACGGCACCTGCTTATTTAAAATACTCCTTGATATGTGCACATCTGGTGGTAGACTTACTGCAAGATTTTTTCACTATTTTTCCTCACAGTTTTAAAGCTACAGTACCCTCTACCTGGGAGGACATAATTTAAACACAGGTATGTGTTTGTCCTCATAAAAGCAATTCTAGAGAACTGGCACTCGGATCCAGCACCTCTTTTGAGGTGCTGGGCTAAGACCCTAATGTTTACACTGGGCTCTGAAAGCATTTAGTCTTACCTTTTTTGGCTTAAACCTCACATCTTGGTTCCTAGGTGCACGTTGCCAGTAAAACACAGAGGAAAACCAAGGATTTTTTGTCTTCCATTTCACTGGTGGAGGTTTCTTCTGGCTTCTCCATTACACAACCACACATTTTGCGTGAAGTCTTCCTGGTTTTTTCTTCCAAAGGTGTTGCAGAATCATCCATAGGCCCCTGCATATGACATGCACTGGTTTCATGAACAAGATATCTAAACCCCCGAGCAGTTCCAGTTTAAAAGTCCACCACAAAACAGCACAGTTCCAAAATCTCATGGAAGTTTCCTAGCACTGCACCTTATCCTGTCTGCTCCACTCTGTTTCTTGTGATTTTGTGTTCCTTCTTCAGTTTCAATTAGTTTTGATTAGGTTTTTTTATTACTTCTTTACCATCCCTGGGAAAGCACTATATCAAAGTCTTCTTCTCAGGAACCTCTCTGAATAATTCATGAAACAACAAAACCTAATTCAATTACAATTTTCAGAAAGAGTCTTTCCTTAAGTATTGTGGAAACATTTCACAGTGAATACAATACGTACATTATTTTTACCAGCTTTTATCTTCTGTCTCATTTATTCTGTTTCCCAGTCTATACCCTAGAAAAGCGATTTTATAATAAGTGTCAAACACTGTTTCAGCACTTCTTTACAGGCATTTCAACTTGCTAAAAGTAGAGTTTACAGCAAACTTGTGCTTAACACCAGCTGCCTTAGTCTACGTTTGCAGTGAAGTTGTACATAGCTGAACCAGTGCTGACACCTATTGTCTGGCACCTCCCATTTTACAATATCAGAGTACTAGAAAAACACTTTTCTCCAAGTAATCTTCAGCTCTGTTGCTTTATACTTATGTGCAAAATTTACACAAGCACTACCCTCACGTAGCAAGCTTCAATCTCAAAATTAGTGTACACAAGCTTAGTACTCATTAATAGTTTTGTAATATTTTAAATAACAATTATTACTCATAACCACAAGTAACGTGTTATTACAGCAATCTTAAAGCAACCAGCCATTACAGCATTAACACCAGAATCAAACTTGTTTAGTTTCCTAATCTGTGTTTCCCATAACGCGTGATGCGGTCCTTAGGTTTAAAGAACACTTGCAGTCATGGCATCTCTTTTTTAAGGAAGCCCATACTCAAATTTTTGCCTAACCTTGGTTGATAATATTATAGGTAAACTATCCCTTTCTGCAAAATCAGTAAACAGCACCTTATGATATTTCATCACAGGAATTTGACCCATCATCCTACTGATGTAGGATCCGTCAACCTACTATACACATAAGACAAAAATAAAGATAAAAACAACCATGATAATGGATCTCTATATGTAGATTACATGGTAATTTAAAACTTCAGACCTCATCTCAACAGAGTGACTGATCACACAACACCAAATTCACTCATTCTCTCACCACCCTGATGGGATAGTCTATTACTGTGCCCATTTCAAAAGCAGAGAACCAAGACATACAGAACAGGAATTTTCCTAGTGCTCTAAATAACTCTAGAGCATGAGAGCTTGTGCTATTGAAATCTCCTGTCCATTTTTTGAAATCCCACCTGTTTTGAAACAGAACAGAGAATTACCAGAAATCACAGAAAAGAAAGTGAAAGCTAAAAAAAAGCCAACTCACAACCCTCAACACAGAACTCCTTTAAGTGAGCTAAAATGGAAAACTTTCCTCAATCAAACAAAAATTCATTATGAGACCAAGTATTCTGACTTAGCAGTCAGATAAAGTCTAGCACGTTTCCCATTTTAGAAATCATTCCTTTGCCCACTCATAACTCTGAGATGGGAATGTTTTAGAAGTTCAAAATTCCTTGCAGTCTCATTCACTCACTACAGAGCTCGGAAAGCAGTTGACATTAGTCAAGAATATATATTTTTTAAAAAGCCAGCTGACTTCCCTCATTCTGACTGGTTAATCCTGCAGACCTGGCTGTTGCAATCATCATTAAAAAAATGTGTTCTGCAGATGATCGCATGTGTAGCTCAATAAATACAGTGAAATTTACGGAAACACCATTCCTGCCAGGAGTTTACTACCAGAATTAGGTAAATGCATGAAAGTACAAGGAAACAACGCCAGAGGTAATAAAGGAGGAGATTGAAAACACACAGAAGTGAGAAGGTTTGTTGCTCTGTTCTCATGTTTCTTTTCCAGGAAATAGGAGAGAAGAAAGTACAGGTGGTTCTGAAGAGGATTCTGTGAAGGGATTTATGAAGAGCAATTTGTAAAGCAAATATGAAAGAAAACAGAGTCCCTAGTCAGTGCTTTAATGCAGTACCCCCTGTATCAAGCTTCCAGTGTCTGCACACACTCTGTGTGTGCCCACTGCCTCTCTGGTAGGAGCCACTGTTGCTAAATCATCGTGGACAACATCCTTCCCCTGAAGTGGAAAGAATCTGTTTGCTTGAGTTCTGGTGATCCCTCTTCTGTTGGCACGCGTATCTTTGTGGGAGCACACACTGGACACCCTTCAGGGATCTCAAGAGGTCTCCACCTGCTGTCATCAGGGTCAGCTATGAGGGCATACAAGGTTAATTAGAACTGTACACACTATCTCTTACTTCTTAAAATTTTCAGAGCTTCAACTATGGGTGGTTGTGGTTTTTGTTCTGAGTATTCTCTGTATGAGTTTAAAAAAAAAAATCATAGCGTAATGATTACAGATTGAGTGTAAAGACACAGTGTGTTGCCTGAGGATGTTCTCCTCTTTGGCATCACCTATCAACTGCTGGTGAAGACAGGCTCCTGAAAGAAGTGGGCCTTTTATCTTACTTGATAGGGACATTCATACTTTATTATCAAAGTCTCCAAAAAGAGCTCAGAGAAACAAAACCTTTGGGGATCCTAATGCAGACAGTAAACTTAATACTCTGCAATAACAAAACACTCAAAAAAACCCCAAACACCAAAACCCAAAAAAATCTCCACATAAAATTGCCATATGATTATGACAGTAAGGTACTGCACATTTTTTCAAAGGCCTTTCTCAGAAACTGTAAAAAAGAAATTATATTCATGGACTTTCTTATGAGGTGTCTAAATTCCTTTCTGGTTACAGATAGAGGTTTGAGAAAGATCATCGTCACCAAGCAAACATAAATTTGATTTCCTCACTGAGGTTTGTGAGTGGATACTAGCTCATTATTCCTGAATCACTAATCATTCAGTGTTCAGCTTCTAATTGTACAAATATTGTCTAATTGTATGGATTTATTGCATGAACTATGATCTCTTCACCTGCTTTTGAAGACGGGTGGAGTTTAATTATAGCTCTTTTCTTTGTCCTACCACCTGTCTTCCTATGAGAGCAAGAAATGAACAAAGTTAGCTAAGTCAGCCTTCTGTTGAGGAGTCCTGGTTGTCACTATTCTTCACAACAATTAGCAAAGCAAGACTTACTTCAATTCATTCAGTGTTTCTTCCATTGCCTACTTCCAGTGGGCCAAACAAAGGGTGTTTCCAATACCTGACCTGAAAAGCAACTTCTTTTCAAGTAGGCTTGTTGATGTGTGTTCATTGTCCTCAGCAGCACCAAACTTGATACCTGTCAGTTGTCTTTTACCTGCTTCCAGGTACCATGTGAGAGAAACTTCATACATCAGCCCCAATAACCTAACTCAGTAAAAATCAGACCTTCTTCTTGATCTTTCTTTCTCTTCATCTGTTGACATTTTAGGGGCATCTTTTGTATTTAAACATTACATCTCTGTCCCAGAAGGAGGCAGAATTCACTTGCAGAGACTGGCTGTTGCCCCTGTCACAGGTGGAAGCATTGTCTTCAGTGGGTGTTCCTAAAAGGAAAGGGGAGGGAAGCAGCTGCAAGAACCACACAGGGCTCTTCCTTCTTCTGAACAGCTGCTAAAGCACTGCCTCTCTGGCATCTAACAATACCATGATACTCCAAGATCCCTGCACAGGCAAGTAGGAGGCTCTGGACCAGATTAACTAAGTGAAAACTAGTTCCCATACCATACCATACCCATACCATACCCAGGAAAAGACTGGCTAGTTTTTCACTGCTCTTCCTCACAGGAGAGAGTCTCTACACAGAGGTCTGCCTTGCTTGTTTTGTTCTGCCCCCGTGAAGGTATGAATTAACTTTGTTTGGGAGATGGCAATACCTAGTTTTCTCTTGTCTATACACGGGATGCAGTCTAGCACGTGGCTCCTTGTCAAAACTCTGACACCAGCTATATGAACTAAATTTCTATTTCATATACTGTCCTAAACCTGCCTGGGCATCTGCACAAATCTTCTGGCTGCCCTGTGTATCTCGCTGGTAATTCTTTTCTCATTTCAGAATGCAGTATTTTGATGGGGAGTTCATTCAAAAGACAAGAAATCCTCCACAGCTGCTTCTGCTAACAAAGAACCAAAAAGGTTTCCTGAATCAACCAAACATTTGACCATTCTTTCTAGGAGGGATTTGTATGCCAAAAGCTTGTGAGCATCCTCCAACTACGTAAGTCTGCCTAAGGAAAAGACTGCCTCTCTCCACAGACCCTGCCTAAACAGAGACCTGCACATCTTAGTACCTTGTACTGTGATTTCCTTCTTGCTCCCATCTAGCTTCTGCCATTATGATGGCTTATCTAGACTGGACAAGCGTGGCAAGTCAGTCCCACAGAGACTTTCAGAAGAGTTTTGTTATTACCACAGTGCAGAAGAGCAGATGCCATCATCAGCACTGAAACAGGCCAGTTGTCTCAAACTGCAGCCATCATGGTCAGCTTGTATCCCCCAGGCTCTCTTGATTTCTCTTCAAAACAAATTCATTCTAAATAATTTTCCACCAAACAATAGTAACAGACAATAAACATCAGGCAGGAAAGAAAAAGACAGTTCTGGCTCGAGAGCAATTGCTATAAACCCAGCATGCATCATTTAAGGTGAAAATTAGAAAAGCCATAAACATTATAGCAGTAACATTGAGGAATGCCCTTCCAAGAGAAGCAGCGCATGAAAGAAAGATGAACTGCTTAAAAAATGAAAATTGAACAGCCTACAAACTGGATAATATCTTAAGCACATATTGCAGAAGTTGAAACTTGAATTACTTCAAGTCCTGGGTTTCCCCTCCAATCCTACCTATTGTCCACAAGACAGATTTTCTTAAGACATATTCCTGATATCCTACAGTCTCAACTTGAAGTAAAAGAGCCTTCATAGTGTCAAATTTAGTTTATTAGGAATGGACAGGGAAGCAAGCTGACTGTACGTAGAAAGCCTGAAATGATGTACATCTAAAATGTGTCTTTGAATCCCTGACCACTCGGAAGATATATTTTTAATTGCCTGGATTATTTTCAAATAGAAATACCTCATAGTCAGACTCGTTGTTTTCAGTGATAGACTTTATGCCCAAGTATGAACATTGAAGGGCACTGAACAGAAGTCCTATACCATCATTCCTGAAGCTTTCTAATTCATGAAGAACAAGTTACTTCCACTTTTCAAGAATTCAATTGGAAACCAGTTAAAAGAGAGATTAATAAATTACTTCCATTGTGCTTCTTCAAATATTTGCACGATGAACTTGCAGATCTCAAATATTTATGATCTTTTGCTATGATTACCCTTTGTACCACCTGATGACAAATATCACAAAGTTTTCATCTACCTTCTGAATTGGAGTGGCTTTCTTTTCTAATAAAAAAGGCTTCCCCCACTGTCATTTTATCTCCAATATTATTATATATCTGAGAACAAAAGGTAGAGCTGATGGTTTTCATGGGTTGGCAGGAGGTTACTTCGCAGCATTCAAGCAGGCACTGTGAGGTTTTGATCTTTACTGACAAATTAATTACAGACTGTTGCAATAAAATACCCAGCATGACTAATGAAGACACCCAACTAGAGTACAGATACACCTGTACTTTCTGGAGAACGCTGATGATATATCTTGACACAAACATGATTAACAACCTTGTTAAATTAAGATGACAAGATGGGCTTTAACCAAACAGCTTAGAAAAATACTTCAGAAAAGTGGCAAAAGAGGGAGCTAAAAATGTGCGTATACAGAAATTCTCAAACCTTCTCTTCCCAGGACAAGGTAAGTTGTGTCCTAACGGTTAACAAGGTTGGGACTGCAGGAAGTAATAGCAGCTAGTTGTTTCCTGCTCTGTTATCTCTATTGATAGCGATACAGGAAGGTCCAATCACACCTGTCTGGCTTCTGCTGAGAAAACCTGTGGTTTCTTTGCAATGGTTTTCCAGTGATCCTTCCAGGAGATAAATCAGCTCTAGAAGAACAACTCAAGTTAAGTGGTTAAAGGAGCCAACATTACTCACTTTATTAAAGAACACACAAAAAAAGGTTTTATTACCTTGAACAAAGTACAAGCTATTCCATATAAACAAAAACACAGTGGAGTGGAATTCAGAATTTCAAATCCATCTCCCCTTGAAGACCATAAATGGTTCCAATCCTAACTGGATTACATACATAAATGCATTTCTGTCCCAGAGAAGGTGCAGCAGTGGTCTTAAAATATCATTTGGTTTATCACCACAATAGAATACTTGAGATTCAAGGGAGATAATTTAATTTCTGTGACATAAAGCTTGTGATCTACAACAAAAGCTTCAGAAGAAAAAAAAGAATAGGCCAAGATAGCCCAGAGGAAAGACCCAGTTCTTTTCTTACTATTTTTATGGCAGTAATTACTGCAGCAGATGATAGCTTTTAGAAGGGACTAGTGTGGAGCCTGTAACACTGAACCTCCTGCACATTCTGTGCCTTACAGAACGTTCAGCACAAAGATGCAAACAGTAACCAGCACTGAGAGCTGAAACACCACAAGAAAAACTGACAGGATTCCAGCATCATTGACACCAAGCTATTGACACCAAATATCCAGATGCTGAGAAACTTCAATGGTCACCTCAAGTGTGATGGTAGACAGGTTTTCACTAGATACTGTTCCAGAATCTGTATTTTATTCTTCAAAGACAGGTGCCATTTCTTATACTTGCCTCTTCCTTTACAAAATGAAGACCTTAACCAAGCTGGCCTTCAACCACCCACTTTGATCCATCTACTGGAGTAATGTATTGAATAGTCTCGACTTTTCTATGAATAGAAGCAATACTTAGACAAAAAAAGAGACATTTTTTTTTATATCTACCTTTTACATTCTTTAAAGTGTACAAAGCCATCCTTTATAAAAGGAACATTATTAGAAAACCAGCCTTTTATACACATTACACTTCTCAATTCTATGTGGACAAAAAAGCTAGTTTCATCTTAGAAAAGAAATTACTGCAGTACAAAAGCTGGACAACCTCACCAAACAGCAGGACAGTGATGACAACAAGGGTGAAATGCTCAAGAGTACTCAGTGCTAAGCTCCTTTCTCACTACACTCAGTGGAAGAGAAGTTAAATAAACATCAAATGCTTTCTGAATAATTCCACCTAGTGAGAAACCACCCACAGTTTTCACTGAGACTAGAATCTGAACCCAGAATCTGTACCCTGTTGACTTAAACATAACATGTGCATATCTTCACTTTGTTTACAGTTCCCAGGACTGATGCCCCAGAAAAAATGATGCAAAGCCAAAGTGAGATCAATTAAGCAAAAGTAAATATATTAGACTGTTTTTCCACACTGACCTGAGCAGCACGAAAACAACATAAGCTTGAAGAACAACAAAAGTACTACCAATTTTCCTGGAAGAGTGTTTTGTTTTGTTTCCTGAAAGAAGAAACAACTATAAAGTAGATTATTCCACAATGCATAATCCAGTGAATTTCCAAGGACAGGAGAGTTTAGAGTTCAAAACATATTGTCTTATCACAACTCCAATATGTCTGTTATATCTTATTTGGTTAAAGAGTTCTAGTGAGTACAGACTCTCAAGTAATGCTTCAGTCTCCTAAGATATAAATGGACTGGTTCAATTTATAGCTATTCACATCTCTTTCTTGTATCTCAGGAAAATCTATCTAGCAGAAGAAATTTTTATTACAACAAAACAACTAATAAAAAAATACACATAGATAAAATTATTTTACTGATGCCAGTTTTGGGGCACTATTGATGACCTCTTTGATTTTACGTTTTCCCCCACTTTGAGTTTCTCAGGTGTGCTAAGTTGACCAGTTTCATGTCAGGATTCCTTGTAAGAAAAAAATATAATCGTCCTTGATCCCTTACCTACATTGACGTCAGGGGAACTTTGGATGCAGAGAGGTGACACGATGTTCAGGATAAATGAAAGGGAAAAACAATTTTAGAACTTTCACGGTCAGGGTCTGCTTATTTGTGAAAAGCCTGACTCAGCAGCGACTTAACAAAAAGCAGGCCCCTATTGGGTGAGCAGAGGGAGAGGATTCCAGGGCTGGTCAGCTGGAGAGGTCAGCAGCAGGACTGCAGGGGAGGTCAAGGGCCTGGCAGATGGTGCCTGCGCCCTGCTCGCAGTGAGGGCAGGCAGGGATGGCCAGCGGGGCACCAGCAGGGTATTTCTCTTGCCTGCCCTGCTCTGGTTGCTCCACAGCCTTCAGCAGGACACCAGCACTGGGATATGCATTACCATCAGCGCTCCGGGGTAAGACTTGGTGCAGACCAGCTTAAACGCAGTGAACCTTCTCACAAGCTGACATTGAAAGAACAGAGGACCTGCAAAAAGCCCACACATCCCACTGCTTTTATAAAGGATAATGGGGAGCAAGGACCAACACTCTATGGAGCCTCAGTGACCCCTGTCCCTACCTCAGTCTAGTGGCTGCTCTTTCCAACTTGACATGGGCTCAACTGCCTGGCCTGGGAGCACCTGCTCTTCCTAGAAGGGCCATGAGAGAGACATGTGGGTAACATAACCACCAAAAGCTAGAATAACCAGTGGCTCGAGAGAGAAGTGGCTAGGGAAGACCAGAGACACTTTTAAAGGAAAATTTTAAAAAAATTAAATTAAAGGAAAAAAGTGAACAAGGAAAAATTATTTGATGGGACAAATACAATACATTCTTTCCTCTGGGGAAAAGAAAAAGATCGCTAAATTATTTCAGCTATCAATTAAAAAGTTTTCTGGCCCTACCCAGGCTGAAAAGGCAGAGTAGCATGGTTTCCTGTGCAATACAACTTCTCCTGCATTGCACAGGACACTTCAACAGCTGCCCTGACAAGCTATAAATAATTAACTTAATCCACCTTGTGCAAGCAACAGAGCAAAATATTACAAAATCCATTTATGCAACTGAGACATGTTACATTGGGACACCCAGAATACACCTCAGCAAGCTGATGGGTCTCTTCTACGTTTTATACATGAAATGGAAAACATGGGGAAAACAGATATAGCATAAGGTAAATTTGATTTAAAATATGGAACTCCTACACTGGAAGAAAAGAAAAACATTTTTTAAATGAGTCATTGACATTCTGCCATACAGCATTACCAATATTGAACTTCAACAAAAAAGACAACAAAACAATAGTTGTTTATTCTGTTTCCTCCATTGTAAAAGTTAAAAAGGATATAAAATCTGACAATCTAGACAAACTAGGAAAAATGAATGATATAACCTTTTTTTTCCTTCGATTTATGTTCTGGTAAGAAGATGACAGTTTTCCTGTAAGCTACCTATTTAAAAAAATTCTTCACAAATCATTTCAGTGAATTGTTCCTGATGTATTGGTAATGCAAACTTCTACAAGTGCTCCCCACAACACAAAAAGTTTCCAAACAATTATGACTGACTAATTACAACTACAAAATCACAGAATTGTTTAGGTTGGAAAAGACTTCTAAGATCGAGTGCAGCTGTTAATCCAGCACTGCCAAGTCCACCACTAAACCACGGCCCTGAGTGCCACATCCACAGGTCTTTTAAACACCTTCAGGGATGGTGACTCAACCACCTCCCTGGGCAATCTATTCCAGGGCTTGACAATGCTTTCCATAAAAAACATTCATCCAATCTAAACCTCCCTGGTGCAACTTGAGGGCATGTCATCCTGTCCTGTGTCAGGAAAAGAGACCGACCCCCACCTGGCTACAGCCTCCTTTCAGGTAATCATAGAGAACAATAAGGTTTCCCCTAAGCCTCCTTTTCTCCAGGCTAAGCACCCCCAGCTCCCTCAGCTGCTCCTCATCAGACTTGTGCTCCAGACCCTTCCCCAGCTCCATTGTCCTTCTCTGGAGTCTCTCCAACACCTCAATGTGTTTCCTGTAGTGAGGGGCCCAGAACTGGACACAGGATTTGAGGTGGGGCCTCACCAGCACCAAGTACAGAGGGACACTCACTGCCCTGGTCCTGCTGGCCACACTCTTGCTGATCCAGACCAGGATGCCATTGGCTTTCTTGGCCACCTGGGCACGCTGCCGGCTCACATTCAGCTACTATCGACCAGCACCCACAGGTCCTTTTTCACCAGGCAGCTTTCCAACCACTCTGCCCCAGCCTGCAGTGATGCCTGGGGTAGTTGTGGCCCAAGTGCAGGACTGCGCTTCAGATTCACGTTATTGAATCTGTACAACTGGCCTCAGCCCAGCAATCCAACCTGTCCAGATCCCTTTGTAGAGACTTCCTACCCTCCAGCAGACCAACACTCCAGCCCAGCTTGGTGTGGTCTGCAAACTGCCTGAGGATGCTCTCAGTCCCCTCCTCCAGATCATTGATAAAGATGTTAAACATGACTGGTCCAGCTGAGCCCTGGGGAACACCACTTGTGACTTGGATTTAACTCCTTTCACCACCACTCTCTGGGCCTGGCCATCCTGACAGTTTTTTACCTATCTGCAGCCTTTCTCTCATCCACTAAAAAGACTGAGAAGACTCATAGACTATGTATGCTATTGAATCATTTGAATATCATCATACAATTGAGAGTATTCATTTCCTTGCCTGGAGAAAGCAAGCTCTTGTCGCTCTTGCTTGGTGAGATTTTATAACCCTCTTCACTGACTCCCAATGAAAAATTCAAGACCAAATTTAGCATTTCTTTTTCTTTAGCCTTCCCATGTTAAGTATGTATCAAGATCACTGCACACACCGGAGCTATTAAACTGTTGATTTGTTTATCCCACATCTCACACAATATTTTAAACAAGCACCTTTGAGGCACAAAAGTGAAAGTTAGACTGACGATCTGGTTGCCAAGTTATGGCAATGCATTGGAACTCCCCTTCCTCAAGGAAAAGGAGGACTCACTCAAGATGACACCTACTTTAACAGGGCAAACCCCATAGTTGGAAAGGCACAGGCAGACAACATTCTCTGAAGAGACGACAATACTCTGATGAAGAGGTACAAGTGAATTATGTTGTTAAAAGAGGTCTAGAGCTTTTTTTTCAAATGAGGTGTCAGAGGACACTTATTTGATGCCATATTCTGTATTTTAAGCCTTCTCTTAGGTAGCATTGCATTCAGCCTGGGCCTAGCAGTTCCACAAGAGGCAAACTGATTTTACAGCATTCTTGGAGGCAGGCACTACACTGAGTTGAATGTACCCAAGTTCAGCAGAAGACTGTCTGCATAAATATGTCCACAGACTAAGCCAAGCAGGGGTTACAGTGTTCACACAGACATCTCATCTATGATTATGACCACGTGTTTTGAGTTTCCCATCTAGCACCACAGAACTTCCAGATGCAAGAAAGAAAAAACTGGGATAGATGAATCTTAATGTTTCCTTTTTTCATTCCTCATCCCCTTCAGCTTTTAGTCTATCTCCTCCATAATAATTATCTTTAGACTGTAACTCTTACTGCCTTCAGTTGAGCTTTTACTCAGAATCCACTTTATCTTTGATTCATATAGAACTGTGACTTCAAAAGTTCCTTTGAAGTTTCTAAACAGAATAATCATAAATAGGTTTTGACAGTGACTCCCCTGAAGAAATTTCTTGAACTGATCCCACTACAATATCTATCCCAAAATCTTGTGTATCTCCACTGAAAACCCAAATTAATTCAGGACTCATGCCATGTGTTTCAGACTCTTCAGCCCATGTCTGAGTGCAGAAGCAATGTTAGACTGCAGAATCACACTCCACAGTGGATCACTGCTGCCTCAACTTCTGACCACGCTGCCAACAGAAGGGTGATTACACCCCTCTGATACAGGTTGCTTGTCTGGACACATGATGACATATTTCCCTTCCTTACATTTTTCCCCTATTCAGTTGCCTACTTGCTCTGCAGTTTACTGACTCAAGTCTGGTTTACTGCTCCTTTCACAGAGTCTTCCTAGCATTGCTTGGATGTCTTTCCCTCATCTAATTTCGTTCTCCTGGGCTGTGTTTCCAAGGACCATGTTAGGCAGAGCAATGTCTTGTGTTTGACTTTTTCAAAACTTGGGCTCAGTAAGGTGCTGTGGCTTGTTTTTTTTTGCTGGTGCATCTCACCATTCACATTTTATCAACAAAAATTTCCTTTCCCTTTTGGTTACTGGTGGGCATTCTTAAGGCAGTGTTACAGCAGCCAAAACCTGCCCAGATAGGCTAAAAACATGGTGCAAGCACATGTATTCAGGTCTGTTTTAGACATACAAACCGCATGCACTGTTTAGAAAAAAGATTGACTGCAGAAGCACCTCTTTGACCAGCATGTTTAAACAAGTACTTAGACACCTAAGTATCAGTACCTGAATAACCAGACACATAAGTTTAATATCTTATTCAGACATCTGATCTTGCTGTTTTCTCTCCCTCCTGCTCCTATGACACTGAGCTCTCCTCAGGAAATGTTTCATGACTACATTCACTGGAATTAACTTCCATTCTTTCACTGTCAACTGGTTCCTCTTCCATGAAGGAAATCAAGCATTTTTTGAAATAGAAGTGTTCCTAACACAAACAGGATTTTGTCAGATCCTCTGCAATTTTTTCCTCAGCTGGTCACTTTAGTCCAAATAACTTCCTCATTCCAAGTGCAACCAGTTTCTTCCATTTGGTGCAAGGCGAACCTGTACCATGTTATCTATTCAGCACTTCTCCATTGCCCATACCCTGATCAGTCCATTGTTTTCCTCTTGGAGTTCTTAGTCTTCAGCATCCAGAAAAATGTTTTAAGCCCTCCTTGGTATCTGTGCTTTTAACCCCAGTTAAAGTCTTTCTACTGCCAGTACTTTTTCCTATAACAAAAAAAGTTACAGCCCCCAGTCAGCTTCTCTGACTCAGCTAAGCATTCCTCACCTAGGCTTCTATGCTCAGCTTAAAGGATTTACCAGACCAACTCCAACCTTAATATCTGAGCCCTGTAGTATTTCCTAAGCAGCTTAGGAACCCAGGAAACTGGCCAAGAACATGATCATCAGGATGAAGAATCCACAGGTATGTCCATCTGGCAGAGTATCACCCCAGGCCCCATTAGACTTGGTCCACTGAATCAAAGACTGGATTCATTACCCTTCTTGACTTCCTTGAGAGTGAAGGCAGCAGACCTCCATCCTTGGCTACATAGTTCTCCCTCTGCACCTCCCTTCTTATTTCTGACCTCAGAGTAGAGGAGATTTGGTTGCAGAAAAGAGCATCATCTGTCTAGTGGGATGGTCAGTGTCTGGCTCTTTGGTGTGGACAAGTGGGATCTCCTTGCAGCTGTGTTCCTGCATTCCAGGACCAAGCCAGCTGGCTTCCTCCAGCCTGAGTGTCCCACAGGTAGCAACCATGTATGGCCACTTTTGCAATTCAGTCACCACCTACAGTAGCTGTAGCAACTGGCACGTTTCACCTTGGGTGGTACCTCTTATCTGGAACCCTTTAACAAAAGTATCAGAACTACATTCCCAACAAGTCAGGACCAAACCCAAGGTGGAGAACTCCAGACACCAAGACAGAAACAGAAATAGCAGCAGAGACAGCGTGCCTTGTTTCCCCCTAGAGAGACAGAAAACTGAGAGGCACCTGCTGTCCTCTCTCACCTGAGGAAGAGAGATGGTCTCTGCCAAACAAACAATGGATAACTTTGGTTTCCTTGCCACCCTAGATCCTCTTAGTAGCCTAAAGAAAAAAAAGTCTACAGTCCCAAATAGTTTTCTGTTTTTCTATTTGTTAGAAGCAAGCAGCTTGATGACAACAAGCTTTTGAGGCATAAAACAGCAGCCTAAATGAGCTTCTTGCTTTTTATACAGATTCAATGAACTCCATGCCTGAGGTCACTGCTCTGCTAGCTAGATAACCTGAAAATGAAGCATCCAGCCCTGTTTTGCCCAGCCTCTGTAACTTTTCCAATATGCATACAATGAGAGAGGAGAAATTAGAGCTAGCTGTGATTTCTCTAGCCCCAGACAATTTCTTCTGATAAAGTATGCCTTTGCCTGTGACAGCTTCCCCTTCTGTCCCACCTCACACCACGAGATGCATCAGTTAAACCAGTGCAGTGGGAATCCAAAGGGATCTCTTCTTGATAGATGATGCTTGGACACCTCCCTTCTGTGCGTCTCTAGCTGGCCATCATTTATCCTGCCACACCTATTTCCCTCTCCTCCAGACAGGGCCCCACGCTGTTGAGGAATGAGGCAGCACCTCCAACCCTCCACAACCACCACTGCAAGGAATGTGTGTGAGGTTTGAGGATTGCCAGCATGGCCCAAGTCCAATACTGATGGGGAGATTGAGTCTCAATGAACCACGCTGGGTACCTGTCTGCTGGAAAGCAGGGGTCTGGAGTGCCACCTCAACATCCACTGGAACAGAGTGAAAGATGCCATGCAGCTTAACTGGAGATGCAAGGAGAAATTAGCATTTGGAAACAGCACATTCCTCTTTCAAAGTAAATTATGCAATCCCACAATGACAAAACCTATCTGGGAAACAGACATGGCAGAGGAACTGTAAAGTCAGACGTGGGATCCTACACGTCACAGACCAATACTTCAAAGAGTATACCAGAAACAGAGCAAGTAAGATTGCTGCTCTGACTCACTCATATAATAGGATGCTTCAAATGACTCAATGGTATACTGTCAAATGTATCATTCTGGAAGGTTTATACAAGTACTCATAATTGCCCAGGAACTGTTCATAAATTGGCAAACCAAAGGAGACATCCCATTCACAGCAAAATCCTTTTGTATCCTCCTTGTGTGGATCTGAAATTAATAGGATATGAACAGTAAACTTAAAGCCACCTTATTGGAACCCAACTTACCTATCAGGTACAGGCCAAAAGTTACACCTTACAGATAAAAGAGTACATACAAGAATATTAATGTTTTGCCAAAGGAAACATTGCAAGAAAAAATAATAGGGCATAAAAGCTGTCAAAAAGAATTGCAGAATTACCAAGAACGAAAAGGCTTCTCTGCATTTATTCACTCCAGATGTAGCTGACACACATAAGCCAACTATAGCAGAGACTTCAAAGCTATACCTGTACCCAACTGTAGAATGGGATCACCACAGAGGAACCATCAGAGCACTACCAAGCGTAGTTTTGGTCAACTGAACTGTTTCCTAAAAAACAAAATCCCGAAACCCCACATACAGAAACTCTTTTCTTCAAACCACCAGTCGTTACTTTCAGTTGGGTCTTTGTAGGGTACACATCCCCAAGAGAATTGTGAAGTTGGCCCTATGTATCCCATATCTTTCCAATTAGGCTTCCAAAGTCAATTATTAAAGTTATAATTCAAACCTGGAATTTTAAATCTTCAGTGTGCATATTAATGATTTGAGAAGAGCCTGTAGGAAATAGCAGAATTCCTTTAAGACTACTTTACTCAATGTTAAAAGTTGATTTGATTGGATCTGTGCTTTGCAAACATTAATGAATATATTAATTCATTTTTGCACATCACTAGTACTGGGCTACATATTTTTCTGTGTAATAACTTCATGTTTCTATGTTACAAAGAGCTGAAATAATCTAATGAACATTAATAAGCATTGGCACGACACCCTGTAATATGGTTGCGTGGAGTTCTACACACAGAAGAACCTGAGACACTAAAATAAGTGCTTAGAACATACAGTGAATCAGCAGTAGCATAGAAAAAAGACAATAAATCCACAAATCCATTTCTACAATGTCTCGGCCAAGCCCCTTTTAAGTGACTAAACCATCCAACTAATTCTATTGCTTCAAAATATTGCTTCAAATTAATTTGCTGGAATTGATATTACAGCTTTTTGCCCAGTAATGATGGGCTTGATTTTTGCTTAGTCTGGATTCTTACAAGAAAGATCCAAGTTCCTCCTTAAATTATTAGAAAGCAGCAAATGCAATACTTCAGAGCGAAATTAAGAATGTTCCCACCTGCTTCTGGGGCATGGTGGACAGGGAAGAAGAGTTTTCCACCAGACTCTCAGCTGATCCAGCAACAGACCACAGGAGGAATCGCTGATTATAGCTAGAGTTTTTCACTCTCCTTTTGCCTGCAAATTCCTCCTCTTTCCCAATAACTACCTTGTCCAGGTGTTACCCAAGATCATCTAGTATTTTCAGTTACAGCTCTACCTTCCATATCAGTATGCCCACTTGCTCTGGCATTTTTAGAGCAGAACAGAGCTGTTAACTTCAGAGCCCTCCTCAGAGGAGCACCTGGCATGTACAAATGCAGGGAAAAGCAAGTCCCCAGTCTCATCCTACCCCGCATGCTCTCGAGACAAAACGAACACCATCCCAAAACAAACACGGCCATCCAGGAAAAATTGTCCTGCACAGACAACCCCAGCCCACTTATCAGTTCAAACACTCCCATCACATGTGCTTACACTCCTTTTGAAGGTTTAATTTTAGACTATTAAAAGTCCATTCAATCAAAAATTGCAAAAGCTTGGTGTCCTTCACCAAGGAGTGAGCAGTTATGCAGATTGCTCCAGGGACTACCAATTGCACAAGCTTTGTAGAGTATTATGTGTCATTTTATCTTGCCAAATTATTTGCATAATAGTGGTGCTGATTAAATTTCTGTTACAGTTTGATGGGCCAGTGCTAACTTGCCTCTGTTTCAAAGACAAAACATAGAATAAAGTGAAAACTAAAGCATTTGCAAAAATCAGTATCTTGTACTTAACTAAGCTGCTAATGTTTCTCTTTAAATTTTAGTATTTTACCAATTCATCTCAAATAACTAGAGCCTTTACCTAAAGTTAAACCTGCTCTACTGCAGTTAAATCTCACCTTTTATTTCTCCAGTTTTTGGCAATTCTGCCCCTTGAAGTTTCTTTTCAACAGGGAACATGTCCAACCCAAAGTGAACTTCATTGATTTATGCCAATTCAGAATCTGAAAAGATTTGCTCCTGCTGGAAAGAGATGTGTACCTATTCTTACTACTCTTCCTAGATTCATACCAGTGATAGGCTTCTCCTGTTTATTCAGTTTAATGCTGATAAAAATCAGCAAGGTTATGCAATTAGCAAGATACTAGCTAAGATTTTGATTAAACTTTCACACTCAGAAGTTCTACATAAAGCTTTGTGGTTCTAGGTTGGACAATTAATACAACCTTGGTCTTTGGGGTTAGGCTCAAAATCTATTCTCCCCCTGGCGTTAACAAGTTTGACACCCTGAAGTTTGCTGATCCTGGTAATGAGGTAATCAATAAGACAGGTTTATTCTGGACTGAGTACCATGAGAATTTGTGCCTGAAGTGCAGCCTACAGATGACACTTGATTCCTTAGTTATAATGAAGACAATTACTAGCGGCATCAAGCCAGTAACGATTTTACAGGTAACGGTGTCAATTCTATATCCTACTCAGATAATGAAATAGCCTACAAAGATGTGTTTACTCACTTGCTGAGACCACAGTAAACAGAAGCAATTTAAACTAGTTCTGCTTTTTTCACTGCTTCCACTGATAATGTCATGAGATGTCCATTATCGTGAGATCTTCTTAGATCACAAATCCATCATTTACAATAAATAATCAGTGTTATAATCTAATAAATCACGTGAAAGCGCTCATTACTACCTGACCAGCTTCCTCTTGTTCTTCACCACAATAGCAGCAAATGACTCCCATGGCCTCCAGCTGAGTGGCACCTCCAAGCCCTATGTCACTGTGAGGAGGGCATTTTTAGCGATGTGTGTATTTGCAGTCACAGAAGAGCAGAGACTGATTTAAGTAACCTGCTGTCTCGAGACGAGCGTGTGAAGAATTACCATGACCTCGATCCAGCCGTGTGTAGCAAACACCTAGATGATCTATCAGCTGCAGCTTGCAACACCTTTCCAGCCTCTTCCCCACTCAGGGTGATTGGCACAACCTGAGCAGACCCCATGCACTTCGGAACATTCACCAAATATTTCCCTGTTCCCACAGCACACAGCTGGCTTAAGGATTGTTCATGACAGGCACACCCATGTCCCTAATCCTCTTGGCAAATGGCAGAAATAGAAAATGTTGAGACTAAAGCTTTTTAAGAGTGCTCCCAAAAGCCAAGATTTTGTCCAAATGCAGTGAGAGCCTACAAAGCACATTCTGATGAAAGAGCAGTCACAGTTGCCTTACCTTATGCCTTCAGGGGAGAGCTTGTTAGGAAAGGCATTATCACCTGGCCCCTCCCTAGTTTAGTATTCCTTACAACACTTAATTTAGCCATGTCTGGGGACATATGCGTATGTTCTCCTTTTTTGGAAAGCATTACACATGTTTCTCACATCAGTGATGAAGGAAAGGGAAAAAGCACACAATGCCCTTCAAAAGAAAATGAAACTGATATTGAATATCTTCCTACTTCATGTAGTCTTTGATTGTTTCATGAAGGAAGTGTATTCAACCACACAGAGTTTTTGAAACCTTCTAGTCACACCTTTTTGCAAGTTCAAGTGTCACACCTACAATTTCCTGGACACACTAATCTATTTTTGAGACAGGCACTCCCTGAAAAATTGGTTCTTATATACTTCTAAAGTAAATATCTGTCATCCTATAGAAGCTGTGGGAAGTAGCAAGTATGAGTATTTACCCTGGCTAAACACTGCCTGAATTCTCTCTTGGGCCATTTAATCTCCTGTCTCAAAAAGACAATTTGACTACCTTTCAAAAGCTATTTATACAATTTTTTTGCTCTACTCTTTGCTTCCCATCTCACTAACTTTGCAGCACCAAAACATGTGCAAGCACATCTTCATCATTGCCACATTACAGATTTTCTTCACTAAGGTACTTAGCTCCTGCAGACTTACTGGAAATGTCAGGAAAGCACATCCCTGCAGTCTGTCACCCATCCGTGCTGATGATGCAGGTTGTGCTCTCTGCAACAGCAACTATTTACAGTACCCTGGCATTTCCCTTCCAAACCCAAGTTATCCTAAATTCCAAGTTATTTGTCCCAGGAAATTCAGCTAAGCCCAAGGCAAGGACATCTCTCTGATACTCGTCTACGGCATGCAATGAACATCTGGCCTATATCCACAGGAGAGGCAATGCTAATGCTTTTCAGCCAGTGGAAAACAGCAGATCACATCCATGGAAAACTTTCCTGAAAAAAACTGCTTCATGCAGCTACTACAGGAGGCCTGGTTTCCACCACACATGTTGCTGCATCAGTAGAGCCAAGGGATGGTGTGCCCAGTTTCAGACTACATCAGAAAAACAAGATCATACCTTGGATTTATTCTACACTGATCACACCTCCTTCAGATTCTCTTGCTAGATATCCTAAAGAATGCATATGTAGAGTATACAGACTCACCCTAAGAAGTTTGCTTTCCAACTTGTTAAGGTAGCATTTTTGCCCCTTATACCTAAGATCAAAGATCTTAGGTATGTCCTGTAGATCTTGGATGCTCTGCTGTTTCAGGCACCTCTTTCCCCTTCAGTTTAAGAAGCTCAGGCAAGTCAGACCACAGAACTGCTAACAAAGTTGTGAGATTAAGACCACTTTTTTTGGGGGGGGAACCTGTGGTTTTGCTTGGTCTGTTTTTTAATTAAACCAATCAAGAAAGATCATTCCTGCTATTTCCCAACCTTAGTTCAGCCCACTCACTACTTTTCCAGGCAAGTAAGTGCAGCTGCATCTCTAACTGTGAAATCTGATCAGATAATATGCAAAAATACCTGCAGTGAAGGTGCAGGTATTCATGACATGCAGCTCCTCAGACATGCCAGCATTTTTAGAAGACAATTAGCAATAGCAGCCAGACACTTTGACCTAGAAGGATGTAGAACCAGAATAAAACTGAGCAGATTGCCAAAAGACTTGCTAATTAACTTCCTCTGGGACTAGTCTATCAGTGGGATGTAGTTTGAAGCAATTAGGCGTAGGAGATTTTTATAACTTCACAGTTGCATTTCCTAAATGCTTCACATACATATGGAACTTCAGGGATGAGTTTGCACTGTGTTACTTACACCAGCCTATCATAATGGTATGTCCTATAACTGCATTTCTGTAGGCAGATGGATTATGACATTAATATTAAAGTCACTAACTCATATTTTAATGAGCTTTGCAGAGTATCCACAGAAGTTATACCTGGGCAATATATCAGGCAGGTTTTCCTCAGCTGAACTTGGCAAGCAAAGATTAAAAAAGTTCATCTGCTATTACAAAGGAGCACAGCTATCAGGGCTCCTCTGTCCTCACTGAGCAATCTGCTGCATTACAATACTGCTAATTGCCCCAGATACTCTTCAGCCCACATAAATAAAGGAAAACTTTACTAATGATCTTTGGAGGTTGCAGGCTGGGGCTTCCACTTTTCCTGGAAGCTTTGTGATTCAGACAATACAACTGCAGTTGTTCTCATTCTCAAAAGGAAACTAATAGACTCTCTTACTCTCAGCTCCTGAAGGAGACACCTAGTTGCTAAGTGTCCTTTGATAGCAGTGAAAAGAATATGCTGAATAAGAGAGAAAAAGCTACACCATAGGCAGATTAATTCAATGAAACCAGGAGTGCCTTTTGAAGACAGCAAATATTAACTATTAGCGAATCCCTCCTAGGTCATTCTCTATGTGGTCTTTTTTTTCAGATTTCCTTACTCACCAGTAGCTACCAGAGCTACCCAATGAGCAGGAGGGGACCAGCAGTTCTGACCAAAGCCAGGGCTGCCAAATTTCTGGCAGTGCTCAGGCAGGTACCCCAAGCATCCAGGGCCAGGGGTGACCAGCCACAGAGGAAGAGGCTTTGCTCCTGCTTACAGGGGGTTAAGGCATAGGTGCAGCAGCCCAGGACTGTTTGCTGAGGCCAAGCCAGGGCATCATCCAGCCATGGAGTTACAGAGCACATCAGTCTCCTCTCATCTGTCTTAAGACCCTTTTGTGTAGACTCAAGCACTTGAACCTCGTTTATGGTAAGGTCACACCAAGCAGGCTGCCAGCGAGACAGAGTCCCCAGGACCTGCACCCTGAGCTCAAGGAGGGGATGCACCACCTCACACTGCCCTGTCCCATCCCTCTGAAAGGCCAGGACATGAGGGACCTGCCTCTTTACACACGGGGCTGTTCCATGCAGGGGAACACACAGACCCCTCTGACAGGGCTGGCTCCTCAACACTAGCAGGAGCACAAGGTGGCAAGATTCCTGAGGAGGAGCCCCACGGACACACCTCATCCCTGCAGAAGGGAGGCAGCCCACACTGGGAGGAGGCCAGTGGGAACCACTGGGCTGGCTCCTCAAGCAAGCACTGCCTCCAGCAGCCCCTCTAGAGCCCTGCTCCCAGGCCATTCCAGTGCAGAGGTGACGGAGGGCTGCAGAGCTCCAGGTGACATACACCGTGACCGCAAGGCTGCCACCCTCACCCCGCTCCCAGCAGGGACAGCCAGAGACCCTGGCCCCACTTGCAGGTGGGCCACACTGCCAGGAATGGCCTCCACCTACAACTGTGGGGCTCAGCCCAGGGCAGGAGTGAGCACTGATCTACTGGTGCACCATTCGAAACATACCACAGATTTTTGCTTGCTTTTAAATGAGGGAAGACGAGTTCATGCACAGCCATCCAAAGCCTCCCCAGAAGAGGCAGAGGACTCCAGCCTGCTGGCAGCACGCAACTGCTCTGCCTACCACCAGCAGGAGGCTGGTGGCAAGCACTCAGGACCTGTGGTGGCCACAGCACTCCACTAGCCAAGGAGCTTCTGGGGCTGCTGGGCTGCTCAGATCACCAGCAGAGCCATCCCAGCTGAGGTAACTTGCAGCACCCTCATCCAGAGACACCACAACTCTTCCCTTCCCATCTTCAAAACTTGGAGATACCAGAACAAGCACAGGAGAAGGCAGCAGCCAGCCCTCCCCCTCCTCCCTTTCCTCTGCATTTATTAACTACTCGGTTTATCACTAATGCAGCCCATCTGTGGCAAGGCCCTCAGAGTACCACTGAAGATAAAAAGCCTTATTTAGCCTCCTCTCTCCCTATCCTTCTCTACTATTTTTTAATTTTATTTTTAGTAGGAATGCTTTGCCTTATCTCTGATTCTAGAAGTTTGTCAGTCAGGAGCACACTAACGTGCTCACTTCATCTGCTGTTTCTATCATTGCTCCACAGTCCCATATCAAAGGATCAGCAAAAACACCTCTGATCCTTTTTTCCCTTCTCCTGGGGTCAGAGAAAATAAAGGTTTATGCTAAGACTTGTGAAGACAGCCGTGGCATATGTTGGGAGGCACGGAAGGGGCAGACATTAAACCTGAACTGCCCCAGAAGCGCCCAAGAGGCATGGAATCCTGATGGGAGTCTTAGCCAAAGAAAAAACTTTTCCTATGGCAGAAATTTATCATTCTTCTGTTTTCCCATATGAAGGATCACACAGCTATGCCTTGCATTTGAACACACATGCTTCCAGGGAATTATTTACTCTTTCAAACCTGACAGCTCAGTTTATTTGGGAAGCACTGGTCTGACCCTACTGGCTGGGTAGACACTGCACTCCTGTCTTAAACTGGGTGAGCAGCTTTAGGCAAAGCACAGCGATTCAAAGAGGCATCATTGCCACAGAGGTTATTTAACCTTCCCTGCAGAAAGAAGGGAACCTGTGTAAACTGTCATTAGGATGTGCGTCATTCCAATGCATTATTCATATCACATCAATATGTTCCAATAAATTCATCATAAGTTCCTCCATTCTCTAAGTACATAAACCCAGCCCTAAATGCTTGAAATTTAAGTAGGCAAGACAGAAAAAGAGTGTCAAAATGAGGTATAAGAAATAAAATTATTTTCCCAAGGTCACTCAAGAGGCCTGTGGCAAGCTGAAGAACAAAACCTGAGTCTGCATCCAGTTGTTAACCACAGTGGCCTCATTCCCTCATCCCCAGTCAGTAGATCTGAGATGGTTTTTGCCTCCTGCCCTCTTCCTTCTTAATGTTCCTTCTTTTCTGAGTTTTAATTCCTGGCCCATGCCACATTTGGCAGACACTGCCTACACATCACAGCCCTAGGAGCTGTTATGTTATTATAGTTGTCCATTTTAATAAGGGTTTGTGTCTCTGTTTTCCCTATTTTGCCTTGTCATGTTCTCCACCTGGTGTTTGTGAATTGTTTTTACAGGCTGTAACCCTGTTCAAACCCAGGGCATGATTTACTGGGATTTGGATGAAGTAAGAACAAGAGTGCTGCATCATGGATGTGACCTCATCTGCCACCACACAAAAAAGTCTCCTCAAAAAGCCTGTAAAGTAACTGATGTCAGAGTTTCCCAGACCTACTGCTTGTGAAACTGTAAGAGTTCCTTTACAAGGCAGTAGTAGCAGAATGAGCTGTATAATGGGCAAGAAAAATTACTGTATCCTGTCCAGCCTTGGGGTAACCTTTAAACACCCTTTATGACAGTGCAGTTTTTATTAGTTGCTGTACTCCCATGCTAAAACACCACTAAGAAGTTAAGAAATCTACGTATTTGATTGTGTCCAATGAAATATCTTTTCTTTTCTTCATTGTAGCTATTACAGAGCTCCTGCATTAGAAACATTCCTATTTACAAAATCATCATTCTTTTATTTTTTTCCTAGCCATCAAACATCACTGGACGGGCCCTTCTGAGTAAGAGGGCAGTTTCTACACATCCAGCTCGTGAAAATTCCAGAGGAACTCTAAGATTCAAGGATTGTCTCTGATCCCTGAGTGAGCTGAGGACACCAGCCCACAAGGCACCCACACAACCTCTTTGAGTACAGAAGGTGTTTGTTAACACCAAGGCCTCAGTAACCTATTTTATAGCTTCACCATACTCCGGGACAAGGAGATGTTTTGCTACTAGGCAGCTACCTCGATGTTCAAATCAGGTTTTAATGTAAACTGCAAACAAATGTGTTTGTAATGTACAAAAAAAAAAAAAAAAAAAAAAAAATTGCAAAAGCCAGAAATAAATACTTACAAAAGGTGAAGAAATTAAAGAAAAAAAAATGGTAATGTATTTGTACCAAGGTTAAATTATCAAAACACATTTCCTCAAACACATCCGAACTATTTTGAATCTTTTCCTTATACACATACAGAATATTAATTAATATGTGGAGGACCTTGACAGATTAAACGCCCTTCCGTTTCTTATCTCTCTTTCTCAACAAGCCTTATATACTTCTTACTGATACCAGAGATAGCCTTGGTAATTTCTAACTAACCAGGGAAGGGAGAGAACATTTATTTTAATTGATAACAGTTAAAACCAGGACTCTCTCTAAGAGTGTGCATTTTGGTTCAAAGCCTCTTTGTCTCTAAACTATGCTTTTGATATCAAATTGTCCATAAAGCACCTACATTACTGGCATATAAAGCAAAATTAAGTCATTACGTTTATAACGCATTCTTTCTCAAGACTTGCCAGAAAAATAACTGACCCTTTCAGTATCTATACTTGAAAGATTCAATACATCAACAGAGTCATAAATCTTCATTATTTTAGGCAAATATTTCAGGCTTAAATTTCCTCTGTTCATGCTTCTGCAAAGCTACAATAGTTTAATATGTCATATTGGCAGCTTCTCCTAAAAGAAGAAAAAAGATGAGACTCTGCTTGTTATAAGGTTACAGGAAAGAATTCAGCATATATCTAGATCCATTAATTATCTTGATCTGTTAAAACACTGTGATCTCTTTTTTCCTGGGATGCCTTTTAGTTTCTCAACATATAACAAGTTATATCATAAAAGTCTAACTGAATTCAGAGAATTCATGCAGCCTTGGGATTAGATTCTCTTTTACTTCAATTATCTTCTATGCTGCACTCAAAAACAATGTAACTTTTAGGGCTATTTTCAGTGTTACTTGTGTCCCCTATGTCTCCCCAAATATGTGTATGCAGAGGACAAGTAGTTAGAATGACAGATGCCACCAAGCTGATTCCAGAGTCTTGTGCTGTCCCAAGCTACAAAGGCATGGCATTATCAGGCAACGTGCAATGTAACAAAAGGGAGGATTAAATTTACATCAGGCTCAGAGAAAGAAACTGTATATGCACCACTCAGCCTCATAACTATTTCCAGGTCCTGTCTCAGGTTCCATGAGTGAAAACATGGCAACATGTGCCACAGGTTCTCTGAGTGAGAGATACTCCAATAAGGGACAGACACCTCTGGCTACTGCAGGAGCTGTGACACTAGTTCCTCAGTGTATTTTTCTTAAACTTCATCATAATATCACCATCTAATACAGACTACTTGTAAATAAAGCAATCTACTAGCAGGCCTTCATATTTGGCAATCCTGGGAGACAGGAAAAGATTTCCTCTAGGTTAGGTGGCAACGATTTACACAGTTATTCACCAGGGTAATGAATCCATGCTCTGAGAGAGCGAGACATTTTTTTTTTAGTAAGCAATGTTAACAGAACTCCTTATTTTTAAACCTGTGCAGAGCAACTATCTCAGCTGCTTGTGCATTTCTCAACCAAACATGCTGGGCTGCAAATATCCAAAATAGGTAAAAAATAATCAGCCTTAGTACCCCAATATTTTGAAATGTTCAATCAAAACTATCCATCCATTTCTAAAATAAGACTAAGGGTTGACTTTGATGTTAAAAAATGACAGTGTTGATAGCTGTTTTCTTCAGATTGGTAGGGGACAGCTGCTTTTGACTTTTACTAGAGGAAAGCTAAAGAAGCATTTTCTATGAAGAAGAGAATCTAAATTTGATCTGGACCTGGTGTTCCCCAGCAAATCTGCCCGTGTTTGCACAAAATACAAAGCCTTCAAACAACAGCAGGCTGTTCATCTTCAGTACAGTTGTTTAATGGCTGGAATTTCCTCCTGATCGTGCATTCACATGATTCCTCTGCCTGCTGAGGTTGTGCAACCCCACAGAGCAACTGCTCATGCCTACATCTCACAGATCCTTTGTGTTACTGTCCTCTGTGTTTATATGCTATCCTCACAAATCCACACCCCAGGCCTCCATGTGGCAGAAGTAGGTTTTCTGTGTTTTCCATGTGCTACCTCCCTGTTTGCAGCATCTCCAGACCCGAGTGGTGCAAGGGCAAGGGAAAGCAAGGTGGCAGCTTCTCTGCTGATAGAAGGAATGGATCTTATGCTACAGCAGGACCTGAATCAAGAACATGGGAAATAAAGTCCGGGATGTAAACCAGGAAAAAGAGCCTGAGCAACAGAGTCTGGGATGGAGGTGCCAAAGACTCTTTGAGGTCCATGGAGAATAACAGGAATTGGAGAGGTAGCAAAGGACAAAGGGTAGAAAGGAATGTAGGTTAAAGAGAGAAGGAGAGAGAGGAACTAACAGAGGAACCACAAGGATGGAAGGTAATAGACAGGAAAATTAATGGATAAATCTACATCCACCAGAATATTCCCCTCCAAAGCCTGGAATGGCAAGCAACATCTCATGGCTTCCCCACTGTCAGAGACCACCAATGAAACCTACTCGAAAAAAGTCCTGAGCCCTGATCTGTCAAAGCCATTACAGCCTCTTCCTGGTGAGGACTCACCAACATCTTCAGGAACTCACTCCATTCAGCCTGACTGTGGCTTCAAACAGAGCAAATTTAAAAACAAGCCATAAATATGAAAGGAACATTTTTCATGTGGCAGAATCAGTCACCCCAAAGTGATTCCAAAACCTGCAGAAGAGCTCAACCAAAGCAGCCCGAGGCAAAGAAAGGCACACTCGTTTTCAGCTGTCTTTAGCTAGTGAGACCAACAGGCTGATGGTGGGCATGGGTGGGAAAACAAATTGCTCACGCTGAAGGTACTGTTGCTCCTCACTCAGGAGTCACAGCAACTCACAGTGGTGTTTTTGCAGCCTCCCACTGTTAAAATGTAGGAGCATTTACCTGGGTCAGCCTCTGCTATCCAAACCTTGCTGCGTTTTAGCTGTTGCACAACCCACCAGCTCTGTAGGACTGTGTGGTTCACGTACTGCCAGTCGCTTTATTTACACAGAGCAACTCTGCTGCTCACTGCAGGGGGAAGTTTCGAGAACGGACAAACACGGGATTATCACTCAGAAATTATTGGCTTCTTTCTCTGTGCTCAGAGCCATGCCCAGGGCCACCCACACAGCCATAGCTGGGGTGAGCTGGGGTTGCAGGCAGGAGACCTTGTTTTCCAACCCCACACTCAGTTTCTCAACCTCTCTGGCAACTCTGCTGGATATAGAGGCGATACTGGTGCAGATTTGCCCAGATGGTACCAGGGGCATCCCCCAAGATGAACTGATAGCAAGAGAAGCCCCCCCCACACACACACTTTGATCCTTTCCTCTAACAATGACTAGATAATGAATCTCTAAGTGGCCATCCTGGCCACAGACATACTGGGAGAGACTTAGGGCAGTCCCATCAAGGCCAGCAGGTTCCCCCAAACCTGTTCCTACAGAAGAGGGTGCACTGCCATGGGCTGTGTCTCATTTGCTCACTGGTCAGTGGGGGCCACAAGGAAAGCTTTGACATCTCAGACTATTAATAAGCAAAGTGAATGTTCTCCTCAATCCCACAAGATGGCAGGAGACACTCAAAAATTCCCCCTCAGTCAGCTGGAAGGGCTTTTCTGACTTTTGTAGCTGTCTACCAACTTCTGTGAGAAGTTAAATGAAAACTTATTTTTTTAATAGGACTGGAGAAGCCTGACAAACTCATATCAGTGAGTGTTCATGGATCTCTTAGGGGCAGTGGGATGTTATATCAGTGACTTGGCAGTACTGACAGACCCCTGTGGGGAAGTGTTTCATGTGGGAATAATCTCCAGAATTTGCTTTCTTCTAATAAGAAAAAAAAAGAAAAAAAGAGAGAGAGAGAGAGAATGAGCAAACTAAAAGTGGACAGAGGAAAATGCAATTGGCTTACATAAAGTTTTTATTTTTAATATCCAAGCTTGCAGACACTCTGCCTGCGGCATTCCTTACATTACTCACAGCATGAAGACATGAGAAAGCCATGAAAACTCAGACAGTTTGTCAAGAAAGGTCAATTTTTATTCCCTTCAGTTTACTGCTGACTTCTCCCAGTTAAGCACTTATTTTTTCCCCCAAGGACTAAATAAAAGCAAGTTCCTGCACCAGATCATATTCCACTCATAGGATGATAATCATCAAAAATGATCCAAAATTACTGAATTCAGTGCTAATTAATAGCCCTGTGAATGAGTCTGGTACTTCATGAAACAAATATAAACAAAAGGTCACTGAAAATTTAATGAAGTGTCTATAGTGGTATTTCTAATGCAGGAAGCACTAAAGATAATCTTTGCTTGATCAGCTTCAGAAGGAAGAATGAGGAAATACCCAAATTAATTCAATCACCCTGAAACCAGCTATCTCAATAAGTGAGTTTTCTTGTGACTGCACAGAGCAGCCATTGAGAGGTCAAAACAGCCCAGTCTGAGTGATGAAGGAGATGGAGCCCTAGGCTGATGTGTTTGAGGGAGGATGAAGCTCTTTGCCTGCAGAGTGCCCAGACAGGCAGTGTGATGGGGACGGGTCCTGCAGTGCTGAGGCAGAGGTCCGTCATCTCTCGTGACTCAGAGCTGCAAGCAATGGTGCTGCAAGATGTTAAAAAGAAAATGTTTGTGCTCAGAGGGCAGTACCTGGCTGCCACTAAGTGCACTATGGACCTGAATCTATGAACATGAGGCAAGAGGTCCTAAGATTGCATTTTTTTCCCCCTGATCTATCAAGTGTTCATGCCTTCTCCTCCAAGTAGTTTTGCAGGGCTAAAGCCTCTGGCAGGCACTGTATGCCACTTCACATGTTGCTTCAATCTCCTAATATCAAGTATATTTTTAACTATAAACACTTATACATTTATGGCATTTTTCCTATGCTGCATGTGAAATATATATGTGCTTTATTTCTCTGATCTCTGCTGTGCTAATTCAGCAGATATATTTTTGTATCTGATTTGTATTGCCTAGGATACTTTTTTTCTGACTTTTCAGAAACAGTTAACACTAAGGCACTGACCATCTTTGATGTACCTAATCCACCAAGGACACAGTGTTGTCTTTATGTGACAGTTACTGTCTGTCCCCTTGTGGCCAGAAACCAGACAGAAAACCCAGCCTACAGATTTAACCGATCATTTGCCTTGAGTAAGAAGGAACATCTTATTTTGTTGAAGAAGGAAGCTCTTGCACAAGTAATGGTCCCTAGATAGCCTAAGATTTAACTATCATGGAAGTCATTTTAGTCCACAGAATTCAGATTCCCATTTTGAATATTCTGAAAACTGGTCGCATTCATGTCTGAGCTCTGGGTTCTGCTATTGTCCATTTGCAAGCAAAATGGGGATCCAGGCCTGAGCTTCCAACAACTGTGGTGGTTGAATCACTACAAATGCATGAGCAAATTCAGAAATAATGATTCTGTTTCACAGATTCTCATTCACGGTGAAACACACACAACGTGGGCTACACCTGTGCAAAGCTTTGCACAAATGACAGCCACTACCCTTCTATGCAGAGAACAGAAAACAACTTTTGATTCCTTCCCAAAGCCTTTTAAGCCTCATGCCGAAATGCTGATCAGTTTTTCTCAGACAAGCGCAATTAAGTCTTTTCTTCAGGTAGTTAACACTGTAAATTTAATTACCATTTTCTAAATTTTAAGTTGAGCTGCCACTATAGTAACAGGTAGACTAAGCAGGAAGGTTTGGGGAGGATAAGTCCCTCCTCAGCAAAGGGAGAAGCACAGAAAGATGCACAGGTGGGAGGCACAGTGGGCTATAGAACAGGACCCATGAGAGAAGACTCGTGCTGCTCTAGAAGTAAAGGAACTGCCCAGAGCTGTGGAGCCAGAGTGAAATGAGTCGCTCTGTAAAGCACCAAGAACAGAAATGAAGGGTCCTGCATGTGAGACTACAGAGAGGGCACAGATTTGTGGAGCTCTGATTTATAACCTGCAGCCACTTAGCAAATCTTCTTCCCTTCCTTGTTTTCCTCCTTCTGTGCTTATAATTACCTCTGAGTAGAAAGACAGTTTCCAGAAGCAAGCCCATCTCAGGAGGTAGACGCACCACACGTACCGAGGCTTCCCTCCCTCCTGATGCCTTTCCCGAAAGTCGCTCCTGGCAGTCCCGCCACTAATCCGTCTCAGTGATAGGGTTTCACGAAGCACCAAGCATGCTCTTGGCAGGCAAACTGTTTGTGCATCTGGATGTAATAAGGAGCTAGACTCCAGCTGATGTGGTGGCTCAGCACAGCGAGCCACCAGGCGCGGCATGGTCAGTTTTTTCCTGCTGCCTGAGTTCAAATCGCAGCAGCACATTGGAAGCTGGTCGTGGTGTGAGCCTGGCGGTAAAAGCAGCCAGGCCACAGGGAGGGAAGGGAAAGGAAGGTCACTGGGAGTCAAACGAACAGCTGCTTTCTGGCAACGACACTCTGAAGGGTGTGACTATCTCTCACTGGTGGGAGTAGTCAGTGTTGCCCTCAACAAGAACATAGCTAGCCAGGAAGCATCCCAGTCCCAGAGGCTGAGAAACAAAGAATGAAGAAGATGAGGAAGGAATTCCCCAGGGGTGGGGGAGAAGAGATGTGGGCCCAGCTGGGATTGCTAACGAGGAGAAGGTCAGCACAGAGTCCTGGTGGTACTCCATTGGAGCACTGTGCACTGATGTACTTCCTTGGAGGCTTTTACTTTAACCTTTATCACTGCAGGAGGACCCCAGCACTGCACAAGCTTTCCTGAGGGTACTGTTGACACAAGGGTGGCACTGGAGTAACACCAGCTCTCCCAGCCAGCAGCATGTGCTCAGAGGGACAGTTCTGTGTAGGGTATAGCTGGCTTCTGGTCTCCAGCACTGCTGAGCAGCAGAAGATGGCAGGATTTTAGTAGGGAAAGAAGTTCCTTTGGGAATACTCTGAAATAAACTGTGCCCAAACCAACTCACTATCAGCTTGCAGGATCCCAGATGCAACATTTGTCCTTCTCTCCAGTCCTGCACCAGTGCAAGGCATTTCCTCCTGACCTCACGTCTTCACTGCACACACACACAGAAATAAAGGAGAGCAGCAATGATCTAGCAGTTAAAAGTCATGCTGAAGAAGAGCAAGCTCTCTTTCCAAGCAGACTTGGCTCTACACAGCTCCGCAGATGTTTTTTTCTTAAAAAAACCCCCCACAGTAAAACCCTAATTTAAATGTTATTTAAGCAGATCTGACTCTTAAAATACATGCAAGAAACAGATGTGCAGAACGGAGAAGTGCCATTTTTATGGAGTGGTTCTTCAGTGTTTGAGCCATACTAGATTACATTTGGAGTGTAGGCTCCTCAGCTACACCATGTAACATTTATAATAGTTTACAGCACACGGCCAAATCTTTCTGCCAATGAAGCCATGTGCCTCTTTATCAACCTCAGCCCAAGGTGGCAGTAAACCAAAATAAATGGGATATTAATGCCTTGTTACCCTATGCTTTCCAGATACCCCACACTTCACCCTACATTAGATCTCTCTCTCTGCTGTTGCTCAAGAAAGGGGCTACTTCCCCCTTACTTTTATGTCCTGAGATGCAAGTTCAGGAAGCACAACTCAGTGTAAGTTGTTTATCAGGCAGAAGCAGAGTCTGTAACCTTGTCAGGTCCCTGAATCCCTCATGTTAGTGTTTTTCTCTGACACTCTGTCCCATATTTGGGCTTTGGGTAAGCTGACAGGAATGTAATTTCTATTTAAAGATACACTGTCTGTTACTTTTATACTAAGTAATAAATGCAGGATTTGAAGAACAAGCACTAGGAAAAAATGGTTGGACAGTTTATATGTTGAGTCACGTCTAATGGAACACTTGCCATTACCATTAAAAAGGAGAAAACAACAACAAAAAAAGAATAAGAAAAAAGAAAAAAAACCCTATTCTTATGCACTTCCTCACAATCTTCCCCAAAAAACTCCCTTGGCCTGAAATTTCCCATGTTTGGTGTCTGCCCAAATGTGAATATTTAGATTCCTGCCAATTGTTTTCAGTCAGTTTTCAATTACGTGAGGATGAGAAATAGACATTCCTTCCTATTCCTATGACCAGGGTTATATTTTCCCATAGCTGTGCTGAAGCAATCTGAACACTGGAACTGAAGTTCAGTTGTAAAAAGCTATCAGTAGGGTACAATGCCTTCTGAGAGTCTGGGGAATCCTTTTTAAGTTTTACAGATGAATTTTTTACCAAGTAAAGGACGGTTACACTTGCTCCTCCTTCCACATGTGTGCTGCATGTGTATTTCAGTCAGAGATAATTACTTATTGTTGAAAGCAAATGTATCCCTCCTTAGCCCTTACCCTTCCTGAACATGCTCTTTGATAAAAGAGAAAACTGGATTCTGTTATCTCAATTTCTGCAGATGGCTTTCACAAGTACTTAGGAGTGAGTAATAGTTTGACTCTTGGTGATTTTCAACCATCACTCATGTATCTCTTTCATGTCCTCACCCACATTCAAAATTCCCCTTGAAGCTGATACTAATGTTGAGGAATAAACCAGAAAGGATCCAGTAAGACACTCAGGTTGCAGACAGCGTTGGGGGTAGGCAGCGAACTAAATGCAGCAGAAACTATATGGAAAATTCAACATCATGTTGGATACCAAACATATCATTCTTGTGATTTCCTTACAGGGACAAAACCCCACCTGCAGCTGAGCCTCCGCTTGTCTCAATTAACATTTGCTTTCTTTAAGCCTTGATTTAAAACACTGACAGTGACCTCCCTTCATACTGGCTAAAACAATTGCCTCTCCACTTCCCAATTTCCCAGCCAGTGAAGCACAACACTGTTCCTCGGAATTTATTAAATACTTAGTTCACCCAGCAGGAGCATTTGAGCAGTCAAGTGCTGCTCAGTGCAACGAAGCGTGACAGATTCAGCATCCTCCCCATAAACATGTTTTTCAAAATCTAAAGCCAAAGGTAAGAAGATCAACCCAATGAACACATTTTGCTTATAACATAAGCCTTCCTTCATTGTTTTTGGAGATGACACAAAGTAGATATTAATTATTGACAAATAATACAGGTTCACTGCTTCTTATCACTGCAAAAAGTAAATAAACCTAAGGGCAGCCTTCAAAACTTCCAGGTCCCTAGTCAAGGCTTAAAAAGTTATTACTAAGGAACTACTCCTGGTACCCTCTTGTCCTGAATAACACTTTTTTCTCCAATTAGTCCCACTAATGTCAGTAATATCACTCCTACAGGAAAAGCCACAATCAGGTTAAAAATGAAATCTATTTTCAGGTAGATTTTTCCTCAGTATGTGCAGAGAAAAAGGAAAGTAAAGGCATCAGGATCCATCCTCAGAAATAAGGAAAGTGAGTTCTAGCAAGAATAAACTCCCAGATAGGAAAGAAAAGAAAAATGAGAGAGTGCAAAAGGAATGAACAAAAGAGATAAAGCCAGGAGAGGAGAATTTATCTTACACAAACAGAATTTGTGTTGGCCCATCCGTCCATGACACAAGCACTAATGAGGCTGCCCATTCACAGAGGCCTCAGATAAACATACAGATGGCCATTTAAATCACCACAATGCAGTATGTGTATTATGTGAGCCAGTGTTTTCACTTGGAGAGGGTAAAGAGGAAAAGACAGAGGGCTGGAGATGATGAAGATAACAGGCCAGGATTATTGGACTTTTCCTATGCCTCAGCCTTCATAAGTTCTTCTATGAAAATGCTCATAAAGAGCTGGACTATAAAAATTCCAGACTTTACTGTTGGCATAATTGATCTCAGATATGTCACCACAGAAGGAGACAGAGGAGTATTCATGTAAGACATACAAATCTTGGAGAGGAACCAAGTGTAATATATAATCTTTCCTTCCCAGAAAACCATTCACGGTGGTTTTGGAATAGATTTAGGCTGTTAAAACCTGTTCTCCAACCTGTAGCACATTTTGAACAAAAGGTTTTCAGGATCACAATAAAGAACACTTGAATTTGATACTGTATTATTCATCCAGTTTTGAAATAAATAATTCCTTGATTATACCTTCTTATTTTGCAGAAAGGGGACTGAAGAACTTCCTCTTTAAAACAGCCTTCAAAGGATCTGAAATACTACAAAAATCAGAGACCAAATTCACAGTTGGCACAAGTGGGCACCTCCCAGTTTGAGTAGGTGATCTGGGACTCATAAAACCATTTTTTTCCCAGTTACAATTGTCTACCAATGCTATATAATTATTACAGTACCACTGCAGGAATTTTACTGTTATTGGCATTTTACCCATGGGAGTGGGTGTGAAAACCTGGTTTCTGTTTCAAGTAATTTTTTTTCCTTTGCAGTTTCCTCACATCCCTTTTCACTTCTCTTCACAACTGCTGATCTTTGGTCTTCCTGACCCTTCTTTTTCAACACCCTGTTGTCTCTCTAGTCTTCTTTCTCGAGGGAGTTCAAGTTCCTACCTTCTCTTCAAAGCCGTTGCCACGTCAGCAGTGACTATGTGATAAACCAAGAGGCCACAATCAACATCAGCAGCCATCATACAGCATCAGACAGACAGTCAGTCCCCTTTCAACGCCTTCTCTGCTATTGTTCTACACTGTCAGCATCTACCTTCTTAGTCATCAGGACATGTGGCCCAAACCGATCGCTAAGGGCTTGATCTGTGGTCTCTCCACTGAACATCAAGGAGAGACTCACACTGGGTTTGGCAGGCTGCAAGTCAAGACTCTGAGACACCATCAGAAACCTCCATTAGAGTGATGGAGGTTAGAAAATCAGCTCAGGAAAGCAAAATAAATACTTCCTGTAGAAATTAAACCCCATGCCCGAGTTGCTTACAAGTTCATCTCAAGAGCATGAGGAGCAGGGAATTGCTTGTCTAAACTCTGTGTGTTTGCATGTGTGAGCGAATGAGCAAGGGACATCCTGTGGGCCTTTTAGAGCTGGTTACATTTAGCTGCTTTGTGGCTGCTGCCAAATTTTTAGTAGCTGTGACTCATTGACCAGCTAGCTGTCTTAACATCTTGCTTCATTGTCCTTTTTCCCTTATAAAGGTTTCCCCTCACCCCCATCTGAGACATCAAGAACAATGATTCCAGATGTAAGCAAAAAGTTTTCCATCCCAGCACATCACAGGACCTGCAGGCGTGCCTCGAATGAAGATTGCAAATGATGTGGGTGCTGTGAGCCTGATGAACACCTTGAGAGCTGACAGATGACAGTGAGTACTCAAGGCAGTCTGCCTTGTTATATGGCTTCCAGGTGAATGAAAGATGAGTTGGCAAGATATTTTAAGATGTGTCTGTGCATAGCTCAGGAAGCAAATCTGAGTTCTTTGTTAAACAGACAGAAGTGTGTGGGATTTGGGGGGTACTTGCGAATACAGAGCAAAAGGAAACGGGGATATTCTGAAGAAATTTTATCAAAACACACACTAGATTTAAGGGAACAAAATCCAGTAGCTATTGGGGTGGAACAATACATGGAAGACTGTGTTCCTCAAGACAGCTTGATGAGAGACAACAGCCAACCCCCTCGTTTAAATAGGTCTGTGCTCGCAGGGTGAGACATGAGCACAGACGTCAGGACACACGAATCCAGTGTTTGCAAAGCACTGACACTCTCAGCCCAGTGAACTGACACCCCTCAGCTCTTGTGCAAAGATGTTCAACACTTGGCAGCACCGAGTTCCCCACCTGAGGATACGAGGAGCCTGCCTGGAGAGCCCATCCCTAGAAACGCTCGGTGCCAGAGGGGCGGCGACAAGCAGACCCCGAGAACGATTAATCCAGCTAGAGCTGTGGATACTCAAGGAGTAGAACAGCAGTATTTAGTGCTGAGCATATTTAAGGCTTTTGAGCTCATCCGTCTCCATTCGACTCTCCCTAGGCAGGAAATAGCTAATTACCTTTCCATGGCAGGAGCAGTTCAGCTCCTCCAGGGCAGAGGAGAGAGAATTGGCCGTAATTACAGGAGGAGCGCACAGAACACTCTCCCTGGTAGTGGAGGGACTGAGTTGCAGCCAGCATTTAAAGGCTGATTAGTATAACTGCCTGCAGTCAGTATTTACAGCCACTTCTCAATTGCCCTTACCCTGGGAAAAATGAGATGCTGTCAGCATAAAACTTACCAAAAAGAACAAAATAAATAAAATCATGTTTTCTTTTGATATTAAATCAATCATAATTTAAACAATTATTTTAACAATAAGATTTTTTTTTCCCCCTAGCCCTCCAGTGGTCCTTTTGAATTTCCCCCACAGCCCATGGTTTGGAAAATCTGGTTTCAGAATGAGTGAACTATACATGCATTCAATAATGGCTTGAATGAGTGTTACAGACATTGTTGCTAAAAGGAGCTGTGTGAATATTTTAAGTTATTGAGCAGGAGGGGTGGTAACAAGAACAATAGAAAAACTAAATTATTGTTATTTCGTCTCTTCAGACCTCAGTGCTGTCACACGTTTGCCCTTTCCCCTGAAGAGGGGTTTAGCTCCCTGATGGGCTCTTCTGGGGAGCTGTCTGAGCTAGCACAATTATTGTGTCACACTCTTATCTCAGGGACCAAATAATGGAACCAGGCTTTGACAGTCTCCTGTGACTTTTAATGAACTGTTTGTTGCATGTTCTTTTTGCTGGTTCTGGTGGAGGAGCGTGTTTAGAAAGCATCCAGGGGGAAGAAGAGATTGGTAAGAGGCAGACAGATTTAAAAAAAAATAAATCAATTGTAAACAAAGAATATAAGAGGGGGGATGGGAAAAGAGAGAGAGAAGGAATGTTTCAAAGAGAAAATTTTCAAGGAATAGAATTTGCAAGAACATTTCAATAGTGTGCTATTTATGGAGATCTTAAAAGACTGATAAAAATACAGGTAAACTGTGGACCTTTTCCCCTGGCCACGCTTTAGCTCGTGGTGGTCACAAAGACATCTGCAGCCTTTGCCTGGAAGCAGATCATTCGGGTCAAGAGTGAACAGGAGAGGGCAGCATCGCTTTAGACTTACGGTAAGGGCCGCTTATGGAAGTGTCTGGGAAACTGCAGTGGACAGACGGATCATTGTAGGACACCAGGCAATGGACTGATGAAGGGAGTTTGCCGGCAAGTACCTCGCTGGAAGAAATACTTGCATGGGAAGAGGATGGAAGAAAAATATGTTTTAAGTGCAGAGTAGAAAGCGACGTGAATATGGTATTTCAGCAGTGCTTTCGGCTGGACTCATTTCAACTGCTGAGTTCAGGACGTGAAGTGCAGCGTTAGAGCGCAGAGACTTCTGGCAGTTCGTTTAGCTGCATTCTCTCTCATCCACAGATCATTATACCCTTATACAAGATTAGAAAACCTATTTCAAAGATGCACAAATGGTACACCGAAGGTGGTAAGTACCTTGCCAAATGTGCCACATGGCATCAGGACAGCACCTGGATGGCCACGCTCCCCTGCCAACCATTGACCCACATCAAGCACGTCCATTGCACGAGGGCAGGGCACTGTTAGGATGGCACGATGGGTTTCTGAGATGTAATCAGCACACCAGAATTGCTGATTCAGCTTCAGATGAAGGATAAATGCTCTACTCTAATGTATTCTTTCAAACCAATTTCATAAATGCAAATTAATCCAAATCGATACCATAAATACATGAGAACATTTTAAACTCTGGCAAAGATACAGTAGCCTTGGTTTTACCAGTGGAAACTCCAGTGTAGTGACTTTTAGCAGAGGACAAAATGTGGTCCATGAACTTTTATTTTTCTTCTATGACAGTACTTACTAGAGGCAGTTTTGGATTAATGAGCTGGGGTTCTCTCTGACATACAACTTATTTAAGCTATGCAGTGTGCAAAATCACATGGCAGAGAAATTCCCCCACACATGAAAAACAGCCATGCCTATCAGTTGCCCGCTGGGCTCTGCTTCCTTTCTGCCACTATGTTATGCCTCCTTCAGTGAAGACAGTAATTCTCTTTACAACTGATGGTTCTGCCAGTACTGAATCGGCAGAGCTGCACAGGTTTTGCTGCTCTGTCCCCTCTTCAAATCAGGCTCACAACCCAGAGAGGAAAATGACTGACATTCCAGAAGAGGGTAACGGTACATTGGTTCCCAGGGAGTTATTTTGTTCAATCATTTTGCAATATAGGTGAATCACGGGTATATTTTTCATTTCATGGGCAACGTTTCAATGCCTCTGTTCTATTCACGAAGTATAGAATGAGACAACTGGGGTTTCATTTACTGAAGTCCACCATCCATGTAAATTAATTGCTTCATCTCGCTGTGGGAATTATCAATAAAGTACCAATACTGAGAGAAGTAGTCTTGCAGACAACTGTGTGGGAACGATATGAATGGAAACACCAAATACACATAAACCTTCATAACCACCAACCATCTGTTTGGACACGGACAGAATTCTAGAAATACAGGGATAACAAGTGCCTGACCTTTTTATTGAAACAGACATTTCCAGTAACTTTCTAATTGTAAAAGTATTTTCTGAGCCACTATTCTGTTACATGGGAAGTTCAACTGATTACACTTAGGATTTTCAGGGAAATGCTGAAAAGGAAGTGGTTTTGTTTTGGCATTTTTAAAATTTTATACTAAAAATAAGGGGTTTTTAAAACTATTTAATTTCAATAGCTGTGCTAGTATAAATGAGTCATTATCACTGGCACCTTGGCATATAACTGAAGGATTGCATATGATTGTGAACAAATGAAATATGCTATTTTAACACATTTTCAAAAAAACTACATTTTCAATACTAAAAAGCCAGATGCTCTTTAGTACTGAATGAACCATCTTAACTTTCCTAGCCCGGTACATAGAAGTGGCACTTGATTTAAAAGCAAGTTTCCATCAGTGGTCACATCATGTAAAGAAAACTAAAAATATTGTGAAAGAAACACTACACCTTAAAATTTTCAAATAAAGGGGTGACTAAATGCCATCTTGGATTTTCTGCTTAATGGTAATACTTTTGCTTTAAATATTCCGAATCAGAATGAAAAGTAATATTTCTATGTCAAATTTCCCAGAAAACAAAAATTCCATGCCGTGACCAATTAAAATTACCAAATGCGTGAGTAATCCATTTTCTCCCAGGCCCTTGGTTTTGTCAGCACTAAATTTACACACAATCATTTTTTAAAGAGATATGGGAGGAAATGCATAAATGCCAAGAATGTTTGTTCAGGGAAATGACACACCATCATTTTCCCAACATCTGGTTATTCTGGAAGGGCTGACAAATCTTCTTTTGGACTTATTAAGAGTGAAGTTATCTATTCTGAAGGGATCTGTGATAAAAGCAATTTTTTTACTGTAAGGAAGTTTGAGCTGAAGCTTCATACACAGAGAGAAAAGAGATTGGAAGAAGGAGAGCTGCTTTTGTTGGCCTGTGGCTCAGGAGCATTATCCGTCTTCCCCTCCAGAACTCTATTTTTAGATGGCCTCCAGTGCATTAGATCAAATGTATAAATTGGATGAGGTCAAACTGTCTCTGTCTGTGAATATGCAGCTCCCAGAGGTGTGCCAATATCTGTGGAATTCAGCTGGCTGGTATTAATCCGAACCTTGTCAAAATCAGACTATAACATCAGTCCTTCTATTAAAATGGGCCTAACAACCTTTTAACAGTTTGAAGCTAAACTCTCATTTAATTTATATTGATGTGGATGTAGAGATGTCAGCAGAGGGGGGTTTTTTTCTGTCATGTTTTCTTCCTTACTGTGTTAGCAGCTAACTGCCATCTTAGAAGGTCTTTGCAGGAAAAGGATTATCATCCCTGGAAACAGTAGAAATCCCATGATTTCTACTTTTCTAGCAGTTCAATTTTATTCTGACCAGTATCGTCAGACTGGCTTTTACATTGGAGCACACTTCTTTAGCTACAGGTGTGTACCTATAAACCTAAATAAACATGCACACATTTGATATTACAACACTTATTACTTCATTGTCCAGGCAATACAATAAATTAGCACACTTCAGCAGACCAAGAAACCATCCACAGCAAAACATGAACCCTTTCTGCTCTGCAAAGCTCTGAGTGACTTGAACATCGCATGTCATTTGTCTGGCCCTTGTGCTAAGAAGGAAATTTCACCTCAAAGCTGTGTGGTGTGTGACTGGCAGCCCCAAGCCCTGCAAGATTTATGTGAGGCTGCTGGTGGTGGTGTGTCACTTGGTAACGTAGGACTGCGTCTGTGGAGGGGATACCACGCAGTGTGGAGGCGAGCTAAGGAATTAAATGGGATGGGATTTGCATTAGAGCTTCACCAGAGTTAATCAGCTTAGTCCCTGAAATCTGGCTGCAACTTGCTGTATGGCTTCCTGCTCTGGTCAACAGAAACACTAAGATACAACACATAAGAATGCCTTGAAGCAATACAAGAGGAAAGGAAGCAATTATTCCAGTTCAGCTAGATAAGTGCCTAAGGGATCAACTCCCCATCTGAAAACTGTATTGGCATTCTCAGCCTCATGACACGGATTCTGCAATGGAGAAAACCCACATATAGAATGAGGTCAAAAAGTTAGCTGCAAGTATATTGTCTGGGCTTTAAATTTAACCCTGCCTTATGTCTAAACCCAGATGACTGAAGCATTCTGCTAAGTCTTTGTTGCTTGTGATTACAGATATTTTAAAATATGTGGAAAGCTCTGTGACTTGTTCTTTTCCAATGGAACTGGGGATTCAGTTCAGCAAGTATACAGGGTGATGGATACAGAGATCACCAGTTCCTTCTTGCAGCCTATTAATTTTACTGAGTATACCTCATTATTTAGCCTGTATGCATCAAAAAGAACACCCATCCTAGACTGAAATTTGTCTGGATTCACATTAACACAGAGATGAGAATTGCCAGACTGGACTAGCCCAGTGTCAGTCCACATAGTCCAACAATCTGTCTTTGATAATAACTAGCACCAGATACCATAAAGGAAAAAAGCCTCTATCCAGCAATAACCCCAGTCATTGAAGTGTTTTACCCCAATCAGAGAGAAGTTGGTGCCCAAAGCATGAGGTCTTTCCCAAACATTTGCTAATCCGGCTGGAACATTATCAGTGTAAATGTCTGATTCTTTCCAGATCTTGCTCGCCTTGTCCAGAGAAATGGTGTGGAATAAAAGAGCAGTTAGATGAAGGAGAAGAAAGAAATTTCCAAAATGTGGGATATAAACAAAGAAGGTTTGGGACAGAATGAAAAATAAACAGAGAGAGTGTCTGGAGGGAAGGAGAGAATGAAAGAAAAATTCTGTCCTTTAAAAATAACAGGATTCTTTTATAGCTCCCAAACCAGTGAGGCTTACCTTAGAGGGAAGAGTTTATGACTCATACCCTGTTTTGAAAGTCCAGCAGAGATCAGCAAGATGTCAAACCAAAGTTCAGCTATCTCTGCAAATGTGCTGATCAAAGTTCTGCCCAAGACAGAGCAGCAGGCACTGTGGATTATGTCAACTCAGTGAAGTCAGAGGTGACCATAGAGGATCTACAATCTTAGATCCTCTGCCCCCCGTCCTGCAGAATACAACAGTACAAGGGCTTAACATAAAAAAGGACTGGGATTTTATCTTCTGTGAAGCTCAAGAGGGTGGAAGGAAAATCTCACTTCACTGATAGCATAAGAGTTGAAGGCTACAATTGCACCAATGATAATAAGAATTCAGGACTAGCAAGATTTGTGCTTTCAAAGAACTAGTACAGAAAAATGTCTCAAGCTCTTGCCCATGAAAGCTGATAAAGAATTAGGATAATATGCTCTAAATATGGTATCCAAATCAGTCCCGTGTGAACATCCCACTTTGGGAGACTTGAATAATGACTTGCTCAGGGATGTAGTGCACAAGGAGAGATGGAAAGGAACATGTAAAAGTCCAAAGAGTTTGCAGAATAAAGGAAGATTGAACACTCAGAGCCATAACCTCAAAAAGAGCAGAGAAACTTCTTTCTAGCATACTAATATTGAGAGATCTTGCAAATGTGGACTCCACATGTGATAAATAGCCCTGCTTCCAGATCTCCTGAAAAAGTTTAAAGGCACAACTAATGACATTGTTAAAGACGATTTCTGTGCTGATTGATGTTAGTGCTGACATTTTCCATTTATTATTAAGATTGTTTTGCACTTGTAGAAACAGTAAGTGAGTGCATTTTGAAACTCTGATAGGAATTGGACATTCACAAATTTCTTGTCACCTGGCAAAGTCAGTTAAAATGTTACAAGCAATTATTTTAATCATGTTGAAGATTAATCATACTTTAAAACATCGGTTCTGGAAATAAATTCTAAATGTTAATACTGATAAATTAATGTTGCAAATGGATCATTATGCAGAGGAAACATTTAGTTTAATTGGAGTTGCTCCCAAGCTGCTCTACATACATTATATGGGGCACCAAGCTGAAACCAAGTTCTGTCCTTTCGAAGAAAAATACTACAGTCCCATCCTGGATTTAGTGTCTGCTGTAAAAGGAGCAAGGGAAATCAGAGTAGGTGCCTTGCTTGAATGTCCATTTTTAATCCAGCAGACAATTTCAACCAAACTGGACAGAGCATTCATAGAGAGTAAGTCGTGGCAAACCTGGTCAAAATAAAGACTTTACTAGGGCTCTCCCATCACGAAAAGAGACGCTTCATGGGAATACCACAGAATCTACAGGAGACTCAGAATTGGTCTGTAAGGGACAAGGCCTCTTAATGCAGGAGGCAGGACGTTCAGAAACATCTTTATGCAGCCACTTCCTTGAAAGAGAAAGCCATCATCCAAGGCTGCTAAAATGCAGGTCATAAAAACCTTTCCTTCCCTTGTACTGCTTTGGCTCTGGCTCTACACAATGGTAAAGTAGCTGCAAATGGGGCAAAAATGCTGGTATGAACTCTTTCTCCAACAAAACTCATTGGGGAAGGCCTGTGCTATGTCGGCAAAGAAGACGAGTATGAAAAAGAAAAGCTGTGTAAAGCTGACATACAGCTGGAACATTCTCAGGCTAGAAAGATCCAATATTGACAGATAGCTCTTGCTGGAAGCACAATATAAGGTGAATCTAACACTCTGAAAGCCAAGCTTGAGATGTGTTTCACATTGGTTTGAAGCCCTTTATGTGAGAGCATCCTCAGCACTGGTGTTGTTTGGGCCAGGGGGCTCCCAGAACACTTTGATGAGCCCAAAGCACTGTGCAGAGCTGGGCTTGCCTCTCTGCTCTGCCCTGTGACTCGTCTGTGTTTAGACACAGTCTGAATGTAGACATTTCTGCAGGAGCTCCCAGCAAGACAGATGCAAAGACACTCCACAGCAGCCTTGTCCAAAGGGTACATTTGTTCTGCACATCAGCATTAGTCATAGATGCAGCAGCCTGTTGGGTAATAACTCTAATACAGCCTCTGAAAGTCAGCTTCTTTAGAGAAGACAAGGGTCTTAGAAAAATTCCTCCTATTATCTTCCACAGAAAAAACATTGAGGGACATAGTTTTGAAATGCCAGGATCTCCTGGAAGTGCTGTTCATTTGTCCCAATCTCCTTACTAACTCCAGGGGTGCTGCTATGCTTCCTCGTGCTGCACACAGCATAATTCCTGCGCCTCTAAAAGATGGAAATGTCTTCTTACAGTACACCAACCCTTCACCATTCCCTGCCACCTGGATGGCCCACATGATGGGGCAGCTACTTGCCCTGACTGTTTCTTTGACGGGGAAGCTTTTCTGCTGGAAAACGGGCTAAAAGCATGGATTGTTTCTAGCCAGCCAACCACATTACCCTGGCAGTAAGAACAGAGCTGGATTACGTTCAAGACCATGCATGGAGTCCAGGGTTCTGTGTCCCAAACCCGATGACACGGACTAAGAACCTGAACCTATTTCAGGCTACCACATGACCCTGACATGTTAACAACTTGGGCTGTTACTGAGCTGGGTTAGATTCAAACCCATGGGCGAAGGTAAAAGGTTTTGTGTTCCATTACTGGCGCCAAATGTTCTGTTTTCTTACTTGGCTTCTTTCATGAGGGTGTTTTTCAAAGCATTTAGAAAGCACCCGTTAGCACTTCACTCTGTATAAGTAATGTAATAACGGGGCAAGTGATGTGGGAGGAGGGACATGGTGGGCAGGAATCATTATCCAAATTAGGTGTTAAGCTTTGGCTTCTGCCCCTACCTTTGGTGAGGGTTACAAGGATTAGTGGAGAGAGGGAAAAGAACTTCTGTTTCTAGAGCATGACTATGAAAATAGACACACTGGTAACTATGAACAAAATGGAAAAAGTAAATACAGTCCATGAAGTAACACCATCGGGAAAACAAATGTTCTCAAAGAAAAAATTTCAGAAAGTGCATAATTCTCTGCAGCATAAAGCATTGAGAGCCAAGGTCTGGTTTTTTGGAAAAGTTCCTTTGCATCTGGATCCCCATCAGACTTGGAAGAAGAAAAAGTCTAGGAGGGCTGTGGTTTGGAGTGCGCCGGCGCTCTCATTGCAGATTGTTCCATTTTCTTTGTAATAACAGAAGAAGTTTCATGTCTGACATAGAGAAGCCCCCATCCTCCTCTGTCTCACCTGAGATGTTTTTTGCCACAGTCCAGACACTGAGGAATGGTTAGAAAACAAAAGCAGGAGCTGGATATTGATTCCAACACAAGACTCAAATCACATATGCTACTTTTTGCTGTAGCACCAGGCATTGCTCACCTCAAGCCCTGCTTTTGCACTTCATGTGTGAGAAAGAGCTCGACACAGTCAGCAGCAGAAACCAAAAAACAAGATCAGTGTATACTAGCTCAATTCAATCCCTGAGAAGAAAATATTGTGGTGTACTGTGATGACCTCATGTTCCAAACAATGACACAACAGCTGTTAGCTATGTCAGACCATTGCACTGAGTAGCATCCGCCTAAGAATGGCAAGGGCAGTGTGGAGTATTTATATGCAGAACATTTAAGAGCATCTCCCGTTCTATGATCCATCTCAACTCACACGCCAGTAATGCTGCCTTACAGCTTGGAACACCTGCAGAATTCCACAGTCAAAAAGTCATTGACAAACTGCATCTATCTTATGTGAATAAAGAATTTAAGTAAGTTATTCTTGTCACTTTTCCTCCTCTGAGGAGGAGTCTGCATGAACTGAAGTCATGAGCCTGTTTTTGGCACTGTCAGGAATAATCCCTGAGTATAGTGAAAAGGTATTACAAAACAAAATAAAGTTTTTTTTCAGTTATTAATTCCTGAGAACACCATTGCCAACAGACTGCGGAACAATTTTTGTGTTTAGGAAGTGATACATAATTTAAAAGTCATAGTCTTTGGGATGACAGAGGAAAAATATCTGCAGCTTATTGCCTTTCAGATTCTAAATATTTTTTCAGTCTGGTGGTAAACCAAACACTTTTATGCGTTTGTTGACATGTCCAGTGCATTTGGCAATGTGCAAAATCCTTGTTATTTGGGTCAGACAAGTGTCCTCAAAAACAAGGCAACCCAGCAGGCCTTCCAAGCCAGGCTGTGCCAGACTCTGTTTGCCCTGGTTCGGTGGAAGTGACTGACAACCTACAGCAAGCCCTGCTCTGCACCAGGGCTGTGGCCTCTGCAGGGAGCTGGGCTGCCTGGCTCAGCCTCCTCGTTCTCTTCCCGACGGCTCAAGGTCAGACCCAGGAATCCACTGCCCTCCACGTGGGGCATGCCAAGAGGCAGCGCTCTTCACCAGCTTCCTATCGCTGCCTCTTGGCCGTGGCCCCAGAACTGGCTGATACTCATTTGGCAATACCCCCTTATTTCATGCCTCCCTGCTAGAAGTCACAGTGGAGAGACAGAAAAACAAATGGGCCATAAGCGCAAAACCTCTTCCCAAAATCTAAGTCTGTGCATAAGAAGAGCCTCTGGAGCATTTGTATGAGCCTACTGCATGAATTGATGGAATGAACTGCTCTTATTTATTGTACATGAGAGATTTATCTCCCACTCTCCCCTCCAGGTAGAGACTATCATAAACAAAAAGCAGAATTTAGATCCTTGGTGGTCTCCCACCAGGCCCTACCCTCCTTCCCTGCTCCATTCTCCCTGGTTGCTTCTTTGTGTCACTGGTAGTCTGAAACTAGAAGATGCTGTCTCATTTGGCTGGTAATTGTACCTCCTTTAGAGAGGAATCTCATTTCACAAAAGTTCAAGAACTGAAGAGTTTATCCTGGTTAGCAAGTTTGTTATCTTCAACGCTCTGACTAAAGGCAGCTGAAAATGAGGGTGGCACATATCTATGATGGGAATTCTCATATATATGATGGAAACTCTCCATAGGCTTGAAAGAGGCTTTAAAGCTGGATTTACAAAGCATTTCCTGGGCATTACATGAATACACCCTTTCTTTAAAATGTAGCAGGTGTGATCCAAAGATCAGATATGTTTACAGATACAAAGACAGAACAATAATAGCTTTTAAGATCTCAGACATGGAGATACAATTCTCCAAAACTGGTGTTTGAATCAACTGTTTTATGTCTCCAATGTAACCTTATGTTGCACATTGTCCTCATTCATTTGGGTAAAAGTATTTCTTTGAGTGACAAACCTGTAAATCCACTCAATAGCTGTGAGATTCATATTGCCTAGTCTTTTTCTTGCTTTATCATGCATGTCACTGTACCAGCTCACTTGGATGAGCAACTGGCTCATTTCAGGTGTGTGCATGGTAAGATCTTAAATGTACTTCTGAAGCTGCTCTTAAGCAACAGCACACTATTGAGATAGGAGGTGCAACCTGGGGAACAGCAGCTATCAAAAACATCCAAACCAAACAAGCTCAGCCCATTTTTCTTCATGACAAAGACACAGATGTTGAAATACATTCACATTTACATCAAATATTTATCACATACTCGAATGCCTCGGTTTGCAGCATGCATAAGCAGCGTTCAGCACACATGATTTCTCTCACTGCCACTTTTGTACTGGCAGCCAGGCAAACCCTGACATACAAACACTGCTCCTTTTCCTCTCCAACAACTACACAGCTGCTGCATTTGTGCAATTTGCTCTATGGTGTTTCTCATCCCAATGGAAAGTGCCTCTGATCTCTCTCTCCAGAGGCAAGGCACAGCCTTAACACCCCACAAATGTGCACACTACAGGGGAAGCAAAGGAGTGTGGGAGTTGACAGGTGAGGATGGTGGGAGAGCAGGAGCATGGAGCACCCTCACATTCTGCCCGCTGTGACACCTGGCACACTCCCACCAAACTCAGGCGGGGCCAACGCTGCACTGCCCACCGAGCACAGGAAGGACAATGTCTTGTGCCACAGTGCCAGCATGCCCAAGAGGAAGCACTGTGGGATGGGCTGAGCAGTCCCTGCTGTATTCCTGAAAGGGATGCATGGAAGCTAAGGAAGCGGATGGGGTGAAATCTTGTCCTAATTATGTTAATAGGAGTATTGTAATTGTCTTCAGTGGAGCTAGGCTTTCTCTGCATGGAACCTACCAGAAAATCCCAATACCCATTTGTATTTTCCTATTTCAGGATGAAAATTAGGTACAGCACATATTTCACTCACTGATGTATGGCTGTCACCGTGGAAACCCTGTTCAATAGAGTGTGAAAACTTTTACAGGACTGGCTGGGTTCATAAAGTGTTTAGCACCATTTTTCCCCATTAATTTTATTACAGGTACTATCATTCAAAAAGTAGGCAACCTAAGTGTGTACAAATAGCTGTAATTATACACTCAGCTGCCATGTATGTCTTCTAAAACAAATCCTGTACTGTATTTTTCAATTAAATTCCACTCTTCAAACATACCGTGATGATATAACAAGAACTTCTGTATTTTTCCAAGCATATACTAATTACATTTTCCACTGCAACATTCTAGGAGTAGATACTGCTCCATTTTGCAAATGGGGAAACCAGGGTACACAGGAGTCACAGATCTTGTCAAAATCGTGCAGCCAAGTCCTGGCAGATTCAGGAATGGAATCCGTGAGTCCTGACTCTTTAGTTCCCCCGCTCTGATCACCAGACAACACTCCCTTCCTCTGAAATAGGCTATTTTGATTGAAAACAGATGGTGTACATTTTTGGCACAGTGTTTTTTAACTATATTAAAATGCTCTGAATGAGTATGTGCTTATATCATACCTATGTATGTCTAAATGTACATACATGCATACTGCATCTATGCATACAGAAATAGGTATGAGTTAAGGACATATTAATTCACATATATTGTATGCAAATGTAATGGATATGCTGAAAGATACTTAAGTGCAGCTGGACAGCTGACATACCTAAACACATCAGCTGTAGTCTTCAGTGATATTGTAATTACACACCATGTATTCTCTCTCTCTAAGCAACAGACTTTATGCTCTTGATGGAGTGTCCACTTTGATGTAATTAATGTATTAAAGTTTTTTATCATTTGATGAAAAATGTTAAGTGTTGTTTCTGTAAGGGATGAATCATATCCTTTTTCATTAGCTCCAGGACCAACCTCCATCCTAGCTGAACAATGCATTTAGTGGGCACTGCCTGCATTTGTCGTGTTGTGGATTTTTCCAGCAACTGAGTTATGTCTTAAATAGCATACTTATCTTTTGGATTTGCTCTTTCTCTCACAGTATTTGCCCTTGAATTAAGTCTTCTCTAAACAGTTTGTTTTCAGCTAAGGACTGGCAAACCATGGATTTGCTGTCTGTCAGGATGAAGATTTTCTCACACATCATACCCTGGAGGAGATGACAAGGACCAGTTTTTACTTAACCAACTCCTTGCCTGCAGCCTTGGGTCAGGTAAAGATGGGCTGCCATATCAACTGGCAAACAGCTCAGGAGATCTTTTCCATGGTTGGAAATCACCAGAATGGTGATTGTAACAACTTGTAACAGTTGCTCTCCCTGGGCATTCCCAGTAAAGATGAGCGGGTGGGCCTTGAAAGCTACTCACAAGGGATATGCACTAGTTACAACCCCCTTTCCACAAATACCCTTTCCACAGCCCCTCCCCATTGACTGTATTTCCATTTCATGTATTGGTCAACTGGATTTTCCCCTTCACTTACCGCAAAAGAGGTAAAAAAAATCAGCCTTTAAATCCACAGTCATGCAGGGGGAGTTGAAAACAGCTCATTCCCCATGGGTATCCTTTGTCTGCACGTTGGCCCCAGCCACCTCACACCTTATGTGCACAGAAAGTGAGTCAAAATTGGGGGTGAGATTAGAATTTGGGAATTCTGTGCTTGCAGAAAGGGAACCTGAGCAAAAATAGTTATTTTGGTCTGTGCCAATTCCTTCTGGACTGACCCGTGAGTGTATAACAGAAAAAGGAAATATTGCTGATACTCACTGCTCTTCTGTCTTTTTCAGTTCTAAATCTGCAGAACGCGGGAATCAGGAAATGCCTGCAAAAAGGTTTCGAGAAGGTCACAGAAACAGAAGTATGCTACAGTGCTGCTTTATCTATGGATAAACAAAATATGGCCTCTTATTATAAAGAAAAAAGAGCTTAACCTCTTTCAGAACTGTAGGTCAAAATCCATAAAAAGTAGCATCGGTGTTTTCTGGTTTCAGACTTGATGCTGTAATGTGGTACTAAAATCTCCACAATTGTGTTTACAACATCAGGTAGCAGTTGTTAATGGAGAGTACCTTACTTCAGCTCTTATCTTGCACAGGACGGATTAGCATGCTTATATTTTCCTGTCTGTTTGTTATGCTACAAAACTAATATTCTGGCACAATCCACTCTTAGTAAAGATTTTTTTTATACTAATTTCCTCTGTATCAAAAGATACAGTAAACACTTGTACTCAGGATAGCTCTCTTGCAATTCAATACACCAAGCTATTTTGCTCTAATGTTGCAAAATGTAATACAAATTTCCAAGTAGAAAAAGTGTTAAAAGGAAAGTCTGTTCTTGCAAACTATTATGTGGTAACCAGGCCTTTCTCATATCAATAAAAAGCTCTCCACAGTGACACTCTTGCCCTTTCTCTAGCCATTTTCTGCCAGGTAGGAATCAGAGAAATGCAAAACAGCCTTAAAAGCTCCATATCTGATCAGGAGAAACTCTCCCAGTGCAGGTCGGGCACAGATTGACAAGGACGTTGTTCCATTTCCATTTTAATAAGCCATTGCAAAGAGGGCTGAGGTAATTTTTCAGGCTGCTGTATGGCATGAAGGCAACAGCCTGAACAAAATCTGCTGGATTCACATCCTACAGCAGGCCAGTGCTGCCAGGACGACGAGGCTGCTTGAAGGCACCACAGCTTGAGCCGATCTGGAATGCTGGTTGCATGCAGTGCTGGATCTTCTACCACTGGTTCTGGTGGGATTCAGACTACTCTCTTGCCTTTTAAAGTGGAAGTGGGCTCTCCGTTAATAAGCTGCCTTATGTTTTTTTGGTGAGTACTGAATAGAGTCCAGAAACTACAGAAAAGTCATAAGGAGAACGTAACTTGCAATGTATATCCAATACGCAGAAGCCTGTTTTCTCTACAGCACTTTTCCTCTCCCATGTTCTGAAGTTTTTTCATGTTCCCTCATTATCTCCTTATCTTTACGAGTCAGAATAGATACCCTATGATAAACATGTGCAGGAAACTAAGCCTCAGAAAACTCCATGATTAGCCTGAGACTACTTGGTGAACTGGCTGGAGATGGGAAGACTGCCCAGCTCTCTCAGTAATCCACCCTTGGCCCCAGTTCAGCAGAGCACTTAGGTACTTGTTTAACTTAAGCAAGATACAGTGCTTCAACTGTGAATCACAGACCTTCTCATTATTATCACTTTTACTGCAGGGTGAGGGAATTAAGTCTTAGGAAAGGCCTTGAAGCAAACTGGAGCAATAAATTGAATATCCTGTGGCTCTACACCCCGGGTCTGCCAGTGTCCCTGACCAGAAGGAGGATGAGGTTCAGAGACCTCGGCCCAGCTAATTTTCTCCTCCTGCAGGAGACAGCAGAGAGATTAGTGACTGCAGGATTGCTGCTGTGTTGAGCTGTGCTAGCCATAGCCAGAAGCTAATTATACATCCACTTGCCACTTCCCTCATTATTCAGTCAAGGAAGAAAATCTTCACTTTGTTGGAAAAGCCAAAAGAACAGCTGGTAACTGCTGGTACCTTTTTTTAAGAACACACAACTATGGCTATCACTCTTCATTGTAAAATCACAAATCTTTGCAACATCTTCAAAAATCTTTTTTCATTACCAATTTCCACTGGAAAATTGGAAACCCAATTTTCATGGCCTCCAAAATGAAATCCTGCGTTTCAGGAGGAAGCCAAGAAAGTGATGGCAGCAAATGCTGGACTCCAGGTGATGAATGTAGCTAGACCTTGCTTCCTCCTGATGCACCACACATGGAAATTGTTGGTGTTCTGGGCCTCCTGGGGAAGAAAAGGTTTTGAGATATAGCTGTATTATGATTAATGTTTCTATTACATTACTTGACTGAAGTTTTAGAAACATTCCATTTCATTTAATGATTTTACGTCACCTACAGAGTGTTTTGCCATAGTTTGGGACATTAAGGGGAGGCAGCAACATCTCCATGGTTAAGGCTGAAGTTAGCAACTGTTATAGCACCCTGTTTCCATCCCTTCATCCTAACTTTGGCTTGGAAAGCTGCTTGAGTCTGAAGCTTGCCAGGTCTATTTTAGTCACTTTTGCAAAAACTGAGGAAAATCAGCCAAATTACTTTCAAGTTGCTAAAACTTACTGTGATTGGAAATATTTACTTTTAATTAGTACTTTTAGTCCTTGTCCTTGCTTTGATTGATTGATTGGAATTAATCCATAGCAACACTCCTGCCTAAAGAAAAATTTACTGTCACATAAACCTGTCCCACGACTGTGGCTGTAGAGAAATGTCCTTTTCCTGGTATATGTATGCCCCACTGGGACAGGTTATTGTCCATGACACGACCTCTGGTGCTTCTCTTTGCCCATATGCTGGAGACTGCCCCTCCTTTTGATGTCTAGGGAGGTCCAAGCAAGGCCCAGCTTCTTTCAGCCGAGGTGAGCTGAGTTATTTGGAAGAGTGACAAAGCGATGCATTGCTAACCTTGCCCTCCTGCACGGATGCAGGTAGGGAGCACTCCTGCCAGCAGATCTGCTCTCACCTCTCTCAAGGAGGTTCCATTCACCGAGGGAGCACTATCAACAAAATGAAGCTGCACCACTGGCCAGCACCTCCTCCCACAAGTACAATTATTCCCAGTGCTATTCACACACGAGGATCCGAGCCAGTGTTATGTTCACACTTTTTGATTAAACTAGTACAAGTATTTGTCTTTCTCTACCTCAAAAACTACATGTAATCACACTTCTAACCTTTCCATATAATTAAATCTCTTAATTTGTGCAGTGACAGTTTACAAAGAAAAATGGTTGACATTGTGCAAAGATATAAAACACTCTTATTTTTCACAAAACTGAGTCAAAACAGTTTTGTTTGTTTCAGAAGGAATTATGAGTTCACTTATGCTCTTGCTGAGATCAAGGAGGCTTTTTTTGGCATTGGCTTGAGTGGGGTCATTACTGAACACTATGTAACATTTAAAACTGGTTAGATTGGATGTTATAAAGAAATTCTTCACTATGGGAGTGGTGAGGCACTGGCACAGGTTGCCCAGAGCTGTGGACACCTCATCCCTGGAAGTGTTCAAGATCAGATTGGATGGGGCTTTGAGCAATGTGGTGGAAGATGTCCCTGCCCATGGCAGAGGGGTTGGAACTGGATGATCTTTCAGGTCCCTTCCACCCCAACCATTCTACGGTTCCATGATTTCAAGATTTTCTTCTCTTTGGGAGGTGACCTGAAGTTAGCTGCTGAGTGACAAGAGGTCTTTACTTCCAACAAATGCTTTCCTCAAGTGTCTCAAATTTTACAGAGCACTTCATTTTTTCTGTTAGTTTTCACTGCAGAAGGAATCAATCTGCAAAATGTAGTACTGCCAAACAATAAAAGTGCTGGTTTCTAGTCATTGTTACCTGTGCCACTGCCATCACCTACTTAAAATGTGATGACTGATTGCAAATCTAATCCATGAAGGGAGAGGTGGGGCTGGCTGCTTCTCCTTCCAAATAAAATTTAGCAAACAAACTCAAAATGCCAACTGTTGATAAGCCACAATATTGTGATTTCAATGTGCAGACCATGATTAAAGCACCTCTTTACATTAACTGTCCTTTCTCTGATTAAAACAGATTTCTGCCTGAATTGCATCTGTCCCATTTTCTGTATCTATTCTCCCAATGAAATACGTATTTTAGACCTTTGATGCTATTTCTGCAATTCTCAAGTTAAAAAATAAGTAACATAAAATAGAGGCATCACAGTTTCCAATATATCAATATTCTTTCATTAAAATTCAAATAAACCAAAACAGTACTTTAAAACAACAACTGAATTGGTCAGACCTCTAATCTGAAAATTCCACAACCTTGGGGAAATCAAGATCAGTGTGTGATCTCTTGCACTCTCTTCGTAATGAGCTAGGCTCTATGAGCCTTTCTCTGACATAAAGTTAATCCAGCTCCATCCACCCTGGGTTTACACTCCAAATTAGGCTTCTTTCTGGGCTTGTTTTCATCTAAGTACAGAATTTCCTGGGTTTTACAAACAAGTCTTTTCTCCCCTCCCTCTTCACAAGCTTCCCTCCCTCTTTCTTGCCAAACTCCCTGCCCTTGATTTCCCTTTTCTAAATCACTCTTCCGTCCCATATGATTTCCAAATTAGTCATCGTGTTCCCTCCCTCTCTCATCTATCCCGTTTTTCCTCACTTCATCCTGTTTCCTCACCCAATCAAAGATCTCTTAGTCATGAGTTTCCTCATTCCTCATCCCTTCCATCAATGTTACTTACATGACAGTAGCAGCTCTTTTTAAAAAATCACTTTCACAGTGAGATCCTCACTAAATTAATCCCTAAGTAACCCTTTTAATAAAAAGAGTCCATAATACAGCACTGAGTGTTCACCAGCAGAAGAGGTACTCATTCTAGAGCAACAGACACTGAAAGCCTTGATTATGATCAGTAGAAACTATGGACCACTGCAAAGAGAGTAGGTTTAGAAGCAGCTCTCATGCTGAGTTATTGCTGTTGTAAGTTGAGCAACACTAGCTTTGTATAGGCATCAGCCAGATAATGTAAATGGATCCACTTTCCTTTTGAATCAATGGATTATCCACTTTCCTTTTGAATCAATGGATTGTGTGGCAGTGGCAGAAATTTGCATCCATCCAGTTTCACAAGTAAATATGTGGCCTTCCTCAGAACTCTTCAATTTAAGAAGCCACTTGACCGGATAAAGAGTTCTACGTCACTAAATATCTTCATTTAAGGGAGTGAATTATCTTGAGGAGAGTTCAACTTTTGAAGATGGCATAACACAGGTAACAGATTCTGGACATGGTGGAATAAAACATCAGCATAGACAGAGAAATCCACAGGAAAGAACCCGACTATGAAGGCTTGAAAAGTTGCAGACATTACAGACTACAAAAACAAGAGAGAAAATAAAATAACAGTCTTAGATTTATGTTACTGAAGAAAGGAAAATAAAAAAGAATCTCAGACTGCTATGCTGACATTAATTAAGGTTTACAGCAGCCCAAGAGCTTTGGCAGACTTGGCCCCACTTTCACAGGAAGAAAACAACATATTGAGAGATGAAACAGCATTGTCAGAGAGCAAACACAGGGTCCTATTTGGAGGTCAGAATGAGACGTGACTTTGGTCAGTTCCTAGTCTGCATCATAAAAGCAGGATTCAAATTATAGCAATTTCACACAGTTATAAATGCAATTCCATTACTTCCTCTCCTCTCCTTTAATCACAGAGGCTACCTTGTTTCTGTTCACAGCACAGCCCCCCTGGACACTTCAGCAGGGTCAAACCTGCTGCACTCTTCACAGAGAATTGTATGCTGGTGGTGGCCACATTCTCATTCATTTTAAATGAAGACTAAAACTAGGGGGATGAGGCCAGTACAGATCCAGTGCAGTGAGATCAGCATGATGCAATTTCTCTCTGAGGTAAAATTATTCTGTTCAGCCATTCACAGAAAATCATTAAGACTATAAATAAGACTCCAAAGACCAATAAAAGAAGCGTAAGGGAAGAGAAAGATAATTCCATATTTACAATGCCTATATATACATACACATTTATGATCACTGTTTTGGGATTAGGTAAATATTAAGCATCAAGTTTGCCAGGTACCATTTACTGCTTGTAGTTGGACTTGTCTGTAGACCTCACAGGAGAAATAGGTCTTGGCAAGGCAGTTGGAGAGGGAAAGAATAGTAGATTTACAAGTTTTTAAGAACATTAAAGCATGTTACTAAATGCATTATTATAGGTACTGAGACTAATTAAGTTCTGCAACAGCCATCAGTTTCAGTGAAGAGATCTCTGTGTTCGCTAGGATTAAGTTTGCTCCGGCAGCAAGATTGATGTGAAACTACGGTGGAACAGATTATAGAACAAGTGTTGCTCGACTCACACACGCTGGTCTTCAGTGTCCTCCTAGAGTGCAACCACTGTGTGCTCCATCTGCAGCTACCTGCAGTCTCTTCCAATAACCTAAGTTATTACTGTAGTTCAGGCAACAGCTGCAGGACCCATTTTCAAATAGTACCATCCCATGTCTATACACACGTCCTCTAAATTGGATGCCAGCACCGTTTATGCAGAGTACCACAAAATGTTCCTCAGGAGATGAACTGCTGTATCAGTATAAACGTGTCTATATAGCGAAGTTTTAGAGAACACAAAAGCCTGGATGCAAAATTTTGTCAACACATAAATGCCCCTCTTGAGTGCTTGTCCCCAGGCATGTAGTAGGTCTACCCCTCACATGCGTTATTCACCTGCTGGGAAGCATGTGGGGTCCCTCTCCACTTTAGAAATGGTTTGCACACCAAAAACAGATATCCACAGTATTTCACCAAAAACAACAAACCTCCGTCCCTATTGAGTACCCTGTCAGTATTCTTTTATACCAACAATAACTATTGAAACACTCAACATACAGGTTGTTAATTTATAAACTACTTTGTTTCAACCATATCCTCCTCATTCCACACTATTCCCTCTACTGCTATCAGCTTGCCTAATTTATTGTAAGATACAAATTCCCTATTATCATTAGTTATAGTTTAGGTACTGTAAACATTTGTAAAGCTAAGCAATAAGATGAAAATATTATTGTGATATTATTAAAACAAGAACAGGGTGAAACAAACACATGATAATTATGAAAGATACTGGGGTATGTTTGCACAACTTGGGTGTATTTTTAGGACGTGATGTCTTAGTGACAGAATGTACAACAGAAAAGGAATTTCTGCGTGTTACATTAAATTATTTTGTTGGTTTTCTAAATATTCTGGACTAAAGTCTTTCTTTTAAGGCAGAGAAAATATTTTTCCATCCCACGGGTGTACTGTGAGAATTACTCATCTGGTACATACATAACTCCCAGCAAATAAAAGTGCCACCAGTCATTGTTGGTGTTACCTGTTCCTCACAGCTTCTGTGGTATGACGGCTGACTACAGCCCAGTGAGTGTATCACCAGTTGTTGTGGGGATGCCTGTATATTTCTGGACAGGCTATTAAACAAGGAGAGAACAAACAATTCCTGGGTTTTGTGTTCAACTGCAGCTTACATGGTTTTACTCGTAGCCTCACTTGAGCTGAAAAGAACTCTGAAAAAAACTGACTTGATGTGCAACTTCTGTCAAGCAATGCTGGAAGAAACGAGGCTTCAGTTTTAAAACCAGAAATATAGGGAAAGTGACTGCGTTTGCTGGCTATCCATCCTTGTTTGCAAACACTTAGTCTGCAATTAAAACAAGGAAAGACTTTATAATTGGCTAAGGAAAACACAGTAACCTAAGTAAATAAGTGAAATATCCACACTCATCATATCTCTGGCATTGGTTCTTCAGTTCATTTCCCTACCAAGCGGTGCCAAAGTCCAAGGAGCTAACATCCCTTTAACTCTTAGTCTTCTTCATTTTCCCTCTGCAACCCTATTAATGGTTAATCTATGCTCAGGATGAACTTGGGTGACGTATCTCCAACCCCTATAGGAAGTGCTATCTGATCTGGGCCACCTACCCCTGCAACAGCAATTTATTTTTATTGCTGTCATCAGGCATCCCCCACCCCCAGCTTCAATCACAATTTCCACAAGTTCAGCGGAGAGCCAGCAGGAAATGCCTTACTCTCACTGTAAAACTGCCTGTGTGCCACAGCTTTGGAGCAGGCTCCTACCACAGAGGTACTGCTGTGACTGTAGCAGACAAGGACCAGCAGCACCCCAGATACTGGCACCAGGCTCTTGTCATACCAAGGGTGTACCCCAGCACAGGAAAGAAACCCTTACCTTATTCCTTTCCTCTCAGTTTAATCCTATCTTCTACCCAGCACAAGCTCACTTACAGTTGTAGTGGTTTCTAACATTTCTTGGAGTGCTTTGGCATAAAAAGCTTTTAGAATTAAATTCTCTGCACATTTCTTCATTTGCCAAGAGTCTGCTCTGCCATTCTGCATGCACAGGGTGGGAGTCATTGTTCCTCTCTACCTTCACACCAGTGACTTTATATACAGCTGAGTGATTCTGAGCAAACACACGGGACTCTAATCATATTGTGAATTACATCTTAATGGGTATGTAAGACTGTTGATGTTTTATATCAGCTGGTAAAAAGGCCAGTTTAAAAAGATAGTGTTATATAGATGCTTGTTACAGTAAAACCCAGCTGAGGGTCATCTGTTGGTTATTGAACTGAGGAAGCAGATGCCTGAGCCGTTTCCTTCCCTTGAGCTCCAGAGTCGCAGGACTTGGTGGGCTTCAGAAGAATGCTGAACTTCACCTACAGCCGGTGACCTTTGGGGGCTGTATGGCCTTCCTCCCCTTTCACCTGACTTCTGAGGGAGGACGAACTGAAGTTAGTTACACGTTGTCTTAGAGATGCCATTCAATCCCCTGAGCACCACAGCACATCCCCGACACCTTCGGCCAGGAGAGCTGCCGCGGTGTGCTGGTGGGCAGCTGCCATTTTTCACCCCGCAGGCGGCCCTGCAGAGATCAATGCAAAATCCTCTCATGTGCTTCTGCAGCGGAGTTTATACCGCCTAAGAATAAAACATGTTGATCAACGAGAGTATCCTTCAGCTCTCTTAAAGGATATGGGTTTGAAAGGCCCGCAAAACGAGCTTCTTTCCCCGGCGTGCGCTGTGGTGGCACGGTGGGCTCCTCGATGAGGGGAGGCACTTCGCCAGTGGGGACAGAACCGCCACGAGCCGACGCATTTTCTGTCACGTTTTTAAGCCCCCGAAGTGTGAGGCAGCCGGAGTCCGTGCTCGCACCTGGAGCTCTGCAGATCCCCTTGGAAGGGCGGGCAGGGGGAGCGGCGCCTGCCCGCCCTCCTAACCAGGCCGGGACTTTTAATCAAAGGCCTCATTGCCGGGGAGGCGGCTGAGCGAAACCGGGCCGGGCTACGGCGGCGGCTGCCCCGCTTGGCTCGGGGCAAAGCCCGGAGGGATCCCCGGCCGGACGGGCGGGTCCGCCCGGGATAGCCCAGCTCGGGCGGCCGCAGCCTGCGGGGAGCTGCGCTGCGGCCTCCCCACTCCCGCCCTCTCTCCCTCCCGTATCCCTGGGTCCGCCCGTATCCCTGCATTCCCTGCTGCAGCATCCCCTCCTCCCCTCAATCCCATCAGTAGCGGCGGCCCCGGGCTCGGCTCCCCGCGCTGCGGCGGCACTCGGCGGCGGCTCCCCCCCGCCGCGGCCGCCATGTTGG
>VWZW01000176.1:1137619-1258243 GCA_013397115.1 Edolisoma coerulescens
GCGGCGGGGGCTGCCGCGTGTGACGGCGGGAGGGAAGGAGGGAGGGAGGGAAGGAGGGAGGGAGGGAGGGAGCGGCGGGGGAGAGGAGGGCGCGGAAGCGGAGAGAGGGAGGGAGCGAGCCGGGGAGGGAGGGCGCCGCCGCTTCTCCTCCCCGCCGCCCCGCGCACGCACGCACACACACACTCCCCGCACACGCACCGCCCGAGGATGCCCTTTGCCCGGGGGGGCGAAGCCGGGACACCACCGCGCCGCCGGGAGTGAAGCCGCCGCCGCCGCCGTCGTCGGGGCCTCCCGGCCCGCAGCGTGCGGCCGGAGCGGGGACGCCGGCGCTTTCCCTCCGCCCCAGGACGCGCACCGGGAGGAGGAGGAGGAGGAGGGCGCCGTCTCCGCAGTAGCAGCAGCCGCCGCAGCCATGGGAAAGATTTGACAGGGCTCGGAGCGCTTTTGCCGGTGTGTCGGGGCGCGCGTCCCGCCCGCCGCCCCTCGGCGCAGCGGAGGAGAAGGGGGCGACGATGAAGACTTTAGTTTTTTTCAATCACTGAAAAGCCTTAAAAGGAGACTCGGTAAGGAGGAGGAGGAGGAAGGGAAAGGCTGCCCGGGGCAGGACGTGGCTGCGCCCTGAGGAGGGGGGGCTGCGCCCCACCCCGTGGTGGCCGCGGAGGCGCTGCCGGGGCCGGGGGAGGCGGCGGGGGGCGGCGGGGCTGCGCGGCCCCTCATCCCTCCCTCCGTCCCCGCCGGTGTGCGCCCTCATTTCTGCTGCCTTTTGCTTATATAAATACGTAAATACATCTGTTTTTCCCTTCCCATCCGTCCTGGGAAGCGGAACCGGAGGGGCTGTTAGCCCGTGGTGCTGCGGCGGGGCTCCTCGCAGGATCGCGCTGCATGATCTGCATTGGGAATGAAGGAGAAGACCTTCTTAAATATATAAGCGCGTGTGCCTGTGCACGCACGGTGAAATCGGTGTCAGGCAGTCTCGGTTGAGTCTGAGTGCAATTATTATTCTTAAAGCATCAGGAATGCCCATATATATATTTTTTCCCCACTTCTTACTAAGCCTATTTTTTTTTTAGGATAAATACTTTCTTCTCTTAAAAGTCATGCATTCACAGGTATCCACACTGTATGTGTGTGTCTGAAACTCCAAGGGTTTAGTTTCAGGCTGGGAACACCGAGGTGGGCTGGCAATTAAGGACCGCCACAGTTTGACACTTGTTAAAAATACTGTTGACTCTTTTTTAAACAACAAAACCCTCAAAAGTATTTTTTTTGTTGTTGTTTTTCTGGTAAAGTAATAATAATCATTAAAAAAGAAACCCCAATGCAAACTGAAACAACCATGTCTGGAGAAGTGCGTTTGAAGCAGTTGGAGCAGTTTATTTTGGATGGGCCAACACAGACTAATGGGCAATGCTTCAGTGTGGAAACCTTGCTGGATATACTCATCTGCCTTTATGATGAATGTAATAATTCCCCTCTGAGAAGAGAGAAGAACATCCTTGAGTATCTGGAGTGGGGTAAGTTTGAATGTGTTTATTTTGTGTACATCCGTCCATGTTCCTGTCTGCTTTGTATAATGTCTTTGTTATTTATGTGTGAGAGGATTGTTTATAACTCAGTGTTTTACTGGGAAATGTTATCAGTTTTACTGTGTTTAAACGTGGTGGTGGTGCTAAAAAGAAATCTGTATTGGTTTTTTTGCCTTTGAGGTATGCATGTAAAACATACTTTATATTTTTTATTTTTCTTTTTTGACATGGATCAGACTCTTGTATTTGAAGCATATTTGTTTGCCTTCAGGCCCAGCTGTTGAGTTTTGTGTCCTAAAGTTGCTGGGAATATGGAATGGTGAGGGATAAATTCTCTGACGCCTGGAAAAACATCAATGCACAATCCTCTGATTTGCTTCTGCAGTTGAATCTATACTGCTTTAAAATAAAACATGTTGATGAACGAGAAAATCCTTCAGCTCTCTGAAATGATAAGGGTTTGAAACATCTGTGAAGAGGGAGAAGATGACATTCTTTTCTTTGACATAAAATTGTTGCTGACTTAAGTAGATTGTTTTTTTCATCAAGAAAATCAAAGTTGAAAAGCAGAATGAAACTCTGTGTGCCCCTGGCACACTTTCCATTTTCTTTATTCATTTTGTGGGAGATAGGGTATTAGTAGATTTTTAAAGGAAAGTAGGTGAATGATAGTCTGCCAGTTCTTCTTAAGTTGTCACAGAACTGGTTGACTCTATTTTTTTCTTTTTAATTCTCTTTCTTCCTCCTCCTAAACTCAGATGTAAACCAGAAGATGCAGTCTGACATAAGAACCTTGATGAGAATGGTTACTGTATCTGACCTTCAGACTTCAAAGTCATGCTGCACTTCTGTATTTGCATACAGAACCATTTACCACATTTGCTTTGTAATAAATACATCAGCAGGCCTCCTTTATTAAAAAAAGCATAGTTTTGAAACACGTAACAGGCATTTGATTAATTAGGTGGTTGAGCTCTTCAAAATGAAGTCGCTGAGGAAAGACATTGTTTTGATAACTGATCTAACAACTTGAGGCTGATATGTGTGTGTTTTATTTTCCTGCTCCTCTCTGTAGTCATACTGACATCTAAAGGACATCTGACTCAGTAATTAAGTTTCTTGTAGTGTTCTTATTGCGATGGTTTTTGTTTTCTTATTATCTGGAGGAACAGGCTATAATTAATGCTTTCTAGCTAAGGAGGAAATAGTAATTAAAAGTACTTCTGAACAATCTTCCCTCTAAAACTGGCATACAGAAGCTGTGAAAAACTGGGAAAATATGATGGCTCCAAGGGTATTTTCTATGCAGGAACTTAGTGTAGTCTGCAGTGGATCTAGCCAGCTGATACCCTGTAAATAATGATAATAATAATAACCAAGTTAACCATATCTAGATGATCAGAGAAATAGTGTGTTTAGGACCCATTGTGTTGGGTGCTGGTGCGTTCAGCAGTGATTGTTTGATGGGTAAATGCATCATTGCCAGGCTCTGACAGTACCTGAAGATTTCTGTAATAAGCTTTCCCATCTGCTGATGGAAATAATACACTGTTTTGGAAAGGCTGGACTGGAATAAGGTTTCTTGCTGGCCTATTTTTCCTGCTATTTTTCCACTCTCATGCTCCAGCTGTGCCTTAGCAGGACTCTTAAGCTTCAGAGAGGACCAGTTGCTCCCATTTCCAGGGCTGAGTTGCTCTGGTCCTCTGTCTGCTCCCAGCTCTGCTGTCCAGGCTTCTGCCCTGGGAGCTTCTTCAGGAGGGTTTGTGAGGTGACATGGAAGAGCTGGAGGTTGCTGGAACCTGCCGGTGGAAGTGTCTGTGTGAATGATGGCTTTATCCTGCAGACCCTCCCAGGAGTGTCTCCTCTGAGGGCCAGCCCTCCTAGTGAAACTGGTGGTCTCTGGCATTCCTGTTGGGATCAGGGGGTTGGCAAAATCAGGCTCTTAGAAAGGTCAGGTACCCTCCAGTGCTCTGGTGCAGTGAAGTTACTGAGGGTACCCTCTGCTCTGATATAATCATGACCTCTCATATCTCTCCCCCCAGAAGGGGAAACAATGCAAGTGGTTGATTAGAAAGAGGTTATATGTGGTTTTAAAGTCAGAGATGTGCTGAGTAGTGGCAGAAGTGGAAGGCTGGCAGCCAGCAATCATGGACTCTGCCCCCACCTCTCTGAAGGACTCAGTGTTGAAGTGCTTTCAGCTCAGTTTTTTTCAGCTCCTCTATTTGAACAGCAGGAAAAATAGCACAAATTTTACACCAGGGAGTTCTGAAAGCTGTTGCATGTGAAGCTCTCTTGGTTTTGAATGTACCATATAAAATAGTGTGCATTAATTTATTTTTCCCATCAGTGAAATAAAACTTGGGGCCTAGTGTATCTGCTGGTGGATGTCAGCTGGATGCTGGCATTTTGTGTGTTTCTGCCAAACATCCACAGATTTGCTCGATTACTGTGGAGAGTGCAATCTGAATGTGTTGGAACTGGACAGGGAATGGTATGAACTGGTATGTTTGTGTGTTTACAAAATGCAAAGTACAAATTTAGTCCTGAGAACTGATTGTCATCTTAAGCTTAGACTGCCTTTTTTAAAAAATAAATTATTCTTTCTAGATGTAAATAAGGTTTATTTATATAGTATGTTATTTTTAAGAAAAGGCTAATAAACAGCTGTTCAGTGATCAGAGACTCCTGTTGAGCAGCAAGTAATTTTTTCTTGCTTTTCAGCAGTGTAGTTTTAAGGTGTTACTGTTTGGTTTTGTGGAGGGTTTGAGCTGGGGTTGCATTTGTGGATGTGTATTTTTATACAGACTGTTTTGGGTCTGAGATGTTACCTGCTGTGTTTCATGTAAGACTGAACCACAGTCTGATTTTTGGGGGGAAAGGTTTAGGAGGTATTCTACCATGGAAAAGCTAATGTCTTAATGACAGCCATGTGACTGCTGCTATATTTAGGAGAGCTAAGAAGCTTCATGTTCTAGTACTTAGATCTTTTAGGACTACTATATGAACTTGTAATCTAGAACTGTAGCTTATTTAAAAAGCTAATAACAGTAGAAGAATTGAGATCTGAACTAATTGTTCATATTTTGGTTTGATACTACAAGTTTAACTCAGCAGGTGGAAAAAGTAAGGTCTCTACAATGTGAAGCTGAGTTCTAAATTTTTGTAGGATTTCAGTCTTTCTTGGTGCTTGAAATGACATTAGACTGCTTAGAAGTGTCAGGTTAATTATTTTGTGGTTCAGAATCTGCTTTGCTTCTAAAATCCTATCTTTGGCTTTAAGTGAAAACATAATTGCATTTCCTCTTTTTATACAGTATTAGTTTTGTGACTTGTTAATAAGATGATTTGATTTTGTTGTTTATATTACATAGGTATCTTAAATGCTAAGACAGCCATGGAAACAGCCATTATATTTGTGTTCTGAGGGTTAAATCAGGGCACATTTTGAGATAAGAGGAAGAAACTGGAACATTTAGATTTGGCTTGTTCTATGTATTTGATGCTAGTTTTCATTTTTATCTCTATTGATAGTTGTATTTGTGATTTAGAAAAGGGCTTGTCTAATTATAGCAACTGGAGCTTACCAGAAAAAGCTGTTGAGCATTCCAAGCACTTTGCATTTTCTTTTCTACTTGTGTGTGAGTTGCCACGCTGATGCAAGAGTGTAAGGGAGGTAATGAAGACTGATAAGGTGGACTTGAAAGAGAAATACAGCGATAAAAAGAAGCTTTTGGAGATGTTTTGGTTCTGGGAAAACTTCATTTTTAATGGCTCCAGTTTGAATTCCTTTTAAAAAGAAACTAGAACAATGTTATTTAGGATGTATTGAAAGAATAGTAGAATAAACCTCAAAATGTGTGGAAATGAAAGTGAGGGAAGATGGAAGGCACCACCAATACCATGGTGAGGTCACTGAGTTGATGAAATCTGTGCTCTTGTTGGAAAAATGTAAACTGTCCTTCAGTAAAATTTTTGTTTGGTTGGTTTTGTTTAGTTTATTGTTGGTTTTGTCTGGTTTGGTTTTTTTGTTGATTTTTGTTCTTTTCCTACCAAAGAAAGCTTTGGAAGATGGAATAGATTGTTTTCATTTCATCTCTAGTAGAACTGAAATGCATGGTGTTTATGCAGTGCTGATATGGTCATACACTACACTGTCATCAGGCAATTTAAACTTGTATTATTCAGTTGTGCAGCATCTGTTCTGGACATTGAAAATGGTTCTATCACCATACAACCAATTTTTCAAGACAGAGTTGTGGAGAGCTTGTCTGTGTTGTCCTTCTGGTGATCTCTCTCATGGTTTTTTCTTAAGAAAAAAATTGTATGGCCCTTTTTGAGCTAGGTTTGTTTATAAATTTTAGTAATGAAAGAAAACAGAATTTTGTCTCTAGACTTCTGCACCTCTTCTTTGTTACTCATCTCTATAAAAGTCCTGAACAAAATCATTGTTGTTTTCAGCTATGAGTTGCTTATATTTTGTTTTTAAAACAGACTGTTAAAAAACCATCATTCATTTAGGTCCTATTCTTAGCAGACGGTAAAAGACTTAGCACTCAACTTCTTTAGTTTTGTTTTGGTTTTTTGTAAAGTAGACTTTGGTGCTCAGTACTCTCCAGCCTTAGTACTATCTAACCCATTAGAAATACTTTTTTTTTCCTAATTACATTTTAAACAGTATCAACTTCTTTTTATTCTAGTCATAAAAATGGGAATACCTCTTGGTCTGACGTAAACAAAACCAGTTATTCAGTTCTTTCTGGGAAAAAACATGCATCTTGCTTGTCAGGGCCACATAATGTGGTTAAGCATAAGCCTAATTTTAAATGTGAGTTGTTTCATTGCTTGCAGCTGAGCCACATGAAATGATGGTGCTCTGTCAACGTAGAAGACGTAGCATTCTTGACACGTAAATTTCTGACATTGCTTACAGTAACACTTTACTGCTTATTTTATGTAATCTGTTGTTTCTGTTACACAGCTGCAGCCAACAATTAAATGCTTTTTATTGATTAGGGTGAAAAAAGAAGGTTCTTCAGTGCTCAAAAACGACCTTCAAATCTCCATGTTTCAGAATATTGTGTGAACATCTTCTGTACAGATGCAGTTCTACACCAAATTACTTGAAAAAGAAGGAAACAGTATTTGCAGGAAAATACATAGAAGAATAGTTGTCCATGCAGGCTTTAGTGTTAGGTAGCTCTGTGTTTAAGGTCTATACCTTTTAAATTGTGATTTTTTTCCACATTTATTTCAGTTTTGATTCTTTTCTTGAACAGGGTGAACTAATTACTCTGAGTTTATCAAATGATATCAAATGTGATCAAATGAACTTTGAGACCATCCAGTTAATTCTACTTGTTTTGTATTAAGTTTCCAGTAGAGTGAGGCATTAATCCATTGTAACATGTTTGTTTGTTTACACATTTTCATTACATTAAGTGTTGTTTTTAAAAAACCCTTAATTTTAAGTAGAAATAGATTTGAAGGGTGTTCTTTTTGGCTGTTTTTGTTCTGTTGGGCAGGGGAAGTTTGGAAGTACTCCAAGGCTGCCTTTTTTGGGGCATATTTGGGGAATGTGTCTTCAGGTTGACTGACTTCTGTCAGTAATGTCCTGTTTGTTGCAAAGGAGTATGGCTTGCTTAGATAGAAAGCTAACTAATACTTAGTTTCCTGGAATTTTAGAAATGCCTTTATTCTGTACAGAAATTCCTCGCATGCTTTGCTCTAATGGGAACAAATGGAGAAATACAATTATATGAGTTAGTCTGCTCAGTGGGCATTATAAACCTCATGACAACACAATAAATTCCCTGTTACTAGGACATTTCATGTTTAAGGGTTAATCCAATAGTTGGGTTTTTTATGGTATCATCATAGCTGTGAAATGTACTGCTGAAGGTGTGTTTGAATTTTTAACCTCTGTGTAGGATATGATGCTCTGTGTGTATGTACCTGATTAAGCTCCTTCCTTGTCTTTTGGCCCTTCTCTCCTGGACTTTAATGACATAGTTTTTTTATAACCTGCAGCATATTATTATATCACAGTTGACTAAAGTATGAATATTGTGCTCTAAAAGCAATGAGCTTATTTGGCCCAATATAGTTCAATTCTTTGTTTTATATATATATTTTCTTTTTTTACAAAGATGGGTAGAAGCTACGTTTCTTTTTGAAGCTCTACCTTACACCCATTGATCAGTGTTTGAATCCTGAATAGCAGGAGCAAATAACAGTAATTTCACTACTGAGTCATACCTGTGGCTGGAGAGTCCAATGTTGTTTTGAAATTTTCTTGTGAATAAATTGCAAATACAGGATTTCCAGATACAAAGTGGATGCAGGCTACTATCCTGGAAATCACTTTCCCTATATTATTTTCTGAAAGTGAACTGTAATAAATTATCCTGGATGTGTCTTTGAAAAATATTAACCTCTTCTTAGCATCCCTAATTGCTTTTAGCCTGTAAAAAATTTACAATCTCCATTTGTGCAGAAAATTTCTAGAAGCAATTAGATCCTGCTGCCGAGCTCTAAAACCTGACTAAAAAAGCTACAGTGGATAGCTGAGGCAGAATTGAAAGAAAAGGCCAGTTTCTAGACTTTTCAAGTTTTATCTTTTGGCAAAGCAGGCATTCCTTCCATAAGTGTTTGTACTTGTTTAATTTGATTTTCTTTTTCTGGCTGAACAACTGGAATATTTTGTTCTACTCTGGTCTAACTTACCTCAACACATTATTTTTCTAAAATCCTCATTAAGCTTGGGAATGCCACTAATGTGGACCGAAATCTTTAAAAAATGCAAGTGATTTAGGTCAGTCATGTGCAATCTTTTGTTAATGACAAGATTTTTATTTCAAATAGTTTAAACATGACATTGGGCTTAATAATAACTGCAAAAATCTTCTATTCAGACAGGTCAGTTTGCTTTATTTCTAGTAATACAGCCTAATTAGGTTTACTAGCGGTCACCATGGATAAAATCCACATGAGGTATATCCAGGCTCCTATTACTTTGTGTTTCATAATTCTTCCTTATCCGTATCCAGACTTCCAGTTTGATTTAAATTAGTGTTGTTACACAGTACTGTAGATTTATTTTATTCTTAGGGATCAGCTTCTTAGTGCACCTTCTCTTGGCAACTTTTTGAAAAGCTTTTCATGGGGACCTTGTAGATGTTATGAACTGCAGTATTTCTGTAGGCCATTTTGAGGGAAAAAATAGATTTTTTTCAGCAATTTAGTGGAAATGTACTGTAATTTTTTTTGTGGAAATAAAAAGTGAGTTTAGTGTGCCATTCCAAGTGGGAGAGGAAAAAGCATTTGTAGATGTTAATAATGGTAATTACATTTCCTTCAAATGTTGTGGGGTTAGAACAGCAATGCTTTGTTGGTCTTTTGTTCAGTTTCCTTTCAGCCTCAGAGTTCGAGGTTTGGAGGAGGATGTGGTGGAGGGCCCGCAGGTCTCCATTTCTGAGTCCTTCCTCCTTTCCTCTCTCTGTGGTTTTCCATAGACAGTGTTATTCCAGAGCAGCTTGCCTTCTCAGCTGAGGCCTCGTGCCTTTCTTTCTTGCTTCCATTCTGTTGTTTTTCATCCCATCTAAATCTCAGTTTGTGTTTCTAATGCGGTGTGGATATCCATGTGTCAGTCTGATCTTCTCACGGTGAGAATCTTGGTTTCTGGATTTGGATTGGTTTTTTTAATTTGTTTTTCTGTAGTCATTCCCAATCTTTCATGATTTATTGGCCAGATTCATAATACAGAGATTGTGTGTGGAGAATGGTAGCAAGAAGTTGTCACCTGTGTGAAAAATACACACGAGCCTTTCCCACAGGTGCATCCATACCATGTTTCCTGTGAACACCCCGTACATTTCTTATGAGATCCATTGATTTACTATCATTAATCATTTTGCCTTGTTAGCTTTTGTAGAGCTGATGCCTTGGGCTGTTTGTTCTGGCTATGAGTAAGAAGTTGGGATATGAGTAAGAAGTTGGGATCTGTTTTACTCTTGTGGTCTAAATAAGATGAGACTTAAGTGAGAGTACAGTTTTATCATTTTAATACCTGAAACTAAACCAAAAAAGTGATAGGAAGGGTGGCAATTACTCTGCCCAGTGGTTTAAGAAAATACCATTTGTGCTGTGGGGACACCACAGTCCCAAGGTATTTCCTGCTCTTGCTCATTAAAGTTCTTTCACCTTTACCACGCTGCCTTTTGTAAATAAAGCGCTGTGTTGTCTGAATGTTTTGCAGGACACATAGTAACAAGAGGAGGAGAAGGAAATAGGAGTCATTATTTTGATTGCAACTCACTGGTTTTATCTTAGGTGAGGGCTGACTCTACTGTGTCTTAAGGCTGGCTAAATCCACTGATCTTTGTTCTGCTGGTGCTGGCGTTGGCAGAGGGACACAATCCAGTTGAAAACCAACCCTGCAAAAGCACGTTGAAATCTGTCAATATGGTTCTGTGAAGATACTGTAGTGGTGTTTGTATAAAAGAAAGGGGCTAGGACTGTGACAGCCCAGACTTTTGTGTCTTCACCCACTGCAGCTCCTGTGCTCCAGGCTGGTTGCCTCTCAGATCCCTCTAGCCTACAACAGAGCTACAATTTTGAAACAAATTTTGAGGCTACCAGCTTTTTCTGATAGATATTTGGTGTAGGAATTCAGTGAGCCTTATGTTTTTCCATAACAGTTTCCAGAAACTTTTCTTTTTGCAATGCGAAAGTTTCTAATCATGAAGAGGGATCTTCAGAATAACTGTCTGATTTTGATGATGGTAATTCCTTGCAAAAAGAAAGTGTTGGTATATTTGTGTGCTCTGTGGTATTTGGCATAGTATCACTCAGTGTCTTTACACAGCTTTCCTTGTATACTTTGTAACTGAAAGACAAGGATTCTTATGTTAACACACTTGGAATAGTTTTGTTCTATTTCCCCCAACTTTTAGAAAACACATGATGTACTATTTTGTGATTATTTAAAAACACCCTTTTATAATTTTGATAGAGACTGACACAAAAGAGACTTGTTTTCTCTCTAAACTGATATGTTAGAGGAAATTATAGAAGCTGCTTCCTATGCAAACAGAAATTTGCAGAGAAAACCATTATCATTTTGCTGTTGTGTCATTCCACCTCCAAGACTGACTACTTTCATCTTCCCATCTAGAAGGCACTTCTGGGTAACAAAAGATGTGCTTCTAAATTTCTGCATCTTTATATAAGTCATAATTTAACTCTTGAAATTAAATTAGTCAAATGGGTTTTTCTGGATCTAAGTAGGCTGGCTAAAAAATATACTCTCTATGCTGTTGTATGTTACTGGTTTTTCTGAAAATAAGGAATGACTTAATATCTCCATTGATGACAATTCATACTCTGAAAATGCAAACTCTAAATAGAGTTAAGGTTACCAAGAGAAAATGGTATGCAACCTATATTACCACAGCTGGTGTGTATTATTTTGTTAACTTGATATTTCTTGGTTAACTTTATCCTTGAGTAACTCTTTGACTTCAGAGAAAATGATCTGGGAACCAGTTGCTTTTGGTGGTGTAGCTTCTTAGGTGCTTCAGTGAGTATCTGTGTAGCTACACTGGTGACTATATGCTGCAGGAGCTCATGGTAAGGCTTGAAAAGTCTCTTCCTGGCTGATTTAGCAGGGATGTCATCTGATCTTATCAGCAGTAGCCTAGTGCTTAAACTTTCTGGGGGAGAAAAAAGTGTGCAGCAGGGGCAAGGAGATGATTTGCTGTCTGGCTACGCTGTTCTTGAATTTTTTGCATTCTTCTTCTCCAAAGCTAAGATCATGTACTGGAACTGGTATTATTTATTGACAATACTACATTCACTTTGTGATCCTTGACACTACCAATAGGAGGGAATCTCTTCCAATAAAGTCTTGATATTAGTACTTAAAAATTTGCTTTAATTTCACCATTAAGTTTTCTTGATAAGGAAACAAACCAGTCTAAGGAGTTTTGGCTTTATCTTGGTCATATTGTCAGTAAATGTATTTAACCATGTGTATGATCATAGTTATAATTACAAAAGGTTCTTAAACACCCCAAAATCTACATGGTATGTTGCTGCCCATTGATTGGTTCTAAAGCCTCAATGCATTCAACTCTTAACCAGTCTGAGTTTGTGGCACTAAAACCTTTTGTTGACATCAAAGTGTCATATGATTATGACTTCAAAACTTACATAATTTTATTCCATGTGACCTTGTGATTTTTTGTTCTCCAACTACCTTAATTAGGAAGTAGTATGGTTTTTGGTGATTGTTACTGATGACAGGTCGTGATCAGCAAAATGAAATTTTACACTTTAAAACCTAGGCATTAAGCATATGCAATTCTGTCTCAAAAGAAAGTTTCTTATCTTGTGTCTTTCACTTCAGAGAGGGGTTCCGTCTTTTGGGGATTTCCTTTTTATTTTTTTTTCTTTTCCAATTTAAGGAAACAGTTTTCTCTAATATGTCACTGTCAGATCCAGTTGGATCAAATTAATTCACGTGTTTGGGGAAAGTATTTTCTTTAGTAGTTTTGATGTTATCCCACTGATTCTTAAAGCAGTGAAGAAAGCTTTGTGACTGCTAGATTTGCATGGCACTTTTGCTAACGTTAGGCTGCCATTTGTTACTGCTTTTATTTTAGATTTTCAGTTTCTCTCAGACACTCCTTCTCCATCTCTCTCTGTATTCCCTGTCCCTGGCATGTGAAATCACGCACTCTTACAGTGACAGGGTGCAAAGGTCATTCTTAGCATGGTTCCAGCATCAGAGCTACGAAACCATTTCCTATGGGAAGCGTCAGAGGAAATTTGCAGTAGATGGAAGATGGTAAATGAAGTAATTTTGGCAAAGCTACAAGGATTTCTTCTTGGTATGCCAATCATTTATTTTCAATAACACCCCTACCACCATCCCCCTAAAAGCTTGTGGCAGAATTTTTATTACCTTCCAGAGAAGCAGGGTCAAATTACACATTTGAATTAAGCATAATAACCTGTCACAGGGGCTTGGGGTCCTTTGTGTGTGTTTGTAGAACACAGTGCAGAAGAGCTGCATTGCTGCTACCTGACGTCCCTTCTCAGAGTATTCCCATCAGACAGAAATATTTGAAGTCTGTAAGTGTGCTGCTTAGGGACATTTTCAGACTCACAATTTCAAGATAAGCCTCGACAAATAAGCCCAAATTCTCTTCTTTCTCTTTGCCTTAGTGTCTGTCTCATACCATATTTTTCTATGTCAGGCACTTGAAGACCTAGGTGCTATTTTTCCTGCTGCTTTTTTCTCTTTGAGAGAAAAACAGCCTCTCCACTGAAAGGCCATTTCCCAGGTGGTGTGTCAAGATTTCAGAAAGTTTAGACATCTGGATGGGGATGGATTCATCACGTGGTAGGCATTGACTTTAATAGCTATGAGCCAGAATTGTCATGTCTGCCTGGTAGGAAAAAGAAAGTGTTTCTAATTCTAATTCTGCTCTCAGTTAATGGAGATAAGCATGATGTTAATTCACTGATATCCTCATGTTGTCAAAGCAGTTCATATTTGCTGCTGAACTTCTAAAGAAAGCCAAATCATTTGAGGGCATTAACTGGTTAAGTATTTAAAACTGGACTTCAATTACTGTAGCTTTTTCTAGATGTCAAGAGAGAATATTTTCTTTATTTTGCTTCACTTTTTTATAGTATACTTTTAAAATGTGTATTTATTTCCAGGTTGGGAGGCTTGTAAATAGACTTTTTTTTCTTTCAGTTACTTTCCTGGTGAGAAAGTAATTTACAGTAATATTTGGTACTTGCGTGTATTGCCTTGAAAACCTGTTTGAGAAAAGTATGTGGTTATTAACATCTTAAATATCTCTGCAAAGAAATGGAGGCACTGCTGTGATCTGTGAAGGCAATTTAAAAATCAACAGAAAAGCAGTTTCTAGGATCCAGGTTTATGTTTGTGTTCCTTCCAATTTAATTTTTTTTTCTTCGAAGTTTTTTGAAATGTTTGTTGTGGAAATTCCTGAAGGTGTGGGTGGCTTGTAACTTCTGTGTGTTTAAGGGCTTTATTTATTTGCTTAAATTTCCAGCATACTGTTTGGGTACCCTTTCTAATCTTACTTCTGTGATCTTGTTGCTGTGATGTCCTCTTTCCTCCCTCTCCTGTACCTTTAGCATTGTACAACTTGAAGCAGTGGCAATTGTTTTATTTCTCAGAAGGGAAGTGCTCTTTTCTGCAGTGGTCTGGTGGATGCTTGCCAGAATTGTGTTTTGAGCGACTGTTTATGTGTGTTGAACTTAGACCTCCATAAAAATTAATCTTTTAACTCATGGTTTGTTTGTACCTCACCTTTTCAAAATCTTTCCTGCAGCCCTGTGATATGCATGCCACTGGCATTTCAGGAAAGTTTTCCTGGAGTGTCTTAATGTCTTACATAAACTGAAATGCATACATTTAAATCTTGTCTCATGCTTCCAATTTATGAAATAGGTCTGCACTGTGCCCTGCTGCACGTTAGGGTTTAGCTTGAGTGGCCTTTGAGGAATACTGATGGTTGTGGTGTTGGAGCAAGTAACTGTCAGGCTGCAAAATTCAGAGCATTGCTACACTAGAAACTTTTCCCATAAAACTTCCTATGCTTTCAGGAAGTCAAATATGATATCAGCAGAGATAACCAGAAACTCTTCGATTATGATCTCCAACTAATGCTGGAAATTGCCTCCTGGAAAGCTGTATCTGCATAGGTATTGCTCAAAAAAGTTTTAACTGAAGGTTGAGGCAGGTTCTCCTATAACCTTGTGCTTAATCATCAGTTAAGGTGAAAAAGACAGTATAGGTAGGCAGTTTCCTAATACTGTCACTTCTGTGGATCAGGAAATTCCCCTTCCCTACCCCTCTTTTTTTTCTGCCTGGTGCTTCTGAATATTTGCTTCCTGCCTGTTTCCACTGGCACTCTGAACTGCCCTGTGAGGAATTGATTTTAAAGCAACTGTGCTAAGTAAAAGTCAACTTTCCATCAAGAATGGATACTCTGCATTTTTTGTTAACTTCGTTTCGGTGTTTACTGCTTAAGAACTTCTGAGCACATTCTGTCGAGTGCCCAGAGGTTGGTTAGTGGTCAGTCTGTTTTTACAGCAACTTAGTCATGACATACCAGAGAAGAAATGTGGATTTTTTTTTTTTTTATGTAGTACTGCAAAAGAACTCAAGAACTATTTATGAGCTATTACTTTGCAGATAGCAACTGTTTCTGAGGCACAGTGTAATTTATGTAGTACATAATGCTTTGCATCAGAAGTTATTTATGGGGCAGCTTGTTTGATAAGAATATTTCTGAGTGATTTTGCTGCCTCATTATAATTTGCATTTACTTTGTGTTTCATTTGTGCAGAAACATTTTGTACGAATTGCTGTAATTTGTCTTTTCGCTCTGCTGGGTTCAAATGGCAGAAGTTCTTGAAGTGTCCCAAGGTAGTTATTTATGCTATACCAGGAATAGAGGAATCGGAGCTGGCATTGAGTCTCTCAGAGTTCTTCAGAAAAAGTATGGCAAGGGTTGGAGTTTGCCTTCCATGGCCTTCTGCCATAGCCAGCTCTTGTGCATACTTTTGGATGAAGGGAAGGAATAACTATTCCTCTGCTCTGGGGAAGGAATAACTGTTCCTCTGCTCTGCTGTTGCACATTTAATATTCATAAAACGACAGTGATTTAGGGTTCTCATTCTTGATGTGGTACAGCAGGACTTTAGAAACTTGCCTCCTTTTTTTTACAGTCAGGTGTGGAAGGTCACCAATGAATTGGTGCTCTGACGTGGTAGGCTTACTAAAATGAGTTTGTTTTCTTACTAGTCTGGGGAGAGTGGAATTTGGGGTTTTAGTCCAGTCTTGGCTTCATTAGCGCATGGATAGAAAAGAGTAACTTTTAATGAATTCTTTGATTGTTTAAAGGGAGCTGTCTTGAAAAAATTAATTACAAAATATTAAACTTCGGCCTGACCAGATGACATCTGAAATAATGGGCAGTCATTCACACCTGTGTAAAATCAAAGACAGAACAGTAGTGGGTTTTAAAATTGTTTTTGTTTTGTTTATTTGTATGGAACGGTGACATCTGAATGAAGTGCAAGCTAGTGCAAAACCAGATCCTACGTCACTATTTGTTCTGGAAAGCTGCACTAGCTCATTTGTGGTTTTCCTGCTTGTAAATAATGTAGTTAGCCCACCTCCTGCTGAATGTTTTTATTCTTGATATGATTCTCCTGATGTCTCTGCTCCTCTGAACCATATTAAGGAAGAATATAGAGCAAGTTACTTGGTGATTTCTTGAGTTAAATCCCACACTGCACGGAAGAATTTGATGTTCTCCTGGAGGTTCTTGAGTCTTTCCCCCCTTCTTTTCTCAATTCTATGTAACAGAGGAAGTTTTCTTTTATGTAGGTTAGTATAGTAAGTCTCTTCCATTTTGTGAGCTCAGGACTATATAGGTGAGCTGCAGATTAAATGGAGAGTAATTCCTTTACTCATCCCTTTGAATGCTTTTCCCCTCTTGCTTGTGCCTTTAACTGTTAACTGTGACTGAATGGCCACACGCAAAAATCTCCTAGTCTTTGTTAGCACAGTCAACATCTTTGTTTTAAGGTACTTTTCTGCACCAAGCATGATAATAATTTTCCTGTGGGTTGGTTTACTTCTTCAAAAATGTTACTGCAGATGGTTGCACTGGAAAAGAAGAGGCATGTTTCTTTCTTGTGAGTTCATTAACTGCATACGGTGCATAATTTTGGAGCTTATTAGCTGAGAAGAGTAGTTAGGATTCAAAACTTGAAGTAATGCATTTTTTTTTTTATGTTGCTTACAGTGATGGGGGAAAGACAAACACAAGAAAAGTCAATGTGATTATTTTTCTTTCCTTTTTCTTTGAAGCCTGGTAGCTCAGGAAGGAAGCTTTACCATGAAAAGAGACGTTGGTGTGTTGCCAGTTCAGTGGTGCTGCGGAGCACTGACCTTCTGGTCGTGTTCAGGGCACTGGCCTCTGCTTAGCTGCTGCACAAGCACAGAACAAATAAATGGTGGTTCAGAACTGCCTTCCCACATTTGCTGAGAGTTCTGACTCATCCTTAAAATGTAGCCTTTTGTCCTGAACTAACCATGAACCCTAAAGCCTCTGCTCCCCTTACATATGTGTCTTGCTTTCGAGTGGTTTCAACTTGATGATAGGACAGGTGGGACCAAATCTTGCTTATCTAATTCTCAGAATTATTCCAAGTGTGTTGTATGTTCAACATGAGCTGAACAGTGTACAAGGATTGTCTTTGGGCTGTTTGGCGTGGAAAACTGTTTCTCCTGAATTTGAGGAGTTTGTGTCATACATGAAAGCATCCCCACTGCCCAGCAGATGTCTTGGTCTCAGGCATCTCTGTTAAGATCAGAAGCTGGTCCTACCTGTCATTTGGAAATGCAAGGCCTAAGTAACGACCGAGTTACTGCTTTTTTGTTTTGTATCAGCTGAGGTTTTGAATCCTTCCACACTCACTGGATGTTGAGCATTTGTTGTGCTGTTTCAGTGATGAAGATGTACAGTGCAGCTCCACGGTTTGACATGTGCACGCCTGCAGGGAGTGAACTGATTGTTGGGTGAAGTATGTTTGCTCTTGCAGCAAAACTGACTTAAGAAGTGAAGAAGATGTATTGTGTAACTGTACCTTGTTGAGTGGACAGGAGATTTTTATTTCTCTCTTTCCCAGAAATACAACACCAGATTCTAATGGTGTAGGAACTGAGCAAGGAATGGCAGTGTTGATGTTATGAAGAAATTTATGTTATGTTCTCTGTGTATCTATAAAGTAATTTGGCTGAGTAATACTTGAGCTAATTCTGGATTTGCTTGAAAGCTCAGAGAATTCCTCCTAGTCTGAAAGAAAGGGTATGATTATCATTTATAGCTTTAGCCAAAATAGCCCATGTTATACTTTACTCTCAAATGGGAAGGTGAGATGCATTCCAGAGTGCAGTGGGGAGTCTTTCTGGGCATTGCTTTTCAGGTTAATGGGGTTCCCTTCTATACTTTTTCTCTACTTGTGGGCACTTAAGTAGGACATGAAGCATCAGAATTGAGGTGAGGAAGAAGGAGCTGCAGGCAGCCAGTCTCTGCAGATCCATGGTGAGTTTTAGGCATGCTGCAGCAAAGAGTGGGAGACATGTTCATTGCTCCTTCCAGGGGCTCTGCCAGGTGTCAGGCCTGGGAGCATCCACTGCACAGGATGGGTGAAAATTTGGTTTAGGATCAATTTCAGGGTATTTTTTGTGCAGATGCATCCTGAATGTCACATCAGTGGGTTTTGTGTGAAAGTTTTGACTTTATTTAAGTGATTATTAAATGACTTCAGAATACAGTAAAAATTTCTGAAAATAGCTTTTGTTGCTGGTATGTATGTATGATAGAAATACTGAAAGAAATAATTAAGATGGTATAAACACAAACTGATGGAATTAACTGTATGTGTGCATCCTGTCTTCATCTGTAGCTGTATGATGGTGATGTTTTCCCTGCTTGTTCCCTCCTGTCACCTGTTTTGCATATCCCATAGGACAGTTGGGTTCTGGAAATTCATTCGTATTTTGTTGGGGACTAAGCTGTCAAAATAAGCAGTTACGTAGTGGATGAATTTGTGGTTTGCTGGAAAGGAAAATATTTGGGTTTTTTACAAGGGAATTGAATGATGCTATGGAGAATTTTATTCTCTTGCTGGCTGCTACAGAGGGTGTTGTTTTTTTTTTTTTCTTGTAATGCTGGATATTAACCCTGTATTTTGTATGTAGCCAGTATTATGCGTTCGTCACCATATGGATCAGTTAGTTGACTTCCTGTGGTTTGATATGAAGAGATACTAAGAACTCTCAGCTGTCACTGAAATCAGTTGGAGCTCTGTTTTAAACTCTAAAGCTCTATATAATGCTGTGTGCTCTATAAAGTTCATATATGGGTTTCTAAAATTACTGGCTAATATTGGATGACTTACTTTTTCACTTAATTTATCATGTACCAATTCCTGTTCTCATAAAGGCCATAAGATCACTGCCCTTCAAGGGTTGTTTTGAAAGGCAGTGTATTTAGGATCTTGCCATAGAGTACATTTAACAGTTTTTGTGAGAAGTCACAAGTTTTGTTGCACAATAAATAAGATGGACTGTTTTCAGGAACCACCTGAATATATCTTATCTGAGTATTGGAGGAGTTGCAGACTGTCATCATTTGTCTGTCTGTCTGTGCCCTCCAGTTTGTCACCAGCCCAAACTTTAATCTCCTTCAGCATTGATGTCTTAGCCCATTCTTGTTGTTTTGGTTTTTTTTTGCTTTGACACATATTTGTCCAGTGCCAGTTTCATTCCAATGAATTGTCTTTTGGTTCCTTTTTTAACAGAATACTCTGTTAATTGCATATTACAAGGCATATATATTTATTTCATTTATTGTTGCAGCTGTAGTTGATCTGAGCGTAGCTGATGCTGCTTTGGAAGACAACTTCTGTGTTGGAAGAGATGAGTAGAATTCTTCTGAATTAAAATGAGGCGTGATGGAGCGACTGGTAGATGTGGAAAGGGAAAAATCTATATAAAAGAAGTGGTGACAAGTTGCATTTGGCTTAGTCTCAGTGTCACTATGGTTTGTAGGAAGCTAAGGAGGGGGCGTGCTGTGCTTAAAATAAGATCGTCTGTGTGTTAAAGAAGTAAGAGCGCTTTAGAGCACATGTTCGGGATTCCTGTAGATTCAGTGAGAGTGTGTAAATGTATTTAAAGGCGTCCAGAGAGGGATCCTGTCTGCCTGAATTAGAGGCTTTCTGGTATGTACTTTCTCAGCCTTTAGGGGAGCACAGTTCAGCTTTTTTTGCGTGGTGCACCTGTCAGTTTGCCTCATCTAAGGTTTGTGGTTGTTGCTGTTGTAGCTTTGAGCACCCAAAGGTGACTCTAAAGCCGTTGTTCAAAGTTATTTTTGTTCTTGTTCATTTGAGGGAGGGGTGATTGCAGGGAAGCTACAGCTGCACCACGTTTCAGTGTTTAAATGTACCTCAGCCAGTAGGGAAGGAAGCCAGGGTTTCAGTTCCAGCTCCAGTCACTTGTGGCTAGACCACAGCATCCAGGCTCTGAGATAAAGGACATTCTGTATTGCTTCTGCTTCACCATTTTTGGGAAAAGAGCACTGTGTTTTCTTTCTCCTGTGGTCGGCTTTGTAGTAGGAACATAGTTTTCCAAACATTAAATTAAGAAGCAGCATAACACCAATTGTCTTTCCAAAATCCAAAGTTTTGCTATTTATTCTTTCCTCTTTTAAAATCTCACTGCTACAGAACAAAACCTAAGCAAGCTACTTTTCAGTTCATCATATATTTAAAGGTGTACCACTGTCATAGTGCTTCGTATGTGGTATAGGAAAATCCTTTTGACAGAGATGTGGGCATTTTGAGCCCTTTTTCTCTGTCTTGGTGGATGCACTTCTAGCCCTGGTACACTTGCTCAGATTCACAGAGTGCAGAGTAGATAAAGAAAGCCTTCGCTAGAGGGAACAGAGAGAATACCTTCAATAAACAAATCCTTAATCATTACCTCCATGCTCTTTGGAGAAAGGAAACAAACAGGATACAGGTTATGCTTTAAACAGGGTTCCCATGTCACTCTTCACCAGCATTGTCTTATTCAAAGTTTTCCTTCCCCTGATGTTTCATTACTGTTGTCTTTTTCAGACCCTAAGCTTGGAAGCTTGTACACCTCGCATCTTGCACTAGATTTGAGATCTCTTCGGGTAAAAACTTTCTTTTAAGCACATTAAAAAAAGGTAGAGCCATAATGCCGGTGTTGGATACTCAGTCCATGAAGTTCCTGGCAGTCTGTCTGTATTCAGTGTGGAGGTAGTGATGTACCTGGGGAGATACAGGTGGTAATGGTGCAATTATATAGGTGGCAAAAAGGTGACTGAACTTGGCTAATTGTGCAGAATGATGCAAATCATGTGGCAGAGCTAGGTAGGGAAACTCAAGACAGGTTTTATGGGCAAATGAATATGATTTTTCTGATTGTATTTTCTGACTACTTTCTTAGAAGTAGTCTTGAAGCTGGAAAAGCAGTGCATCCATTCAGTCTGACAGTGGATTTACAGAGTGTGGGGAAAATGTCTACAGGACCTTCTTAATGATGGTCTTTGAGAGAGTGAATTTTCAGGGGGCAGCTTCGCTATATCGAGGTTACCTAAAAGGGAAAGGAATTGACACAGCCTTATATTTTATTTCGGCAGTGTTTTGTGTCAGTCTCAGTCCCCATGTTTGATTTTAATTGTATTCCTGATAGTTACTATCTCTCTTCTGTAGCTGCAAAACGTGGGTAGCAGTTGATACCAGTTCTCAGTTCTGAGACTTCCTTAGTCTCAGAACTGTAGTATGTGACGGGCTTTGGAGAATTTATGTGAAATATAATGTGTAGTGTTGAAAGCCATAAACTAAAAATTTAATCCGGATCTCTGTCTTACCTTACTCTATTGATAGCCTTGGAGGCAAAAAGGCTCTTTAGAACCAGTGAATCTGTGGACTTTCCAGAAAGTGATGCTCAGAGAAAGAGTGAGAGAGGCCAGGTCATGGCCTCTGTACCCTGTATCCTTGGGGGAACTAAACAAGATGCATATGGAAGGACTAAACCTGAATTGTGCATCAGAGCTGCTTAATTTATTTTAACCGGCACAAAACTCACCCTTTAATCAGAGTTTTATATGAAATGTTGTATATTGTTGCTGCCTCCTTAGTTCTGTGAGAAGGATCTAACCTACAAATACACCCATGCTTACCACCCTGAGTGAAGGTATTTAGACTATTTATATTTTGCTTATGGGGTTTGGGTTTTTTTTCTGGCTGTGAGCCCATTTCTGTTGAATATATGTGAAATGGAACAGGGACAGAATCCAGAGAGAATCTGAAACGGTTCAAATGTCTTGGCAAGTCTTCTGGAGGATGGTCTGTCATGTTCTGATGTCTTCAGATGAAGTCAATGTTTGTAACTGTTGTGAACTTCCTAAATGATTTTTGTTTGTGGGGAAACAGTAAAGCTTGTACTGAAAAAATCCTTCAAGCTGAAAATTTCTCTTCTTAAGAACAAAAGCAAAATCTTCCTGATCATATTTTGCTGTTATCAAAGAGCTGTCTGAAGTATTCATCTACTTTTTGACTTCTCCTAAAGTAAGCACAGAAGAAGATAGGGCAAATTGCAGCCTATCTTCACTGATCTCATGCAGTTGTAACAATGTGATGCAGTAATCATCTGCATGTTGATATTTTATAATCAAAATATTATTTTAACCTATGAAATTTGATTATTTCAAACTCTAAAGATACAAAGTTTTTGAAAAATAATGGAAATGTCAGTTGCCATGTGGTAGGAAAGAGGTGGTGTTTGGGTTATTTTGATGCAATTTATTCCAGCTCTTGTCTACATGACTTCACTAGACTTATACAGAACTTCTGGATTTAACAAGTACTGAGTCATTGCCTAATTCATAATATTTACAAGTCACTCTACGTGCTCAGATGTGACTGTGGTGTCATGCAAAGTTTGCCAACTAAATTGAACATTTTAAAATTGTTTCTAAGATAAATTGCTGTTTTCTAGCTGCTCTAACAAAAGACAGAAATGGCTTTTCTGTTATGTGTAGCCACTTTCTAATGAAACAGTTGAACAAACTGATTTTTTTAATAGTTTTTATTTAGAAATCTTTCAGGCATGTACAGATAGATGGATAGTTGTGTGAGAACAAAGCATGGTCCAATATAGAAATAAAGTGCTTAAATGTGGAAAATCTTATTAAATAAGACTTTATACAGTAACTGTTGCTGATCTGCTGTTCATTCAGGTAAAAGGGGATTTTCACACTTTTAAAATACAGATATACATTTAAGACAAACTATCAGCTGGGTTTTCTTATATGTTTTCTTGTTTCATTATTTCTGAGGATTGCAATCAAAAATTCAGTGAAGAATTTTTGTGAATTAAAATCTGGGTCATTTATGAATATATTTTAATTTTGGAAATTGAATTGTGGATAAAAAATTGGAGGAAGATGTTGGAATGATAAAAAAAAAAGTATTATTTTTAGTTCAGAAAAGCCATTCCATAGTGGTGAAATGTAACTCCAAATGCTCCATGTTCCTGAGCAGTTTCCTTTTCAGGAAGGCATGGCCATGCTTAATTTGGTTTCTGGAGTTATTCTTGCATTGTGAATGGGATGCTGGAGGCACAGCTTTCCATAAACAGATTGCAGCCAAGTGGAATTTGGTGGTGGGGGTCCAGATAGGAAGTAATTAAATGTTTGAGGTTTCATTTACTTGAGTTCATTTTAATGGATGTCTTTGGTTTTGGAAGCCTGGCCCACAGCATCAGTAGATTATATTGAATGAATGGCTGTTTCCAAAGAGAGAAAAGAGTGGGTTTTTTTGGTGGTGGTGTGATGCTTGATGAACCTAATGTAAAGGAAACTGAAGTGCCTGCCCACTGACCTTATTTGCTAAATTGAAGCTAATGCTAATGTATGGTCAATAAAGACACCAAATGGCTGGGCTTTCTTTCACAAATCCCGTTTGCATATTGTGATGGATGCATATTTTTACACTGCAGTTATGGCAAAGCCTTTATTTCATTTCTCTTCTATTTATTGTATCTGTTAGAAAGGGCCTATGGTGGTCTCCTCCCTATGGCTGCAGGGCAATCCCAGCACCTCCTCCCTTCCTCCTTCCCTGACCCAGGTGCTGGAAGGGCTGTTTCTCTCTTTTTGTTTTCCTCAGTTCTCTCTGGATTTGTGTTTTGCCCTTCCCTTGCACACTTCCCCTCAGGTGCCACCACCATTGTGGCTGAGGGGCCGGGCAGTGCCCCCACTCCTGACCCTTCCACACAGGCACCCAGTGCTCCTTAATAGGTGAAAATGCTAAGGACTGACCAAGAATCTGGGTTAAAGTTGATTTTGTTACATTGGATGAACGATCCCTTTGTAAATTTATAATTAGGCAAGTAGAAGAGTGTCGGTCAGGATGACTAGCACTGAAATTACCTGGTGTTAAATTATCTGCATTCCCCACAGCCCTGTTTTCTCTCCTACAGTGCAGCAAAACTGTAGAATTGTAATCGGATGTAGAATTGTAACAAAAATTTCTCTTACTAATTCGAACAAATGTAAGATTTTTTTCCCCCTCTCTCCTTATGATGCCTTCCAGTTCTAGGTGAAAATTACTTATCTATTGTGGAATCAACTTTGGTGTTAGGTGTTAACTTTAGGTGTTAGGTCATTACATATCAAGATTAAAGTTTATTGTCATTCCTTTCAGCCTGACAGAGTGAGAGTTTGCAAGTTAATTTTTAGGGCTATGAATGGGCTTTGCTTTGCCACACTGAGCTGAAATCTGTCCAGTACAAAGGTTTGGTGTTGAGTCCAGGCCGTGGTGCCCTTGTGTCCCCTTTGCTGTCCTTTTCTCGGCGGAGGTAAACAGCCATCCTGCAGGGAGGATTCACCCAGCACTGGTAGTCACCAAGCACTGTCCCTTCTCCACCTACACATTCAAACACTCTGCCACTGTCACCTCCATTCCTGCAGGTACAGGGCAGTCCTGGGCACGAGGCTTCCCCAGCTCCTGGTGCTTGGATCGGTTTGTTATATCCAGTTACGCTCTCAAATGCACCTGTCTGGTCCCTGCTGCTGGTGTCTGGAGGGCTGCTTTGCTATGCACTGGGTTTGTGTCAAGCAATACAACTGGTAGTCTTCAGAGGCTGTCTTCTGTCTATACCAGGCAGCACCTGATTACTGTGAATCTGAGCAGTCATTAACTACAGAGCCCTTTTCATTCTCTGCGTCCCTTTATGGGTGTCCTGCTGGTAAACAGCAACAGCAGAGGAAATATTAAGCCAGCCATACTACCTTTAGGACCATTTCCATGTTTGTTAGACTTTTTTCCTGACTGTTACCCAGACGTAAATAGTTTTCCTAATCTGGTATTTATGGTACAGAAATAATTTGAAATTTAGCATGGTGTTTGTGGATTTTTCATTTGCTTTCTATTTTTCAGGCCTGTGAGGGAGTTTTTCATGTGACCAATTTGAGACCAAAGAATAGCTCTGATAGGTGTTAAGTAACTACCAGACCATTTCCTGTTTTTCTGTGAAGTATGTCAGCTGTATTTAAATCCCTTCAGGGACCATTTTTGGCATGTGAGCTCTCTTACTGGTTTGCCCACAAATTAGTCAAAATTAGCTTGCACCGGCTGTGGTAGAAGTTAGTCTTTTTTCACTGGGAGCAAAGTACATAGACGATAAAACAACAACAACCACAAAATCCTCCTTCCCTCCTTCTGCTCAATAATTGACTTTTAAACTTTATCCATTTTAAATGAGGAAATGCTGAAAATGGATGTGAAAAGCTTCTAGACTTGTGTGCTAGTTAGTGGTCTTCATTTTATGGTGGATGCAAAATTTATATGCTCAGAAAGCCAAACTTACCTTTCCACCACTGGTCTTAAGAGATAAAGAAGTATTCTGAAATTGTTAATTATAAAAAAGACTTTTCTGTATTTACTGGAATCATTGTTTTGAAATACAAATTAGTACTTGCTCTGACAACTACTGTGTTCATGAAAACCCTGCTGAGGAATAGCCTGCAGAACAATTTCTTCTGGTACAGTTGTTTTTAAGTAATCCCTGTCAGCACTAGGCATCGAAAATGTGAGAGCTATGCCGTGGTCTGAAACAGCTGTCAAGTGTAGTTTCTGGCACAGAGCCATCTTCAGATATTCTTGTATCCTGTTAACATAGAAAATGAAGAGATTATTTTCTTCTGCATTGGTTGGATTTGTGGTCAGAGGGAAGAGGAAGAAAAGGTCCCAAGTTATAAATTAGAAGAAATTGGTTCAAGAAAGGTGTAAATGAGCATCATTTGGTGGCTGCCTTTATTCACATCATGAAGTGCTTTCCTGAGTCCAAGGATGTACTTAACCACATGCTTTCCTGAATCTGGGTCAAAGCTCCTACTGCTCTTTGAATTTGGGCTAAGATAAGCTCTGCAGTTGGGGTCATGGCAAAATTTATAGCTATTATCCAGAAAGTATATTAAAAATAAAGAAATTCTAGATGCGTTCTCTTTTTAATAATCCAAAATGATCATTTACAAGGTAAACAACAGTAAATTTGAGGTTTGATTGAAATAGGAAAACAGCTCTAGTAGAGAATTCAGGAAGAAGGGAGTTTGGAGGGGAGCAGGGAGGGAAGTTGTTTTGGGGTACTGGCACGTCTTTCTCTACATACACAGAGTTTTATCCAAACTGAAATCTGTATTTCAAGTAGCAGAATTCAGTGTACAAAACTGATTTTTCATGGTAGCTAGATGACGTCCTGCTGAGACATGAGTTGATAAGAGAACACAATAGTTTAGGTATGTGTATGGGCTGCTCTCAAGGACTTACTTGAATTTAGCAGAATAGTTACAGAATACTGCAGCAGAGGATGTGAAGTCTTGCATGCATTCTTTACTTAAACGATACAACAGAATCTTTACCAGTAGGTAAATTGTATTTAATTCTGGTTGTTATGGGGATTTTGCCCATCTTTTTCATTTCCCTTGAATTGTAGAAATTAGAAATGGCAAAAGTCTATTAGGATTAGGTCATCCAGCACATTTCCTTGCCAATGAGGGATTTTCAGTGGTTTTTGTTTGCCTTTTGTTTTCTGAAGTTCCTTATTGTATCCTAACCTAATTAAGGTTATTGCCAAAGGGAAGCTGGATAAGGGCTTCTTTTGGAGCCTGTTAAGAAATTTTAGTGAATCAGAGCACTGTAACATCATACCAGATCAATGTCATCTGGTCTTGGTTTAGATAAAATACATTGTGCTAGATGTTACATTTTCTTTCAGAAGAATGTTGTTGAAGGCAATGCTACAGATTAAGTGTAAGTAGTGTCTTTACATAGTTAGCATAAATAAATCCCTGACCAGAAATGATATTTACTTGTTATCTTCACTTAACCCTTTACGTAGTCAGTACCTGTCATTTGAAAACCACACGTATCTGTACTAATGGGTTTTCTCTGGGTGATAACTAATACAACAAAATGTAAACAAATCTAAAGGTGGTTTCCTTACTAAGAAAAAAAAATGAAAGTACACAGACACCACACATGTCATGTTGAAATTGAGCTGGGATTTTTAAGTACAGTTGGAAGTGTTGTCTTGTACGGAATGCATCTGGTACGGGGCTTTAACTGTCTATTCCAGGTAATGAGCTGTGAAATTGAATGGGACTGTTAAGGCTGATTTACTGGGTGAGTTACAGAGGCAGAACTATTTTTAACTCCTCATTTACTGTAAACAAAATTGCTTATTTGCTTTTGTTTCAAGGGTCTTGTTTCTGAAAGGTATATTGGTTTCTGAAAGGTATTCTGAAAAATAGTATGAGTTCAATAGTAGGAATATTGTTGCAAAAATTACGGTGCTGATGTTTATTTGAGTGACTAGTAGTGTGTGTTTTACAGAGAGGTCGAAAGAGTCAGTCCAAGGACATTTCTACTAGAGGCTTCTTTATTGGTTTTTGTTAAAATTAGGTTTTAGTAACACAACAATTTTTGTATCCCAGTGTGTAAATGCTACTCTTGTGTTTTAGCTACTCAAAATGTCTTCAGCTTGGTCTTTTCAGATACCTGTTTGCAGCCCTGTGTTGGTTGTATACTAATACCTGGGATTACTGGAAAATATTTCCGTATTCTGGTTTCTCCTCTTCTTCCTCCTGCCTCTTGTATTCTTGCATTATACCTTACGTTGTAATTGAGTACAGGGCAAAGATACCTGCATTGTATCGGTCTTGATTTGTCTTTAGTTTGAAATCTCAGTTTTCCTAATTATTCAGTGAACCCACAAAGGGCATATTTTTATATATAATTTATGTATGCTGCTGATTTGATACCAGCTAGTATTACTTTCCTATTTGTATAGATCAAATCAGATCTTTGGGTTGCAAGTGTAAGGATTATGTAATTTCTCTTTATTCTAAGTGTATTCATCATGTCACGTAAACTGAAAGGCACCTGATGTTACACCTCATGGCCTGCAAAAGTCACTTCTGGCAGAAATAAAGCACAGCTGCTGTGTTAACACATAGTCATTGCTCATCTGCAATTGTTCTTCTAATCTCTGCGGTTTTCCGCTTTCACTAAACCTAAGCGTTCTTTGTAGAAACTTGTGGATTATTTGCGGCCTATGATATCACCGAGACTTTGCTGAATTTTTTTAGCACTGGTTGACAGATGAGTAAGTTCCTCTTGGTTTCCTCCTTCTTTGTCATAGGAAGTCACGTTAAATTGATTATGTGCCTGAAGAGTAACGATACAACCACAGGAAATCCTGTGGCTGAAACCAGTTTTGTTCTCTGCTTTGGTAACAGCTTTTGGTAATAGCTTTGTGTTTGCAGAATACTGGCTGTGATTTAGGACTGCGTCAGACTTGGACTTTAAAAAGGTGATGCTCTTTGCAACATATGAAGAAAATGGCTATTTTTTTTTTTTGAGCTGCAGCATCTTTTGTAAAAAAGATTAAGAGTAAATAGTATTGCTGAGATTTTGTGGGTGAAAATTTGGAGTGTAGGTCACTTCAAACAAAATGAAAGTTAAATGTCAAGTGCAAACATACACGAAGGAAAAAGAAATCTAGCATGTGTATGCTACATTTGGAGGCTTTAAAAGGTAACAGGTGCATGAAGGCATGTAGGACTTCTTGCTTTTGATGTTCCATGAGCTGGAGCAGTGAGCTGGTTCAGCTGCACAAGCCCTCATGCTTGTGTAAGGATGTGTCAGGAGACTGAAATCATCCTGAAAACACAGCATGTTTAAATTGATTTAAACAAATCAGCACTTTCATTCTTGATCAAGAATAGTTTATACCTTGTTTTCAAGCCCTTACTTCCAAGATACAGCAGTATGTAAGTTCCTCATTAATTTTTGGTTGGCACCTGCTCTTCTGTGACTTTTAGGCACAGTAATAACGTTGTTGGGTGTCAGTTTCTTAAAAGTTTTTTTTGGAAGTAATAGGAAGGTGGTTCTTCAGATACAGTGCAGATTATTTTCCCCCCATCCCCCTTTTCATTTGAAAGTACTTCAAAGGAGTTTATTAGCATGCTCAGTAAAACTAGGGAAAGACAGATTTCATCAGAATGCATTTGCTTTCTTGCTTGCACATGCAGTTACTGTTAGGCCTTGGTTAATTTGTAAATATGGAAAATAAATGTATCCCTGAGGTAAAAGGGCAAAGGAAGGATAAAATGTTTCAAGAACATCTCTCCCGTCCTAGTAGAGAGTGTGCATGGTGTTATCCTGACCTGACAGGCCCTATGAAAGGGGGTTACTGTGGCAAACAGGAGGCAAGCTATTGGTATTTCCAGACTGAGGCATGCCTGGCTGGCAGAAGGAAAAGATTGCTGAAAAACCAGCCAGGATGAGGAAGAAGGGACAGGAAATGCTGAAGTGAGAACCCCTAAAGTATTGATATCCTTTAAGTCCTTAACTTCTGTGTTCTGGGCAACAGCTGTCCATCCATCCAGTATAGCTTGTGTCTGTGTGCTCACTGGGTTTGTACAGCCTTGGAGCTGGGCTTACCCAGCCTGCCTGGGAACCTGTGCTTTTGGGTCACTGTCCTGGGTCAGGACCGGGTGCAGGTATTGGTCCCTCAGTGTTGAGTGAGATGTGGATGGCTGCAGCAGTGTTCCTCAGTATTGGTTGTTAGAATATACCTCCAAAGCCCCCTCAGGACCTGCATCTCCTGGGAAGTTGAATGGAGACTTGAAAAAAGAGGGGAAGGAGGCAGCACCAGCAGGGACTAATTGGGATAGCAATACTGGGCATGGAAGCTATGTGGGAAGTTGATTTGTAGGAGTTTTAGTTTCTTGTTTATTTAAATTCTGTTCCAGTAATTCTTTCTCTCTCTCTTAGAGACCAGTGGCATACAATGTTTCTTGGAATGAGTAGCAGTAGAACTGAAAAAAAGTAGTAGTTCAAAGATGATTGAAAATGACTTTGCAGAATCTGGACTGAATTCACTTCATTTCCTTCCCTGCTTGAAGCATCAAGAGCATTCTCTGATGTAATAATTTTTGTTGTCATTAGTAATAAATTTGGGGAAGAAGCCTGCTGTTTGCAAAGGGATTTATGATGACCAATTATCTGGCTCAGAAGTCTGGGCCAGAGGTGGGAATGTGGGTGGCTGTGCTAACCTGCTTAGGTCATCAGAGAGTGTCCATGAATTTATCTAGAAGAGTAATCTAGATTTGGTTTTTGGGGGAAAATTTCTTCATTGAACTTGCTTCACAGCAATGAGTAGGGATATTTTTTGACACTGCCCTTGGTCTATGTTTTTATGCAGTCTTCAGTGGAAAATCTAAAGGTTGGGGAGGGAGAAAGTGCAAAACTGTATGTTTGATTCTGTGCAGTTCTAGGTGACAAAATAGCTAAATGAATTCCTGTCATCCAGCATAGGTTAAAGCTTTGGAGAATTATCTGCTCTTTGTGTAAAGTACTTCAGAGAAGTTTGAAGACTATCCTAATTTAATTATAAAATATAAATGTGGTCATATGAGGAGTTAAATGTAACCCAGCAAAACAAAAACCCAAACAAAAACCACCTTGACCATAGTGACCTTTAAAGGAGATCACTGAGCATCAACCTTGTGAGACTTGGAAATGGATGAAACTGAGCTGGTTTATGTCAGCTGGAGATCTGGCTCAGTATTTAAATTGCAGCAATTTATTGTTCTGTTTCCTCTAATGCACATAGAAGCAATAACACTGTACAAGTGTGGGAGGGTGGGAACACCCAAACTCCAGAACAGTACCTCTTCTCCCAATCTTTCTTTCCCCTCTCCTTCAAGGTTACTTAAGGATTTACTTGTTAGTGAGAAAAAAATATTGAATAAGAACACTTTCTTCCAATCTATACCATCCTTTTGAAATGGCCTCCTTAACTATTTTGTCACCTAGAAGAGCAAGAGTTACTATCTACATTGTATTTCTCACACCTTTTAATTGCTGTGACCCACCCCAAAATTTTGCAGCATTAAAAACCAGCATGAGAAAATACGAAGTTGTGCAATTCTTTTCCTCACACGTATATCAGAAACAAAGATATTACTAAAATTGGATTGGGTCTAAACACTTAATTTGTATTCAAAGAGGTAACGCCTTTTTTCTCATAGCAGTTGCAGGTTGGGTGGGAGTGGATGAAAGGAGTAGAAGTAAAGCTCTGGTGGAAAGAAGAGAAATCATTCCTTGGCAGGACAGAATGTCTGTCTGTAGCAGTTCTGCAGAAGATGTTCATAAACCATAGATGTGGGCGTGGAGAGCGGGCAGAGCAAACAGTGAGCAGTTCTTGACTATACATGGGATGAGATTTGAGCTAAATTCCTAAACCAGATTTGCTAATCTCTTCCAGTATACTGCATGAGTGAGTGTTTCGAAGATTGTATCCAAACAATCTGAAAATAACAGTTTATTCACATGTATGCTACGAATTCGGAGGATTTGTGAGGAAAAGAGCATAAACAGAAGGTACCTAAAATCACGAGAATCTTTATTCAGCACTCTTTAGGATAAAATATTTTGAGAGTATTTAATACAGCAGAATATTTTGGATCAAGAGACTGAGAGCATGTTGACTTTATATATTAATAAAGCTGTTAAATGCACCTTTTTGTTTTTCAGTTCATAGTGTGATCTTTTTAAGTGGGCTGAAGACCTGCAATACCTCTGTAGCTTTAAAGCAAGCTTTTCATCCTTGTTTTTCAGCTAAATTTTATCCTAAACTCAAATGACGTGAGTGTTGCATTTGTGCAGCACTGAAAGATGAAAGAAAACTTCTTTTTCAAACGCAGTTTGAGAAATTGCCTTTGGCTTTGATTATTCATGCACGTACTGTAGAACCTTAACTCAGCTGATCAAGTTGAAGTAGTAGAAGCACCTCAGTGTGAAAATAATGCTGGTTTAAAAGTACCTCTGCATAGTGCTTATACATGGAAAAAGTGAAGCTATAGAAAATGTGAAACTATGGCAGTGTGAACAGTTTTCCTCACAACGAATTTGCACAGTGGCAATTTCTAGAAGTGTAAGATTTTCAATACAAATTTATTCTGAGCTGCTGTAAATACTGGGTCGCTTAGCATTCTGTTCAAAGATGCCGATTTTTCTTCGATGTGATTAGTCTGAAAAAAAGAAGGCGGTGAAAAATGTTCAGTAATTTTGTGGAGATGGTTTGCTTTAAAACATTCAGCAAGAACAGGTGTTTTTTAAGCAAACAGCTTATTTTCCTTCTAGACTTAGCATTGAGTGTAAACCTGTTGGTGGTATGGGATGCAGCAATGCAAATAATTAGTAAATCACTACTATATAGAGTACATAGTAAACTATATGTTATTAGTAAGGAATTTAGTATATTTCTTGTTAATGAGAAAGCAACTTGCTTTCTTCAGGTAAATGGACTCTGTTCTGTTGAAAGCATGGCTTCAGCTGATTTACCAGCATCAACCAAGCCTTCAGGATTTTAATTTCCAGAAGGAAACATTTTCTGTTTATATTATCTTAAGGAGTAGAGTATGTGAGATTACGTGGAATCAAGTGTGTTTCCAATATTAAACAGCATTTAGTGGTGTTAATGTTTTGATACTTTTTTTAAGCTTTTTTTTTTTAGTTTTTTCCAAATTAAGCATCTTGGAAAGTGAATACTGGAAATCAGATTCACTAATTAGGTGAAGGACGTGTTCGTGTTGGAAACATTCTTTCTAACTGGTGTAAATTTGTAGGTAGTGCTAGGACTTGTGCAGTAAGGTAGTACCTAATTATGCAACACACAGCTCTTAATGAAATCACATGACTAAGCCCCTGCAGAATCTGTAGGTTGTATTTATTTTAACTCATTGAATTCAATTACTCATATAATTCTATGTAAATATAGGTATGCTCTATTCATACATATATGTATGTGTGTAGGTGTGTATAATAGACACATATATACACATAGATAAATATATATAATATTTGTATATATTAAAAAAGCCATCTACATGCTTGGTGTGTGTTAAAATTTTAAGACACAGTTTCACAAATTTCTAGTACCATCCAAAAATGTTTTAAACTCCTAGTTCCCAGCAAGAATTAAGATTTTTCTCTGCTCACTATGTGGAAAAATCAAATAATTCTCTCTGTGATTTATTACTGGATTAGCTGTTGCGTATGTTGTGCATATTACATTTTTAAAATTTTATTGTTATGTTTTTGGTGTCTGATATAAAGGCCACTGGAAAATGCATAAAGACTGACTTCAGGAAGCTTTTAAAATCAGGCTGTTACTAAACTAAGAGTAATATTTTATGGAAAAAAATGACATTATCAGATCAAGCTGTAATGTTCCAGGTGCTTATGGTATTTTATTTTCTACCTTTTTGCATATGTATAAAAATAGTTGATCAAGCATTTTAACTGTGAAATCAATTCCTTTTGGTATACAACATTGATATTGTAGTACATACATATTTTAATGCCTGAATTCTAGAAATGAAAAGATAAAATAGAAATGTAATAGAAAAATAGATGAATATTAAAGAAGGTCTTACACAGATGCACATGCTTGACAGAAATTACATCAAATTATTTTAATGCCAGCATAAAATGGAATTTGTATTTTAATGTTCAACATAGTGCATCAAGTAAGATGTCAGAGGGAAGGGGGGGCATTAGAGAGAAACACACGTGTAAGTGTACGCATAATTTTTTCTTACTGAAACTGAGGAGAAAGTTTTCATTTAAAAGACATGTCACTGCCTGAAATAATATATTGATATAAATATCTACACTGCTCAGAATGTGTTATTTTAAAATATTCTTAACTGAATTTTTGGCCATTTAAAATTTTTAAGTTATAGGATTCTGTATGGCATTTCTCTCTACCAAGTGGTCATATATATTAACTACTTTGAAGGTTAAAAGAGCTGTATTTATGAACTGTTGCCAAATCTATCTAATGCTACCTTGTTTTGTCTCAAGTATTCAAGTCTGTTTGAAATAACACTATTTTGAGGCTTTGCAACTGTTACATGTTTGAACATTTTTCATTCCATAAAAATAATTCACTTCCAAGTCCTTGTGTATGGAGACATTCAGGAAACCAAACCTCTTTCCTCCAGGAATATTTGGTTTTGTTTGCTCATGTCAGTCTGTTATGCAAATAAATGTGCTATCACACAGACTTTATACTTGATTTTGCTCTAATGCAACTTGTCAGCTCTCCTGATAGATGTCCCAGTCTCATGAGATGTGTTTGATGTTTGGAAAGGGAGGGAAGGATCATCTTTCATTTTTGCAGTCATCAGTTGAATAGAGTTTGAAATACAAGGTGAAGGTGGTTGGAGGTTGTGTAATTTTTTGTCTCCTGGAAGAAATTCTAGGCTGTTGCACTTTGCAGTAATGTGATGGCTGCCCAGCACTTCTGAAAATCCAATGTTGTGCTGTTTCAGTCCTCGATTCTGCCAGTGCAACTACATTTATGTGTGGGTTCCTATTAAAGTACTGTGATAGCTACCAGGTAAGTCATCCTGCTGGCTCTGCTGAGAGGTTGTTTGTCCCATTGGCATCGCTGAGGTACGAAATTTAGAGGTCAGGAGAACAGCCTTGGGAAGAGTGGCAAGAGGCAGGCAAAAGTTTCTCTTTTGGTCTTGCATAGCACTGTCACTCTGGCAGTGACTGAACCAGGGAGTGGTTCTTTTCTGTTTAATAGCCTTGTGCCATTTTTTATTAGGTTTTTTTTCTCCCCCCCTCGTTTCTCTGCTGTGTGGGAAAGGTACTGCATTTTGGGAAGGAAACTATTAACTCATCATTCTTGCACTTTGGCTTTTTATTTGACATTAATATTGCTTTGTACTATATTAGTGTTACTTAATTTGGGCTTTATCTATGAGAAATTCAGTTACTGAGAATTGCTGATACTGGGGCTATTTAGTTATGTAATACATAGTAATTGCAAGAGAGCAATGTTCAGGTAAAACATGACTTTCTGAGGCTGTCTCAAATTTTATTTAAAATTGTGAGGCCTTCTTTGATATATGACTAAGATCATACAGGATTTTTTAAAAAAAGTAAGTTCTCCAGACTTCTACTATAGCTGTAAAATCTTCAGCACTGTGTGAACTTTTGTAGCCCATTCAGTGATAACTGGATGGATGATTTCATAATCAGATATGTGTTTCGAACATGGATATTACTTTACACTGACTGAAGAATGAGTTCACTGATCATACAGTACTGACAATATAGTCTAATTGCTGAACTTCATTTCTTCCTTTCTAGGCTACACAATCCTGATGTTAGTCAAATTTCTGAAGTGAACAGTTTTCTTGAGCCTTAGGTGTCCTTGTTGAAGAGCTGAGGATCTATTTCACTGTTGATCCAATGGCTGGTGTTTGGAGCCTTTGAAGAGTAATGCCCATTATGGTCTGCAGGAGCAGCATTCATCTCTAATTTTAACACCAGCTGACCATTTCTTAAAAGGCTGCAGCTGTTATTTACTCAGAGCTGTGTAGCTAATTTGATTTTTTTTTTTGTCTACTGCAGAGCTAATGAATCATTTTTGCTTCTTACTGGGTGCTATACGTACATAAATTATAATTTCAAATGTTACATTACTTGAAGCCTTTTAAAGGGGCATGTTGCTGAGGTACTAAGTATAATGGAAATGAGATACCAAATGTAATGTACTTAATTCTGATTTCCTTTAGTAATAATCATATTCTGCCTCGGTTTGTTAAAATCATATTTGTAAAACAAGCAAATGGTCTGGCCACCGTGCACAACTCGTATCGCTTGAAAGGTCATTTAGGCATCCTGACAGCAACGTTGAGAGTTGTGTTACAGAGCAAATTGCAGTAGGAGAGGTTTCATCTTGGGAATCAATGCAGATCCTGAGTTATGGGATTCTGTATCAGTGATCTTCTGAGATAGCTGGAACAGCTCTTAGATAGGACTTTACTAGTCCTGACAAAGTAATACTGACAGATCAGTGCAAAGCTGAATCTCCTGAGCTGGATTCCCTGTGTTGTGCAGCTTTTATTTGTTCACGAATCTTCATTAGCATAGAAGCTAACGAAGCTAATCAGTATTCAGGGAGGAAATTGTAAAGGAAAATGGATACTAAACACAAAGAAAGCATTAAAGGAAAATGGATACTAGACACAAAGAAAGCATGGGATATTTTGGTTAATACAGATGATGTTTAAACTGTAATTGAGCATTAATGTCAGCGTGTATCTGGAAGAGACGTATTTCTGAACATGCTTATTTCAAATGTTCTTGGTTTGTTTTAATTTTTAGGACAAAAATATATGTAGTAGTTAATACAACACAATTGTAGTATTTGTCTGGTATCAGTTACTGTGGATAGGCTGTAGACAGTTGAAACAAAGTTGTGGCTTCATTATTTTGGTTTCCTGACCGGTTTGGTTTTTGTTGGGGTTTTTTTTTGTTTTGTTTTGATTCTGAGCACTTTAGAAAGATTGTTGGTGAAGGTCTGTTATCAACTTCCATAGGAGAATCAGCTCTGGAAACATTACACCAAATACTTAGGCTGTTGTCAGGAGTGGCATTGTTTTTCTGCTGTGCTGCAGTTGTTATCAATATGCATTAACAAACCATTGTGAGGTTAAAGTATTGAATAAGTGTGGGGGAAAACTGTGGTGCTTTGCAAAGCCATGCATTTTAAAAGGGGCACTGCATTTAATAAATATTAAAGTAATGACAGTAAATTGAACGTCTCATTAGAGGTTTTGAAAAGACTTATTTATGGGGATAATATAAACAGTATTTGGTATACTACTTTAATAGTAGCTTTCTACCTTTTGGACTTTAAAATAATTTCGACTGGAGCTGTAGGCTTTTGTACAGAACATTTAAGTTTGTATACTCATGAGTTTCTTTCAGTTACTCGTGAACTTCTGCAGTGCCCACAATGCAGAGGCCGAAGAGTAGTGCCTTAGAAGACTTGTCTGACCAGCAGATGGAAGCAAGAAGGGAAGAGAATTTGTGTTTCTGTCTTTTCTCTCCTTCAAGAAGTTTTGTTCATGACTAAAATAAAAATGAATTGAAGAATGTTTGTAAGAGCCATCTCCAACTTTGTGAGTACTCAGAGCAGTCTAAATAGGAGTAAAGTGCTAAGGATTAAATTTTTTCATCCTTTATTTTGACTCAAATAACTGGAATTACTCTCTATTTGGAAATATTTTTTACATATTGCTGTTGCTTAGCTTGAGGGCTTGGCTAGTATTCTCTTGTATGTTCACAGACAGGGATGACTTTCTTATGACTGCTCTGGAGCATGTGTGACTGGATATTTTTACTTGTAGGTATTTTTAAATCCTTTGAGAGAAGGCCAGCAAACATAGAAGTGACAACATTTTTGAAGTTCAAAGAAATATTCCCCACTGAAATCCACAAATTTAACATACCTGCTTTGTGTGTATATTCTCTGATAGCAGCTCATCTTGTGCATGCTTAGCACAGGCTTGGCATAGTCCAGTGGAATATCTATATCTTGATTATAGAATCTGATTGCAGGGCTTTGAGTGGCAGAAAGATCTTCTCATGCTCATTGGTGGTCAGGACAACTACGTCACTATGGTTTCTTTGCCGTTAATGTTTTTTATGTGAATTCATTTGCTAGCGCTTAATTAAAGCAGAAACTACTTAAGCACTTCCTTCAGAGGGTAGGAAGTGCATTTAACAAGCCCAGTACCCAGCAGTGGGTGAATGTACCTGCTCAGTCTCTAGGTTTTGTTCACATGAGTAAGTATCCCAGAGGAAAGCTGTGCCAGGAAATATTCCGCCTTCCAGCTGTAATTGAATGGGCTTGAACAACGAGCTGAGACAGCTGGGTCCTGTTTTGGTCTTGATTTGTAGGGACCCAAGGGATTGGGAGAGTGGGAAAGAAATCCTGTGCCAGTTGAGTGAGTTCAAATGAGGAAAAGAGAGCTTTGCTCCCTCGACTGCTCTGCATTTCAACTATTAATACAGCAATAAAGCCTATTCAAAAAGAGTTCTGTGTTCTTTGTGTTTTTTGAAAGAAGGCTTGTGTGCTTAGCTATTGTGTCTTTTTTGAAATTTAATGTCTTATCACATGAGGCAGAATTTTCCAGGTCAACCACCCAACTTTAATCATGAGATCTTGTAGAGTGCAGGAAGGAAGCTGAGAAGTCCTCACAATAACCAAGGAATAACATCCTATTGGAAGTGTTCTTTCATGGGGTCATTCACATTATAATTAAGAAACCCCAGGAAACAAGTAGTTAAAGCAACTTTTTGAGCAGTTTAAGTCATTGGTGTATCTGTATTTAAGAAGAGTTTTCTGTGGTCTTGAGATAGAACAGGAGCTTTCCCCCATTCCTTTTACATGTTGCTCAGTTCTGAACACATACTTCTGATCACTGTAAGAAGGTCAAATTGCTGTTTTCAGGGAGAACACCAAATCAAATTTTTGCAGTTTACATTGCAAACATTAACTGTTTAGTTAAACTTTGCATTTGCCTCAGGTTGACCTGTTGTTGACAACAGTAAATAGCCATTTCTCCTGACTGAATCAGGCTGTTTTAACAAATGGGTGCTTAAATTAGTTTGTTCAAATCTAGCTAAAATGATTGGCAAATGAAAATATTATGAGGGTAGAAGTGGGGCAGAATGAAGCTATATTTGCACAGTGATCAACTGTGTATGTTAAGTAAGAGTGAGCAGTATGCAGAGATGTGTGAAGGACCTGCCTATTTTTAAAAATGGCTACAAAGACAGAAGAGACCGTCGAATCTTAGAATGGTTTGGGTTGTAAGGGACCTTAAAGATCATCTTGTTCCAGCCCCTCCATGGACACTGCCCGTGACTAGACCAGGTTGCTCAGAGCCTCATCCAACCTGAGTGTCAGGAGAAAATTTTGTGCTACAAGATAAAGCAGGGGGTCTTGTGCTACCAGATTCATCCTGGCAGAGCATCTTCACTAGTGTTGGTGGGGGAATGTTATTATAAGCTCTGTGCTGTGGTGGCTTTATGACTTCTGCTACTGCATTTATGTGAGTATTACTGCATCGTTGCGTGCAGTGTACACGGACTCTGAGTTTAGACACACAGGCATAGAAAGCTAAATTCTCTTTTATTTAAACGCTGACTTGACTACCTGTTGTATACAGATAGCTGAATGTAGACTATCACGTTGAATTTGTAGCAGCTCCTGGCTTTTCTTACATGATTGTGTGCCTTCATGGCTAGGGCTGGTGCGATGCTGTAGGTCAGAAATCCAAATGTAGAGGGCTCTGGTTTGTACACTGCTGTAGTGATTTCATGGCAGGCATCCTCCAAAAATAGATGTTCTGGCTCATCAGTGTAGCACCGTCTTAATAGCCAGCTGATTTTGATGCTTTTTATTAAATAGTCAGTAATTTTGTTTATTTACCAAACCTCGTAGTGTCTCCATGTGTGTCAGTGATGTGTTCTCATTTGGTTATTTGGATGTGTAGAGTTCTGAGCAACTTTGCCATAAGTAGTTGTGTTCCTGCAGGTATGAGCTGTAAGCTATGTCAGACTGAAAATAATTTCTTAGCTAAAGAGTTTTTCAATTGTTGGCTCGTGTAACACTTAATATGCTCACAAATTACTATTTTGTGTGGGTATTGCAACTCTTATGAAGTGTGGATTTGTTGTCATGAACTTCCCTTGGGCCAAAAAAGGTTATTCTAGAGAAGTATAGAGTAAGCAACATTTCATCCAAATAAAATTTCACTTGATGGCAACTAATTTTATAAAAGGAAGTGAAAAAAATGGGGTATGAGCTTCTTCTGAAGAGATACGAAATTCTGCCATCTTTATTTAAGAATGACACTGGGCATAAAATCTGATGGTCTTTTGCTGCCTCCAGATCAAGAAAGTATATTATTTGTATTATATTTAAGTTTTTCCTAAGACAGAATAGCAGAATTTAATAGACAGAAAAAGCTACAGTTTTTCACATTCTCATAGCAAAATAGTTAACTCCTTAGTGGAGACTTCTTTTTTTTTTTTTTTTCCAGACCCAAGTTCTGAAGTGTTGCTTGCAGGCAGTACTGGGAAAAGATGGTTTATAATATGTCTAAGTGTTCTTTTAGGGGCAATCTCACTGCTGTCAAGTTTGGTTTGAAACTTTGAAAGAGAAAAGGGAAGCTAGTGCTGTGAAGGCAATTTTTTTTTCATTTATTTTGCATTGGAGGCGACGCTTGCTTTATTTCAGCCTTTGTAGCAGAGTGACTGCATAGTGTCAAGGTTGTAGCTGGGGAGTGCACCCTGGGAGAAATATCTTTGAGCTAAAAAGGTCTACAGCATGTGAATTTGGGTATTTTAGCTATATATTTGTTTGAGAATAGATGGGGTTAATTTAAAAAAGGCAATTGAAAATACAGTGTTTCATCCTCACTTTTTGGTAACTTTTGTTTATAACCAGTACTGAAAGCATTTATATTTCTGCAGTGTACTAACAGGAGTGCTAGCACTTAATTTATATTTGTACATAACTTTGCATATTATATCTCTTAATGACAGCATATAATAAAAATAAATTGATATCTAATTCTCTTTTATATCTTTAAAGGTTTAATTGATACTCAGTTATTTCTTTTGATTCTATCTTGTATGATCTCTGCAATGAGTTATTGATTAAAACATTAAAAAATTAATCAAGATTTAAGAAAATAAAATCTTAATTGATGTATTGACTATCCTGAATGTTTGGTAATGTGCTTAGAGAGCCATAAAACATAGTTAGTATATGTTTCATTTCAGACTGATTTTAGACTAGTGCCTTTTTAAATGCATATCATTGGAGTAAATGGTGATGTGACAAGTAGCTATTTTTAATTATTTGTGTTAAGAAGAAGATACTGCTATTTTAGAAGTTGAGCTAGAAGCAAGGAAATGGTTATCACCTTTTTTAACAAAACAGAGTGTGAAAGCTGTGTTTGCTGTGTGTGCACACAATGATATAAATAGCAGCAGCAGCCCGGTGTGGGGCTGGAGGGCAGGAGAGCAGTGTGGTCACGGATTTGCCACCTTGGTTGCTATCCAGCCTAGTTATGTTTGCTGTCAGGTACTTCTGCTCTTTTAAATAGAAAATAAGGTGACTTTGAAAAGGAGAGAGTAGCAGAAGCCACTGCCTAAAAGGAAAGAAGGTGGCAAGCAAGTGAAGAAATTGCAACTTCTTTTAGATGGCTTTCCTATTTCCTCTGGGAGGAAATATGGTCAATCATGTCAGTAACAGTCCCCTATTATTATTGATTAAATAACAGCTGGCTTGTTTCTATGGTGTCTTTATCTATTTAGCTTTCAAAAATAGAGTGAAATGTTCTTGTCTCATGAACTAAAGGACATGTTTATACTGGTGTATATGTTGTATGAGAAAATTTCTAGAAGAAATCCTGGTTTTTACATAATGAACTCAACAAGACCTCATGCATCTTGTCAGGGATGGATCATTTTTTACAACGGGAAAAATTTTTTCTTCCCATTTATTGTATCATTGTGTTTTATCTTGTGATTTTGTGCCAATGAATAATTCAGTTGTGTGAATATACTCTTGATTTCAGGAAAATAATATAACTACATTGTTACTCAATAGACATATATATGTTAAAATTTCTCCCTGAATGAGGCAGAAATAGGTAGGATTTCCTTTACAACATAGGTTTGCTGTTTGGTGTCACAAGGTCATTTTAAAATGCAAAACATCTAGTTTTTTTCTGTTAAAATTGCTCTGTTATCAGTTTGCTTAAATGTTTTTAACCATTCATGTATTCCAAAACGTTATTTTCATAAGTCAAAATGTGATCTTGAAATGACAGTTCAAAATTTGTATACAGGCTGTGCTTCACTACGTGCATGGGGTTCTGTTGAGAATATCAGGTGAGAACTGAGTGTTGGCTGCCACCCTGCTCTCAGCTTCTGAAAAATTCAGGCCTGTTATCTTGACAACAAATTCATGTGTCTGTGCATGTGTATATGTGGCATTTTAAATATTTCTCAAATAAAATTGGCCAGGAAATTGCTTTTTCCCATGTGCAAGTTGATAAATGGCTGTTTACAGTTTTGAGTAAGTACAAAATGTTTGTTTCTTGGGTCAGTGAGAGAACTTACTATTCACGGGGCAAAAATTTGTTTTCTCTGTCACGTGTACTTCAGGACTTGTGGGATGGGGAACAAAGCAAGACTTCCTTTTCCTGGAGGTGCACAAGCAGGATTCAGGGGAGATTTTAATCTACTGCCTGTATTAGATAAGGAAAGAACTGGGGAAAGAGCTAAACAAATCAGCATATAAACCTGCATAAGTCCAGTAAGTCATGGTAATGCTTCCTTCTCTCTACCTGGCTTTAGGTAGTGGGAAAAATGGCAGATCATGCAGATTATATGTGGAAATGCCCTCGGAGGCATCCTGGTGACATCAGTCATGAGCGCTTCCTTAAATCTCTTCTGCACTTTATCAAAGCTCCAGTGACCACGGTGTTTCAAAGGGGGAAGACAGAGTTTAGCTCCTTAAAATAAATTACCCTCCCCACCCCAAATCCAACAAAAGACCCAAAACAAAACAAACCTAAAAGACATTTTATTTTCTCTGAGAAGAAACTGTGCATAAGGATCTTTTTGCAGTGTTCCTTTCATGATGTTCTTTTTCTTTTAGTGCAGATAGTCAATACAGCATATGAGACTTCAGGCATGAGGAAGGTGGTTCTTTTTCCTTTGATGGCTTTTATGTACACATCTTCATAGATTCTAGTCATTGCAATGAGGGATATGATTTTCTTTTTGAACACTAAGTTTAGGTTAATTTACTAGTCAGTATTCTCCGACGTATGGGTCAGTTTTTGGAATGAAGTAAAACTTACTGCTAGTAATTAGGAAATTCTTGTGTGTGATGTCTGGGCAATTATATATTACATTTTCTTTAAATCTGTAATCTTTGGTATTTAAATCAATCCTATTTTTAGAAATAGTTAATAATCTTTCAAGAAAATATCTAACTTATAGACTCATTGTAAATCTAAAAAGGATAATCCTAAGTAGATACAAAAATTATTTCTTTCAAATGCAGTAAGCTTGTTTGCAGTTGTACAGACATTCAAACTTGGGAATGTCTGTTGTTGTTTTACAGCCCAAAAGATGTAGCCTGAGTTACTTGTCTTACTTCTAAAAGTTGGACATAGCACAAGGGTCTCAACTGTTCTTTGGAATTCCCCATAAACATTGTTACAGATCTAATATACTGTAGAGTTTTGTTTGACTCTGTTCAGCATAATGGCATTATAATGCTCTTTTGTGTCACTTTCACTATATCTTGTTAGGTTTTCCACTGATGCTGTGTTTCCTTACCATCACATGCCCTTGCAGCATTTCAGGTGTACAAGGTCCTCTAAGAACAGATACAAGTCACTAGTGGTGACATTGAACTACAGTTGTGGTGTCCAGAAAAAAATGTGGCATGTTTCATTACAAAAAAGGATGCTTTGTTGTACCTCTATTTCCTGCCTCCTTCAGAATTAAGTTGAAAACTTGGGATCTCCATTGTTAGGTTGTGATCCTGTTTGTTATCTTTGTTGCCTTCTGCTTACATTTCCAACTTACAGCTAAACCTATATTTAAAATACCCCGTCAAACCCTAAAATCTGGTATTTTTCTTTCAGTTCATCTCTGCTGTAGCTCTGCAGCAGGTGAGGCATGCTTCTTATCTGGCGTGGAAACACAGGGATGGCATCTGCTGAAGAGAACAAGCAGTTGTAACACTGGGCACAGAAAAATTTTTTCTTGTTTTGTCAGCACACCAGGGCTGCTGTTGTCTGCTGAGTTTGGGGCCAGGCACTGAAATATGTTTGGGTGTTGGTTTTCTTTGATTTCTTCTGATGGTGCTCTCATATCTGCACAGAGCCTGGGCCACAGGAATTTGGATGTGTCTGGGATAAATTTACACTTCCTTCACTCCGCAGACCACAGTATAGGCTGAAGGGTAGAAGTCTATTTAGAATGCTTCAAAATTGCCTTCACTGTGCTTGGGTTCAAATAAAGCAGAGGACCTCGCTGAATGCTGCCCTCATCCCTAGGTCTGATGAAACATCTGTTGTTTTGTTGTGGGGTTTTTTTTATTTCCTTATTACCTTTCTAGCAGAGGATTCCGTAACTTATGTATAGATATCTTCATCTGGCTATGTAATTGTATTAAGATTCATAGGAATTTAGGTGCTTCTATGAGAGAAAGGAACATTGCAGAAGAAGGTTTTAGGTTTTTTTCTTACTAAAAAAATATCCATCTACTGTTTAAAGGATCTCAAACTCCACCATTCCATCATCCCTGCAGCCAAGGGTGCCCTTGAATTTCACATTCCCCAGCAGCCCTTTCTTCTTGGTGAGAAATAGGTCTTGGTTGCTGGCTGGGGTTAAGCCACAACACCATAAATAGCACTTCTTGTCTCCTCTATCACTTGGAGAAGGAAGTTATTATCAGCTCTCATTCCAGCATCCTTCTGGATTGCTTATGCTCTGCTGTGTTGTCCCTCCAAAAGATCAGGGTGGTTTCGAGTTAATTCCCTTCATCTCCCATAGAAAACAGATGGTGCCACTCAAGGAGGCATCTAAATATGAAATTTTTTTTCTCCCTTTGTGATCCTTTTTGTTGAGATTTGTTTGGAGGCAGTGAATTGGTGTAAGAGGCTTGGTGTTACCTACGGGTATGCCCTTCTCTTGGAAATTTCCATTTAGTGGAATACACATCCATATGTGGAATATATTTATTTATATATATGTGAAGGTACACACACACACACTTATATACACATATATATATAAATTTTTTGATTACTCACTTGACACAAAGTATTCCCTATTATCTCTGGACAGTCGTGGAAAGAGGGTAGATGAGGAGCAGGCTTGGTTGTAACACCTTCACTTGCCTATATCTTAATTTCCTTGTCACTGTTCCTTCCTTTTGAGTCAGCAGCCTGTTTGCTTACAGAGATTCAGCTCACTGTAAGCAAATTTCAGCCCACCCACTCTTCTTCACTGTACACAGTTGGAAGTTAGTGGGTTGATTTTCAACTGGAGAGTGTTCATTTTTTAGTCCCCTGGTGATTAGACTGCTAATTTCAGTAACCTGTTGACATCCTGCAGTGCCACTCATCTGTCAAGCTTGAATTCTGCTGCTGTGCTTTCAGGCTGGAGGACAGACATCAGCAGGAGGTGGGTTTGGATGTGGAATTGAGGTTTGACAAAAATGAAAAGTCCTTTTTTTTTTTTGGTTCATTTTAGATCTTCTGGAGCTGTGCTCATTCTCTGTGTGTTCTTGACTAGAATATCTAATGAGTCAGGAATTACTTTTCTTACTTCCTCAAGCCCTTGGGAGTTAATTTCATTAGGCCTTGCTGACTGAAGTGTATCTAATGCATTTTCTTGTTTATTTAATCTTTTTATTGGCATCAGCAGAGATATTTTTGATTTGGTTGAGCTCAGAAAATCTGAAATACCTTTATATGTAGGAATGTCACTCAGATCAGGCATGTTGGTCAATGCATGGTGGGAAACCTACCCTGCCCTTATTTCAGACAGCAAGTGCTTGTCAGTCCAATAACTTTCTCAAATATTGAATTCACTTTTGTTCTAAAAGGTACTAAAATAATTGTAACTGGGGAAAACACTGCAGCATGAGTAGCTCTTGACAGATGGAGCCTGGGCAAGTTGTACTGCCAACTGGTAAGAGTGAGGAGAAGCTAAAGCAAGTGGTGTTGGTTTCAATGACTAGCAACCCAAGTTACTGACAGTCACAGTTTCTCCAGCTCGAGCTGGATTCTTCTTGAGATCAGAAGAATTTTAAGGAAGAGGCATCCATTTATCCTGAGCTTTGTTAAGAACTACTTTAACACAGTATAGATGGAAAGTTTATCTCTGCAGGTTTTATACTTATAGTGATTATATTGGTGCTATCATCTTTGAGCATGAATTAAACCATGTGCTAGTATTGGGTTAAAACAATTTTCCATTCTTTCTTACACACAAAAGTAGTTGATTTAAATTAGCTGTTGCATTGAGCCAGAGATGCTGTTGACATCTGAAATAGTACTGAGAGGTTCATTATTTGAAATTTATAAGGGAGAAAGCAGTAAGATTTATCTTTGCAGTGAATATTGGTCCTTCGTGGATTAAGAGGTAGAGGGGAGGCACTGTACCATGGCTGATGCAGAAAACACAGGGAGGGGACAAAAAAATCCCAGCGAGGGAAAGCTCATAATGACTAGAACATGCAGTATCTGACTCCAGTAGAAAGAACTTTAGCAAGGCTTTTAGATGTCATCTGAGAAAGCTTGATTTTGGATGAGTTATGATATTGAAGATCCCAACAACCTCATTGTAAGTTAGCTGGGTAAGTTGATGTTTGATGAAAAGGTGTGAGAAATGAACTTTGAAATAATCAGAAACTACAGGAAAGTAATTTCATTTTAAACTTAGTTCCAAGTAACTTTACAGAAACAAGACATGAAGAAGTAGTAATTGTTAACATACACAACTAAACTCACTCTAATATATGATCTTTTTATATATAAAGTTATGTTATCATTGGAAGGTGAGACCTTTGTAGTTAAATGTATATAAATACCTGTTTTATTATATCAGGAAACAATTACAATTAAAAGCAAGTAAATAAACATATTGAACATTTCTGATGATATATTAAGATGCTCCCTGGCATTGTAGTTTGTCTATCCCTCTGTGTAAATTAAGTAAAAATTGAAATGAAGTACAAACAAAAAGAGAAGTGTGGAGGTTAAGGGTGTTGTGTATATTCATTACTCCCTTTTTATTGGCTTGGACATCTTTCTAATATATGAGGGAATACTTGATTCTCATTCTCTGAAGTATCCTTTCTTTTCCTTTGTTTTGTAATGAGCCCTTGTGTACACAAGTAAATTTCATAACTCTGTAATTCTGTCTTGTCTGAAGTCGGCAGTTCGCATGGGAGTTCACAGTTACGCAGTCACAGGTGTCCTGTTGATTTCAATAGAAGTTAAATGTTTGCATTCTTCTGAGGATTTGGGCCCAAGACACGTTGAAAACCAATTGCAGTAATTTCTAAAGTTAATGTGTATTAAATTATTTTCCTTGGAGAAATCCTCTGTGGATGTTAGAACAAGATTTCTCAGCTTTATGGAGTGAGATCTCATTTTCCTGTGAATCATCTTTTCTATACTTGTATGTCAAAAGAAATAGTAAATCAGAAGTTGTGACCCTTGGAGTTGCCCAAACTTTATGCGAAATATTTGTGTATTTATCTGTTTGCTAAAAGATGTGGAGGGAATACTCAGTATTCATGCAGTTGTATCTCCTGGTTCCACTAAGAGTCTGGGCACAGACTCCTGATTAAAAAAAACCAAACAAACCGGAAAACAGGAAAAGAACAAACCCTCAGAAGTAATTCTATGAGCAGAAGTGAGTAATAAAACTTGATTTTTTGTTAATGGTGCCTTGTGCTTGGCTGGAGTCCCCGAGTTAAAGGTTTTGTCACAATTACAGCACCTGTGTGGGCAGATGTCTGCTCCCACCCCTGTGGCTGGTTCCCAGCGTGTTGCCTTGGGATTAGGAAGAAAGGGGGTGCTGTTGTAGGCTGTGTGGGTTTAGGAGTCTCTCCTCCCACCCACCTGCCTTTACAGAGCATGCAAAAGGTGAAATGTCTTTGAAACATCTTCCATTGAGTCATATCTGATTCAAGTCAGGTGAAGGGTAGAAGGTATGAGGACACCTGGATGCAGACACACGGGCTGTGACTGCAGGAGTGATGCTTCTTTCCAATCTGTGTCACCTTCCTGACAGCAATTCATATATATTTATGCGAAACAGATCTTGTTGGTGCTGATGATGCTTAGTCAAAATTACTAATTTAATTATAAACCCACATCTGTCTGAGAGCAGTTGTAAATCTAGAGGATGAAACCCACATGTTTCTGAATACCACCTCTGTTACAGGTCTTTGTAAGGACTGCGTTCTGCCCTTCTGGTTTGCTTGCTGTTTATGGACTATGTACACAATGGCTATTGTAAACACCAGCCTTCCGTTTGCTGCTGGATAGAAAATTTTTAATTTATATGCCATCATTATTTGAAAAATAACAAGAAAATAATCCCAAAATACCTTATTGTATGAAAGAGTCCTTTCCATTTCAGCAGCTAGATAAGCAGCCCATTTCCTCTGAATGAATATTGCTAAAGTAGCTTACAGTAGTTACCATATCCGGACTGAATTCAGGATTTCCAGGTGTGTGGTTTTTACTGTACAGATGGTTTTTGAATGCACTTTGAGATAAACTGAGAATATTCAAACAATCAGTTACATATTTCATTTTTATGATAAACAGAAAGATTCGGGTGGAAAGAAATATTAATATAGATTAGATAGCTGGCAATGTATGGATAGGTATGAAAAGGCATCAGTTGTGGATGAGTTCAGTTAGAGTCGTCGGGGAAATGCATTTGGAATTCTTGCATGCATTGCATTTGAATGCTCATTTTCCCCTTATGTTTGACATTAGTTTCAGAAATCAGTTTTATTTACTAAGATATAACTAGAGAATTTGAAAAAGAGCAACTTGACTTTTTTTTTTTTTTTTTTTTTTATACAAATTTTTTGAAACNCAATGTTATGAAACCAAGCTAAAACTAGTAGGAATGTTTTGTGGTAAGGTCTGAGTAAATACAGTCTAACAATCTAAAAATAGGTGTTAATGAGGGCAGGAGTTGCCACACTCTGCTAAGGATTTGAGATCAGAAAAAAACCCCCATGTTCAGACTGTGGGAAGGGAAATGTTTTTTGTTAATAGGTAGGGAGTGCAGTGTGTTGTAATAGAAGTGATCTAGGTTTGACCCAGGACTTGACCCACTTGCCAAAAAGGGTTTAAATGTATCAAGCTCTGTTTGTTACCTGTATGGGTGGATGCACTCATGACCCATACCTTCAAATATCACTAATTCCATATACTTATTTGATGCTTCATTACACTTCATTTTCAGTAGTAACATGTTGGTACTGTTTTCATATGGAAAAGAATTTGGATTGCAGAAAGTTTTGACCATCTTTCACATTGTGTGTTAAGCTTTCACTAATTTAATGTGTTGCTCAAGTCTAGAGGAAGAAGAGGTGTCATGACCAGGTGTTTGAACTGAGGACTCTTGCTGAACAGGGAATGATGATGAAATAATTAGCAGAATGGGTTTTGTTGTATCATCTGGAACATAAATTATCCATATCAAAAATAAACATTTGTTTGCTTACATTTTACTGTGGACTAATTCTTAACTTGCTCCTCTGTGGACTATGGAATAAGACATTTGTAAAAATGTGAGCTATGAATTCACGTCTATGCAAGTAGTTTTTCATAGAACAAACCTTCTATAAACTACTTTCAGAGTGAGGAGTAATGAATTTCTAGCATTCATTTTGCTTATGACTTAATTTTGATTTATATTTGCAAAATGTCTTATTCCCTGGAATCTATTTTTATTAGAGTGAATTTTCCATTTGAGCATTTTCATGAAGTGTCCAGATTGATAAATTGTAAAAATTATAAGCACTAACTAAAATTTTTGTATGTTACCTTCTTCTGAAGTGGGGTTGATTTATTGAGGTAACTACATGACTCTCTCATTAAAACTGCTGATGTTTTTTAGAAATTAATGAATTTGTGTTCTGCACTCTTCTGAAAATGTATCCAATTTCTGTATTATCCCATTACTTATCTCAAACTTGTTTGTGTGTGCTGTCTTGCCATGACTTTTCCTGTTAAGTTTCTAGTAAACAAGACTTTTGAGATAAAACTTGGGTAAAAGCATTCAAAGAATTTTCCGAACTCAGTGGATATTTTATGTATTTAGGATCACAACTTGCAAAACATTTCTTCTCCAGTGTATCAGATGCATATAAGACCATCTTTCCTTTTTGTATTTGGAGAAAAAAGGTTAAAAAATTTTGAAAATATGTCTAGAATTTAGAGATGAAGAACAGTTTCTATTGAGCCTAATTGTTCTTTTTGGTAAATTTATAGTTTGAAACTGAACCAATCAATCTTTTACAGAAAGATTGTTACTTTCACTTGCTGCCTCCTCTTTTGATCTTAGGTTGATAAATAAAACCAAATAATTGTATCTTATAAAATTACTCAAAGATGACTCTTAAATCAGGCTCGGCCTTGCAAATACGGGCATGTAAGAGTTCATGGATTTGAGGTCTCTCTTCTTTCTGGCTTGTCATTGACAGGGATACTGAAATAAAGGACGTGCTCAGTAGCACAAAAGTCAGTTCAGATGCACCATTAGTGAATCCCTTCACTTGATTCATTAGGAATTCTAAAGGGTCCATTTGAAGCAATATGCCCTGAAAGGGTGGTTTGAAAACATTTTATGTTTAGGTAATATAAGTATTTAGGGTGCCTAAAGCCAGAACCAAGATACTTAGTGAAAAATAAGTACAAGTTTCTCTTTGGTTTCATAAATAATTAGATCCATCCTCTGGGTTCCAGAATTATTCTTTACTGCAGCCTTGGTGCTGTAAAAAAAAGATGTGGATCACACAAAGAAGGTGTGGATCAAAGCAAAAAAGCATCTTTTGACACCTGCATGTGTGCTCACAGACAAATGCAGTTTATGTAGGAACTTGATGCTTACAGAAAACGTTTATTGTAGGTTGGTTACAGGTGTTGGGAAATGTATTTGTCTTCTTCAAAATGAAGATTCTCTTGAAAGTTTCATTTATGTTAATGGAGATGATTGATCTTTTTTGCAGAAGCAACATGTTTTAGTGGTTCAGCTGCATTGAAGATAAGATGATTAAAATTGCCATGAGGTGAAGTGCGGTCAAAATAAAAATATCTTAATCAGCATTATTTGACAGTGATCACTTAATCAGGAAGAAGGTGAAGATGATTGTGGTTGAGAAATAGAGTGCCGGATCTGGTGCACAGTTAGGTACTTAGGCTTTATGATATGGTCTTTATTCTCAAGTGGGCCAAATCAAGTTTATTACGGGCAATTTACATCCTAATGGTACTGAACTTTCAAATGATTAATTATTTTTTTATTTTAATTACATTCGTTTTAAGGTAACTCTGAAAGAGTGCTGAAGTTCTAGGATCTTTGGAGACCTTTAAGGAGTGTAGTTTGTGTAATAAAGGGCTGCTGTTGACGTCATAATTCCCTGAAATGTCACAAAACTAAGAACAGTTCTTGAAACATGATTTAATTTTAAATTACAGTCTTCTTATCCTTGTGTCAGTGCAGAAGAACCAGACAATAATGTACCTGTTCAATTGGATTACCCAGCTTGAAATACAAGGAGCAAGCAAATGAGTAGTTGGCAGTCCTTACAGTACAAATAATACAGGGTGAGGGCATTTAAAAAGGTGTGAGGTATGGGTGGAACAGGAGCTTAAGCTGTCCAGGTGGAACAATTTCTGTGGACATAGGAAAGGTGTTTCTTCTTCTTTTGTGACTGGAAACTCAAAATTTCAATAAAAAGCAGTTCTGGAGATGAGTCTTATTTTAATCTAGGCAAAATTCCTTCTCACAGCACCAAGTTCCTGCTCACTATAGTTTTTAATATTTCCATTTGACATACATTATATTGAAGTTTGCTTTGCTTTTCTGAATTTTAACTTTACTGTAATATTTGAAATTCAGTTTAATGTCGTGAATGCAGGACTTCATATAACATTTTCATTTCAAATATTGTCTATAGGAGCAGAAATAGGAGTGTAATTGTGTGCATTTGTACAAGTTCTCTAGCTCTACTTGGGGCTTTCGAGCTGTGTTGCTAATGCAAATAGAAACAAGTGTCAATGAAACCCACAGTAAATGAAGTGCTTATGAACAGGTTTATGCCATGCTCTTAAAGAGGAAACAAGGTGTGTTGGTACATGTTCATGTTCATACTGTGGGCACCTGCCTGTGACATCCTGAAGAAGAATTTACCTGCTGGTTTGGGTTTGGCTGCACTACTGTCCTCCTTCTGAGGCCCTTGCAGCTTGGTGGGAAGTGTCTGCAGGGATGTGCAGAGAGTTTGGGGGGAAAAGCACCATGGTGGAGGAGTGTGAAACAGGACTCAAATGATTTGTGTGCTGTGTGAGACTTGACAGGTGTGCATTTTGACAAGTTCTAAGTGTAAATGTATGCTAAGAATATATGGCTACACAAACGAGTCATTTCAGGGGAGGAAAGTTTGTGGAGAGTCTGCTCACTCCCCTTCTCACAAGGATTAGAGCATATCCTTTAACTAATTAAAAGAGATTAAAAGTGCTTTAAGTTTTACAGAGCTTTCACAGCTTTTTTTCTCCTCAAAAGCAAAAATTTGTAATGTTAGTTGCTTGTGTAAGATGTAATCAGACTCTCAGTATTTGCAAAAAAATACCAAATGTCTGACCTCAGTGTATTTGCTTTATATAGATATTTTCTTTTAATTAAAATTCTGAGGTGAAAGGGAGGCAAGAGAAGGGAGTGTAAGGCAGTATCCCTTAAAATCCTTCTTTCTGTAGCTTCAGAAATGGAGATTTCTGCAGTGCTGTGAAATACTTGGGAAGCTGAGCAGGGACTCTGTTAGTGGACCAAAGTTGCTGGCTTTCTTCTGGTAAAAAATTTCTATGTTAGTATGACATGCACCAGAATTTCTAGAAAGGGTTCATTTCTGTGTTTTAATTGAGAGGATTATTTTGAATTATAAACCAAATATGTATTGAACAATTCTTTAATTCGGGGTGCAAAAACATAAATGCAGAACAAAGGAAATGACAAAATTATTGATACCTCCACAACTTTGAGACCTATTTCAGGCCTTAATTGTAGTTATAACAGTAGCTGGTCTTCAGAGTGAAGTGCTGTTACTGGACACATTCTTCTTCCCTTTTTCTTTTCTTTTTTCCCCCTCCCTCATTGGAGTGTGGTTACACACGCTCTCCTATTGCGCAGTATTTGATTTTTTTCTCTGATATTCATCAACACTCCGTGTTCCACAAACAGCTCTTTTCCAAGAGCTTAGTCAGGCTAGAAGGTGTTATACCTGCTTTACATAACAAAAAGCAATGCTTTGAAGAACTAGGAATTCTGTTTAAAGTATTCAGTTTTGATGCCTGGTTTATTTTGATTTTTCAGATCATTTAGTAATTCTAAACACAGGTCTGGTTGATTTTATTTACAGCTGAAAGGTCCAGCATTTTTTTGGCAGTCAAATACCAGCATATTGAGTTATGTGTCAGATATTGGGGAATGTGAGGTTTTAGCTTGACTGTTGGAAGCGTGATTTTAATTGACTTGTTTCCAGCTCTGGGACGGCATGAGGGACAGAGTCAGAGCAGCTTTCTGCTTTATAAAGTATAAAGGCACCTTCTTCCTTCTCCTTTGTTTTTAGCCTTTCATGGTTTTTAAATATCACAAAACTTTCTTCCTGTCTGCTCTTGATTTGCTCCCAGAGCATTTCCACCCTTTTTAATAGGTGGAACAGGAGTCTTGTAGCACAGCCAGTTAAGTCTCACTTCAGAATTCCAATCCACAGCAGGATGAATTAAAGGTCAATATTTCACTTTGCTGCTAGTATAATAATATTTAAACTCTTGGGACGAGAAAGAATGGTAATATAAAAAAGTAATGGCCAAATCTTGATGTGGTATGGAAGTGTTGTCCAGATCTGCAGTGGGTGTTTCGTGAACACAGGGATTATTTTTCATCTGAGTCTGGGGAAGGAAAAACCAGAACTACTCTAGTATGTTTGGGAAAGGTATTTTATTTTTCTCCCTGATTTTAAAGTTCCCGTTGAAGAATATTTTGTGGTAACTGTAGCCAAAGATGTCTGGATGGTCTCTACTTGACCTTGATGCGAACACAGTAGGATCCAGAATATTGGGTCTGTCTATACCATAGTACAGGAATTTCTGGACATGCTTCTCATTCCTGGAAAATGCCAGATTCTTAACTCGTACTTAGAGATGTTGGCACTTAACTGTTCATCAGGGAAAACATGTTAAAAATGTTCTGAGGGAGTGAAAACTGAATCTTAACTGTTAAAACTGAGAAGGGTATTTGTGGCTTTTATTTTTTACATTGCCTTGACTAATGTTCTGTGGTTCAGCTGCTATCACTGTTGACTACAGTGTTTCACCCCGATTTCCTCCAGAGAGTTGGCAGAAACTGCAACAAAGCTTTCTTGGCTGTTCTGCCAACCTTAGGTGGGTGGAGAGGAGAGATTTCTTTTCCATCTCCTCTCAAATTATGCTTTAAGCAGCTCTGCCTTGCTGATTGTCAATGACTTCCCCTTTGTTTTGAGAAATACTGTTTATTTTGGGAGTAGTTTTCTCTCACACCTCCTTTCTGGAGTTTTTTGAAAGCTTTGGTTATGGTCTGTCTTAACTCAAAGATGGTATTTACACATTTCATAATCACAGCTGATAGAAGCCAGTGGAAAATAAATACTTTAGGTTTGGATCGAGCCTGTAAAGTAGAAACACTTGTTGAGTTCCTTTCAGGAATTTAGCAGAAATTTCAAAACTGTAGAACATTTTTAAAAAACAGAGCTGTCAATATATTATTCTGCTCTGGGTTTGTGGTGGGGTTTTTGTTGGGTTGGTTGAATTTTGGGGTTTTTTTTCCCCAAAGACAGCACTAGGAAGAATTAGAGAGCCTTCTGGTATTCAGTTAAGTGACAATCTCTTAGATTATGTGTTTTTTCTCATTTGCATGGGGAAGCTCTGTATGTATTTTAATAAATACTTCTAGCTAGTGAAGCAAAAGGGGGTTTTGTCTTGAAATGGCAAGCGACCGGTTTCCCGTGGTGGTTGTTTTCTTTCCCAATCTATTTCCTTCGGAATGAACTTTCACCATTGTTGTTGACAGTTCTGGTGGATACAGTTTTTAATTTCTATACCTTTGCCTTGACATGGCATTTTATTTTGAACAGTGCAGTGGGCAGAAGGCTGGGTTTGCAGTGGGATACCCGGATCACTACAGAAGCATGTTTTGTAATTCCTTTGAGAAGTAAGATATGGATATCTTACTGCAACCTGACAGTCAAGGGTACAGTCTTCAGTCTTGGCAGAGTTAGCCAGCTTGTTTATCCAAAAGCAAATACAGCATCAGTGAGACACCAAGAGGAATTCCTGAACAGTGCCCTGTTACGTTTGCTTTTCTGTTTAGATCAGTTGTGGGGACACATTCCCAATTGCTGCTCCAGGTCTGCAGCACTTTCTTTAACAGTCAGCATGATCTTCATCTCACTTGGGTTCAATTTCAACCCATGCCTGCAGCACCCCTGGTTCCCTTCAGTGCTGTGCTGGGGAGGGGAAGGGGCACTGGCAGGTGAGGGAGAAGAAGGAACCTGCCAGCAGGTTAGCCTGGGAAAATCTGAGTTCCAGGACTAGCCCTGCCCAAGCTCTGCAGACAGAAACTTGGAGCTGGAGGGAGAGTGAGCAGGGCAGGAGCACGAGACTAACTTTGCAAATAAAGCATCCAGTACTGCTGGTTTAAAAATTTCATGTCATTTGGTATAATTATGATACTAAACTGTATTGGGCTGTCAACCATGTTGCTGCCATCTGTGTCAGCTCTTTGGGAGGTGGACTTCTATCTCCAAGAGTTTAAAAGATAACCCCCTTAGTATTAAATATGTTGTAAGTAATGCTAATAACTGCTTCCCTACTGTAAATATGATAAACAGAGTGTTGAAACTTGATGTCACTACTGCAGAGCCCATTGTTCTGCCTCTCTTCTGCTGGACAGTTGTTGTATTTATAATAAAACCCTGCCTTTCCAGGGCCAGGGGGTAGAACATATGTTCCTCTGCATGCCTGGCTTGGCAGCTAGAGTCCTCCTGAGTGTTTTTCTGTGTGGTTAACATGTTACTTCTGATCGAGTTCTGGTTAAATTTCAACTGGAAAAAATTGAAATTTCTAACACTTGTAGTATTCTCCTTTTACTGAATTTTATTTTTTGTATGCATTATAGGCATAAATGGAATGAATGGCTACAGCATAAAGTGTGGGGAAAGACCCATAGAGACTTAAGTAAATTGAAGGAATTGTCAAGACAGGTTCACCTTGTTTGAAAAAGCAGCTTAGCTTACTGCATCAGTACATTGGTTGCCCTGAGGGCGAATTGGGAGGTTGTTTTTTCTTGCCATGTGTAATTGGTTGAATAAGTGCAAGGAATCTTGCCAAGAGGGTGGTGGCGCAGTTTTCCCAGGCAGGGTGAGATCGGAAGTACTGGCCAGGTGGAGTGGCCAAGTGTTTTCACAGAACAGTTTTTATAGGTCAAGTCTTATCTCTCCGTCTCCTCCATGGAGATTGATAACATAGAATATTTTTCAGAGCAGCCTCCTCCACGAACATTGTGTATGACTTGTCATCGTGTGGCCACAGCGAGCATACTGGCAAATTTGAAAGTTTCATATAATGAACTTGCAGTTCTTGCTGAGTTGAAAACCAGCAGGAGGAGGCAGCAGACAGGCTGCCCACACTTACCCCTTGTTTGGAGGAAGAAGAGTTCTCTTTGGCACAGCAAACTGCTGCTCCCTAATCTGTATCACACATGGCTAGCAACTTTGAAAAGGGATATGTGTGTGGAAAAAAATCAGCTATGCCTCTGTGTATTTCTGTAGGCTGAATGAAGCACCAAAGGAAATGCCCAGACTGCCTCTTGCTCTCAAAAATCTGCAAAGAAAGTGCATCACTCTGGTATCACCCATGAAGGAAACTGCAGCTCCTGCTGAAAAAGAGGGTGTTGTTTTCTCTTAACTTTGTGCTGATTCTGTTTAGTGAGATGGGGGTGTAAATGAGGGCTGTGCACCTGCAAAGCTGCTTTTCAGGGACCCCTTGGAGCACGCTATTTTGAAAAGCACTCCCTGGCCTGACAGTGTGCTCTCGCTATAAGGCTGGTAGGACGCTGCCAAAGTGGTTGCAAAAGGTCTGCCTGTTAACCTCCTCGTCTGGAAAGCTGGATGGATGAAAAGCTGTCTGGAGAGAGGCCTTCCAAGACCCCAGGCCAGGCCAAGTTTTCTATCCTTAACATTGCTGTTGCCACAAGAGCAGCAGATGTTTGCACAGCAGACAAACAACGTTGATGATAAAGCAAATTGACCTTTTTTGGAACAAGTTATTTAGAGCACATTCCTAGGGCAATTCTTCTTTACTTTTTTTTTTTCCCCTTTACTTTTTTTTTATTTTTATTTTTTCCTGGGGCTCTATCTTGGCTGCTTGGCTCTACATGGATGTCTCTGCTAGAGGTGATAAAAAAGTTAAAGAGGAGGGAGGTTTTACAGACTTTTCTCCTAATGCTGATACTACAAATCATTTAACCAACTCCAAACCTATTTTTGTCGTCTTTATTTTACTGAAGTAGTTATAGTGATGTTTATTTTTCCAGTGTCCCTATGGGAACCCTGGAAGATTTCAGAATGTAATAATTAAAGAATGACAGGCCTTTCCTTGCAATATAAAGCGAGGAAGAGCTTTGTGGTTTAAACAGCTATGCTGTTGCTCGTTAGCAAGAAATTTTGCCTTGTACTCTAGCCAGGCCTGTAATGGTCAAAAAATGTTGAAGTTGAGAACTACATGTTTGTTTTCAATCAGTTGTTTTTCAAGTTAAAAGGCTCTAATGGCTTGTTTTAATTTTTTCAGTAGTGTTTGTCAGTAGTATTAATATTTGTATTCAGTCACTTAGTGTAGCACAGCTCAGGCTGTCCAAGTAAGGCAGTACATTTTCTTATCACTTTTTCTATCGCAAGATCTTTCTTTTAAGGAATAAAAGATTTATTGAAAGTTTGGGGAATCTCTGTGAACTTGAGTAATAGCTATCTGTTTAAATTACATTTTAGAAGTATTTAAAATATAATATAATTTTTAATTTTAATTTTATAATTCAATATTTTGAATAAAGTTATTATAAATGTGAAGAAAAACCATCAACTAAAGTGAAAATCTCAGTGTTATATGGCTGCATCTTTACTATTTGGACCTAATGCTGGCTTTTCTTAATCATAAGCTGATGTTCCTGTAGTTATAACAGATATAATTCCTGGTAGAAAATTGATTCCTGGTATCTGAGTATTTTAGGAAAAAGAGACCAAGTTCAGACTTTGGAACCACTGAGATTTTTAAAGGATTTCATCCATTGTACCTCTAATGTTAGTGGGGGTGTGCTGCATATGTCTATACATTATAAACATAAGTCCCTGCATTTTTGCATCATTGTTGTTCAGATATGGTTTACAAAGCTACTTTAAGGACTAGGATGAAAAAGTTTTCGGGCGTTTTTTAGGTGTTAAAACTACAGGTAGCTTGTGTCTTGACTCAGTTTATAAAATGGCTTTGCTGAATAGAACACAGTAGGCTTTTGGACAAGGATGCTATAATGCCTTGAAGGGCTGCATGATAATATTAAAATTCTGTATTGAATTGATTAATATGATAGGGCTTTTTAGCAGGATTATTTCATATCATTAGAAAGAGAAAATACTGAATTCAAGAGAACCCAAATTTGGCTTCTTACATGTTGTCTAGGTACATTTAACTTGGTTCTTACTTAGGGTCATTTGCTTTTGGAGCTTTTGAAAACCGTTCCCCATTTCTGTTTAGAAATGTTATTCTGAACAAATTGTTCTGCAATATGATGCCTGTTACAACTCTTCCCTGCAGATAAAGCTGCACTAATTCCATCAGCCTCTGTAGAGAGAGAAATGGACATAGATGGGCCCCTGTACCCTGAAAGCATAAGCTAATAAGGTTTTTATGGGCCTTGTAAAATGGTGACTTTACAATGTGCTTTTCTGGTATTTTTGTGATTCAAGAACGTGATGGTCAGTGCCTTGTCTGTTACAAAAATACTGTCTCTGTTTCATAGATGTGAAACTGGGTGAAGTATCTCTAGTTGCTTGTTTGGGATCATTGAGCTAGACTGCCTTTGAGCCAGAAACTGACTTTCACGTTTCTGAGACCCATCCCAGTACGGATTATACAACCTTCTTTTATGAACCATATTTACTGAAGTTTCTCTTTTACTAATAGGATTTCATTTGTGTAAAGTATTGAACATGCTTTTAAAACAATAGTTTTATAAAGAACTCCTTTTCCTGCTAAATTACTTCAAGTTTTAATTTTTTTTTCTTTTTTTACCAAGGGTTATGCTATATATATTTTGATGTAGAGTTACCAGTAACTTGGATGTTTTGCATGCATGCAGAGAGGATGTATTAATGAACCAGGACTGGGTGGTTATAGTGCTAAATGGGGCTGAAAGAGGGGAATAGTCCTCCTGAGACTGTTTTACTGCAAACAGTGCTGGGGTTTTACCTGTCTGGAATACAATACATTATTTTGCTTAGTGCTTTCAAATATATTGTAAAAGAGGGGGAAAAGATGAGGGAAATGAAGCTTAACTTGAAAACAGATTCAGTTTTTTCACTGAATGAGTTAATAATGTCTTGAGTTCAACTGTTCTTCCTTCCAAAAGCCAAGAATTGACTATTAAGTGTTCCCTATGTTGAAGTAGTTTTCAAAAACGTTGCGTAATACTTTGTGTAGGCCAGTATTGCCTTTCCACTTACCATTCATCACCATTTTAATTTTTCATTGAATACAGTATTGTTTGGCTGATTGGCAAATAAATTAATATTGTCCAAAGTGAACTCATCATATTATACTTTGCTTTTGCAACCAGAGTTATATAGCACAGATGCAGTGCATGTCTGTGAACTCAAAAGTCTGTGGAAAAATATAGTCAGCTTGACTCCATTTTTTTAAAATTAAAATAAGGCAAAAGCAAGCTTGCTTTATAAACCTTTTTCTCACAGCAGTTTTGACTTAGTTCTTACTTCTTTATTTCTAGCGTTAAACTTCATTATATTCCTTTAGGATATATAGGTATATAAGCAAAATGATCCATTGTTTTTAGGGTTCTGATTTCATCTATTTTGTGTTGCTGTTACCTTGTTTTTTGATTTTTGTGTGAGTTGTTTTTTGGGGTTTTTTTAATGATTCTTTTTTTTTCCTTTGTTTCAGCCAAACCTTTTACATCTAAAGTGAAACAGATGCGACTACATAAAGAAGATTTTGAGATTCTGAAAGTGATTGGTCGAGGAGCCTTTGGGGAGGTATGTGTGAGAAGGAGGTGGAGGGGTCTGAGTAATTCTCTTGCAAACCTGCAGCACAGAGGAGAGATTGTTAATAACAATACACTGATGTAGAGGTTTTTACATTATTTAGCCATAATGGATATTATAGGCCCACCTAATGTTTGATGCAAGTACATCTTGTTTTATGCAGTCTTTGACAGCTCTTTTTAAGTCTTGTGAATTTTGAGAGAAGGCAGGTTCACGTGGATTAAGAGACCATGTTTATCTGAGGATAAATCATTTGCTTCACTAATTCTCTCTGGTCAGAAGGTGGAGGAGGCCAGTGAGTTATGGATGGTGCAGAGATCTAATAATTGCTAATTTTCCTAATAACTATATAGTCTGAAAGTAGTTTCCAGCAGCTTAAATAGCCAAATATTGATACTGACATCCCAATAACATAGAGAAATCTCTCTTTTTCTGTCATTTAGTCTCCTATTTTAACGAATGTTTGAATATTTTTCCTGTATTTCTTTTAAGGACTTTAGCAGATGTTATTTTCTTTTTCAGTAGTCACCTACTGCTATCAAACTATACAATTTTGTGCTGCTCCTGATAAAGCTACTCTTATTTGAAATTGCCGGACAAGTCTGTTGATCACTAGGTCGAGGAAACTTTAAATTAAAAATATTAGTTTTCTGCCCCGTTTTTCTTAATTCTTTTGGGTGCATGAGCTTTGTTTTTCATACAGGACACTGTAGGAAGAGCAATCTAATGTACCTTGAGTTTTTCATAGCCAAATATACTGCAGATGTGGGTAGTGCGTAAAACTTCTGCAGGAGTTTCTCCATACTGCCTGAAAATACACGTGAAATGAAGCCCAAAGAATAAGAAAAAGATTTTCTGATCAAAGTCTTCATTGCCCGTGGAGATGGAAGTTCTCTTTGATAGGAGAGGATTTCTGGAGGCTCTGGCATGTGACGGAGAAGAGTTGTTCTCAGGTTCACTTGCATGTTTGCATCTTGTGTGAAAATCAGTCTTTGCTAGTCTGTGATTATGGAAGAGTAGACTCCTATAGGTAGTTTGTAAGGAAGAGGAATTTTTACTGTGGTGTGTGTCACTACCTACTCTGATCCCCATGTGCAAATATAATCATCAGGCAGCTGTAAAAATAACAAAAAAAAGTAGTATTTATTTAGCTGCTTTATCACTCTTGGTTTTGCTCCATCTTGAGTAAAGCTTCTTTATAAAGGAGACTGAAGGCTGAAGTTACTCATGGATAATTTATCTTTAGTCTAAACCTCTGCCACAGAGAATGTTGCAATCTCCATTTTGATGTAAACACTTCTGCTTAAAAGATTAGCCCTGGTCAGTGCTACCATAGGAGTTGCAGCTGAGTTCATGTACAGATTGTGTTAAATATAAGAAAAATTGCTGATGTTTGTGCTTTCTTGTCAGAAGGCTCATACACAAAACCTGCCTTATATTGTGTTTTTAAGAGAAGTCATTTTTGTCTGCTAAATCAGCATCAAACTCCACAGCGGCTAAACCGCAAAGAAATCGTACTTCTTTCTCAGGAAGTTCTTTGTGGTGAATCATGCCATGAACAGTGAGAATGTAACTTTCCCCATCCTCTTCTGGGGACAGTCTGTGTAATTGGTTAGTTCTCCTCTTCTAGGAACAGTGTTTCTTTCTAATTCCTTATCTGAGGAAGATAGCATGGCTCTATTAATTGTCAAAATCTTCAGTAAGGGGAAAACTGAAGTTCTTTAAGTGAAGATGTTTGGTTTTTTATGTTCTTAAAGTAGGAGTTTGTAAATATTTGGAGGGATATATGTCTTGCTAGCTTAGCAAAGACAAGTTCTGCACAGACATTTGTCTAAGAAAACAAGTTCTATATGAAATTGCTAATTTTCCTGTAAAATAACCAGTAAAATATCTGAGCAAGATTGAAAAAAGGACCACCAAATTTTACTGCTACTTAAACCACAAAAAACTATATTAATATTAAATTGCACAATACTTGTATGTACTGAGACAGATTAAGAAATCTGAAAGAATGTATTTTCTTTCCAGCAAACTATAAATGAGACCAAGGTTGCTCTAGGTTACTGGGAGGGGTAATTTTTGTCTCCTGAATCAACATAATTCTGAAATTCTGTAGACTACAAAGTTAGTGCAAGTTTTCTTTGGCACACTCTCAGACTTGTTCTTATTTTGATTTTACGCTACTCAATTTCTTCAATTTGCATAGTCAAGAAATATTTCCCACTTTGTTTTTACAAGTTTAATGTAGACAAAAAATAGTTTAAGCTAGTTACTGCTTATAACTGTAAGAGTTCATTGTTCCTAGGTTTGTTTTTCCCTCTCCCTTTTTTCTGCCTTCTGAGAAGGCTTCCTTTTTGTCAAATTATTCACATGCCCCTTCCCTCTGCATGCATACATTTACTTATTTACAATTTTATGTAAGAGTGCTGTCTTTAGAAAACACAGATGTTTTGCTTGGGGGCGGAGCAGGATTATTGTGGTAAAATTCATAATGTGGGCTTCAAGTGTTCCGTTGTGCTGGCTTTGAGCAGCACGGTTTGAAAATCCTAACTCAAAACAAGAAGACTTTAAACTTGGGAGTTGAAAAATGCTGCTAGGAAAGGTGAAGCAACTGGGCAACAGCTGCTGGTCGTATCCCTCAGCAGTTTAAAAGAGCAGATTAGTGAAAGTTCTATCTAGTACCAAATTTTCGGTTGATTCTATTATAGCTTAAAAAAAAAATCAGTGCATGCTTATGCTAGAAAATAATGGGTTGTTAAATTGTTGATATTTTGAAGAGGATGAATTTTGTAGTTTGAGAATGAGCTAATTACTCCTAAATTTTGTCATACAGTTATGAACAGTAACATTCTTTTTTGTCTGCTTGTTCTTGCTGGACAAGAAAGCCAATGCTGAATCTTCTTTTCTACTTTTATTGTTCTTCTTTTTATTTCAATTTTAATAGCTTCCGTTCTGGTTTTTTTCTGTATAAGGCTATTGCTTTTTAAGCAAAGGAAGAGTGCAAACAAATACATAGAGACAAATAGCCAAGCTCGGGGCAGAAGGTGTCTGACAGAATGCCAAACTATACTGCTGTTTGTGGGAAATATGGAAAATGGTTGGAAGAATGGGAAAAATCTCCGTTTCTGACTAAACCAAGATGTTTACATCAGCACATACCAATCATTTTTTTTTTGGCCTGCTCACAGGAAAATAAAATCTAAAAGAACCCCAACCTTTAAAAAGTCTAATTTTAAGAAGTTCTGCTAGCAAGACTCTTCAGGATCACTAGGACAGGAATGATTACCCTTTCTTTGCTCGTTGACAGCTTCACTGGGGAAGGGAAAAGATCAAAACAAAACTCTGTGTGTATTCGTGCCTTTGTGTAGGTAGTAAATACTCTGTGTATATATAAACACTTTCTGGGTTTGTAATCATGATTCAGAATTTTTTTGTTACAATTAGAAACTACATGAGTCTGCTCCTTGCTGAAGTGTCAGGTTTTACTTTCACAGTCTTGGAATAAGCATTTTAGAATTTACTTTCATAAAGCACTGAGATACTCCCAAAAACATGCTGTGATTGCAGAAAGATGATGATGGTGTCTGTGATCTTTTGTGTGTGGTGGTTATTGATATGGAATAACATTAATGGCTTTCACAGACTAAAAGCTTCTGACTGATTGTAAACACAGCTGGTAAACACGAGTCTGTTTTTGTTCTTAAGTCACTCTTCAATGCTGTTACACATTTGCAGAAGGTACCAAGCCCTTGTTCATGCCACAAAAGGCCTGTGTTCCAAATCTTCACCAAAGGCAGTGCTGTAGTTCTTGCAGTTGTGTCCAAGTGAATGCTGAATAGGAGACTGCAAATTTAGGCAGCTCTGCAGTTACTGTGTGTCTTTAAATAACCAAGTCCTTTGCAGAATAACACAGCCTTGCACTGAGCATGCTACAGGCAAGAAATGAAATCTGGAAATTGGCCTTGAAATACTTGTATTGTCTTATGCTTCTGGCTGCCTCTACTGCAATGGTTAATGGTGGGGAAAAACTTGCTTTCCATGCTGGGCAGCAGCAGCAGCTACTCAGCTCTAGCAGCAGCTAAGTTTTCCCTGCAAGAGTCCCAAAACCCTTAAAGGTCTTTAGGGCACAACTACACTGTAGCTTCATACCACAGGCTGCAATCATTGGGGGTGTCCCTGTCATCCAAGTTATGTAGGATACAGTTTGAACACTGACTAGGTGCAATGTCAAGGCTTTCTCCTCATGCCATTTCTAATTAGAAATTGATACAGATAATGGCTTACCAGAGCTTCTAACCAAGATTTTGCTAGTAAAGCAAAAGGATCATCAAGATCAAATCCACACTCTGGGCTATGTATCACTGCAGAGGATTCATCTTTCCCTCAAAAAAAAAATTGTGATTCTCAGTCTTGGGTTACCATGCACAGCAGAGCACACATTCTTTATGAATTAAAATTATTATATTATAGGCTAAAGTGATAATCCATTTTTGCATTTCAAATCTGAAAGTTCATTGAGGGATTCCAAATCTGAACTTGAATCTCATGCATGAAGTAGCCTTTAAAAATTTCAGTCCATAAATTTCAGTTGAAACAAGTAAATGTAGTACCTTTCTGTCTTACCTCCTCTTTTTATCTCCCCACCACTCCCTCCCCCTGCAACCCCAGAAGGAAGCAGTGTCAAGAGCAGGGCTGATAATGCACATATGGGAAGTGACAGCTGCTTGGTCTGGGAATCTATAGCTAGACAAGAGCTACACTGTGAGATACACATTGGTTTAGACATCAGTGTATTGCAGTCCTTCAACCTGCGCTTTTGCCTCGTTCGTGAAGCTGTTGCAGCTGATGACACGTTTGAAGATGGTTGAAAGAGGTTTACATGACACTTTCTTCAAACTGTCTGATCCTGTATTTTCTTTTCTGTTATCGCTGTCTTCACACATTGCTGGTTTGCTGATTATGAAAGAGGCGAAAGGAATGTAGGATTCAACCTTCGTATTTTTTTGTCACTGGCCTGCAGGATGAAGATGATGATATTCTGTGAGACAGCATGTTGGTTTGTAACCAGATGCACACAGAACTAAACTTTTATCTGCTTTAGCTTTAAGATTTCCTTGAAAGGGAAGAGGCAGAACAGGATAGTTGGAGAATGGCTGTTGAAATGTAGTGATTGTTGAACTTTCTGTAGTTGGGATGATGATGCTGGTCTGGTTGTGATCAGCAGCTTTGAGTTTGTGGCACTTTCATACCTGTTTTGGTTAAGACACTGAGCTTTCCATACCCAGGGAAGCCTGAACTGTGGAAACAAGTTTGTGTAAACTTCTTCCCTCCCTTTTTCCTAAAAATATTCTATGTTAGCTTATATTATAGCTAAACAAAACTAATATTCTCAGAAAAGGATGGTGTCAGTGAACTTTGTTAATTTATTATTACAGAGGCCTATGGCATCTAATGTTTCAGAAGCTAGGAGGGGCGAGGAGGGGCAGCTGGGCAGGCTTGTTTTGTTAAATTTTACTTCTCTAGAAATTGTGCATTTCGCTGTTTCCCTGCTGCTTACAACATGATAAAGAGCTTGTTGAACTTCAGGTGGAAAAATGTGAAGTCATACTATCTTTGAAGAAAATCTAGTGCATTATTTCAGACAAGAGTGGATAGTTGTTTTACGGCAAATCTACAGTTTTGCTTGTGTTTAAAACCAAAAAGACATTATTTTATCTTGACTTGGAATCTGCTACGCCATTACCTTTTCTTGAGGGCTCTAGAGTTTAAATTAGTGTGTAGGACTGAAGCCCAGGAATATAAAGCATAGAGCCAGAGAGAGTTTCATGACAGTATGATAGAGCAAGAAGTGTGATGTTGAGAAATGCCAGTTTTATATTGATGGTCACCTAGCAAAAAATTATACGTAGGGAGAGTGCGATACATAATGAAAGCTTAAAATAGACTTGGAATTTTCCTGTATTGTTGAGGTGTTTCTCTCTTGATGGTGTAGTGTTATGTGCATAGTAAAAATGTGTCCAGAACACTCAGGAAAAAACCTCCAAAACTGCAAGGTTACATAAAAATGAAAACAGTCTGCATTTCCGTGTTGTAACTTATTTATCTTTCATTTCTGTTTTCCAGGTTGCAGTAGTAAAACTGAAAAATGCAGATAAAGTTTTTGCCATGAAGATACTTAATAAGTGGGAGATGCTGAAGAGAGCTGAAGTAAGATTACAGTAATGTTTTCCATGATTGTGCCCCCTCTTACTCTGCTGAATTGTCACTTCTCTGTCCACAAGGCTCCATGTGTATTAGAGGAGGTGCCTCACTATTCACTGACAGTAAAAGATTAATATTAAATAACCTTAAAGCAATTCATCAGAAGGGTTAAAATGGCCTGAATCTTGACTTATGTGGGGCTGGGTGTTTTTGACATTAGGCCTCTTCTGTAATTGCCCAAGAATTACCGGCTACACAAGCGATCTTTTAATGCATTTGTTCTGGTTGGGAATGAAGTCTTTAGCAAGTACTTTCCATGGTGGAAGGTAGTTACTGAGCTATAAAAAGGTAATTGCTGAGCTATAGCTCATCAAGCCTGTTAGTTTATCAGTAGTTAGAACTTAGTCCAGGCCCAATTAGTAGACTGAAAAATCAGAAAGATAAAAGTTTCAAATTAATTTGAGTGCATGTTTCCTAAAAATGTTCATCTGCAAGAATATGGGATAAAATGTTCCTCATTAAAGCTGGAGTCCATTTTGTATGTGAAAAAGGTGGAACAGCTCTTTTAGCAGCCTTGCTTTTGCCTTAGCTGCCTACTTTCATTATATAACTCTGCTCTTCATAAAGTCCTTGATATATTTCCCTGGATTCCTTTGAAAGGAAGCTCATAAAATGCCATCTACACCTGAATACTTGTGTATTAATTTTAGATGGAACATGTATCTAACTCTCTAATTTGCTTTGAAATTCTTCATCTATGCATACTAAAAATACACTCATAAATACTTAGTTTTTATTTGAGACCTCAACTTTGCTGTTCTCAGGCTGCCTTGCTGTTCAACTGCTTCCAAGTTTATTCTGATTTCCGCATTTATGTTTTAATTACATCTTGGTAGGAAATGAGATCAATGGGAAACCATCACACTTTAAAAAAAAAATGTATTCAGACAAATTAAAGCAAATTTCTGATGTGTGCACATCCTGTCTCTTTTAATGGAAATGTTATCACATTAAGAAGTATAAATGGCTTGCAGATTGTGGTTAGATGTACACAATGTATTTCCTTTTTATCCAGAAATCGTTTAGATACTGAGCAATCTGGCATTAGTCTTGATACAAGGAGGTATTTCTCTCCAAGACAAATGTCATTACTGTAAGTTTTATTATTTCAGTGAAAAAGAAAAGACCGGGAATAAAGCTCCACTCTATTTTTAAATGTACCCTTTTAAAGTGAGTTTGAAAACTGTTCCTTTTCATTAACATACAGTTATAAATAGGTTTCAAAAATTTTTCTCTATGCAAGTTATTAAAAATACTCTTCCCATGGGTCCAGCTGAATTTCTGAAAGTCTGAACCGTTAGCCTAAAAAGAATTGCAGCTATGTTTTTCCATGTATTTGTAACCCATGGGTATATAGTGGAAAGTGAACCATCTGGAGTGAAAATGCATTATACAGCGTGACCTTCAGCGACTGTAACCTATCATTTGTAAACGTTCATGAGCACACTTCTTACTATTGATGGGGAAAATGACCCTTTTTGGCTTTGTTAGCAGTGTGCTGCTAACAAACACTGAGATACACAGGAAAATCACGCAGTCCAAAAACACAAGACAAGCATAAGATAGATCTGTATGTTCATAGATCTCTGTATCAACAGTGTGGGAAGTGGGAGTCATCTGTAAAAGCAAAAAGGGAGCATGTACTCAGAAGAGTCTTGAGAATGCCAGATTAAGGTTGACGAACTCTTGAGTGCAAAACCTTTGTTACGATAAAACTATACCGGTTGCAAAGTCAGTGTTCTTTTTTGTGTAACACAGAGCATAAATTTTCCAAATACTTGCCGCTGTTGAGATGGGATGTAGGACTGGGAACGTTACTGATACAAGGAGTACCTGGAAGTGTGTGATATCTTGCTGTTACGCTCCCTGACCTGTTACCCTGAGCGTTGACAGTCACTTAGAGTTACTCGTGTGCCACGCTGGTGCCAGATGAGGCTCGGGAGGGACCAGGACAAATATTGTGCAGCATGGCAGCAGTCAGCAGCCCCAGGAGGTGCTGACTCTGAGCTGTGAGGACATGAGCACCAAACAACAGAGCAGGTCAAATTCTCTGCTGCTTGAAGGCCACGATAAGAGGAGAGATAGAACCATAGCACTGAGTTGGCTTTGCTGTGACAAGAGAGTTGGATCAGATGGCCTCTGGAGGTCTCTGCCAACAGTTCAAGGAGACTGCCTGGGGAAGATGAAGTGTAATGCTGGAATAGTGGAAGGCACAAAAAAAGGCTTCATTTTAAGAAAGCCTAATTGAGCGATGTTACAGTAATTAAAAGAACCACTGCTACTGTCTCTTTTTGTTGTTGTTGGATTTTTTTTTACCGCTTCAACTCTGGCTGTTGCTGTCTCAGCTGTGATCTACTGTGGTAGTAGCTGTTGCTTCAGCTCTAGGCATGCTGCCCGGAGGTGGGTGTCTGGAGTGCTCAAGGAATGCACGGTCTTTTGTCAAATCATGGCAAAAACAAGTGGAATTATATAAACTCTCTAGTAACTAATCCTATGAATTGTGTCATAACAAGTAGAGAAACTACCTGTTATTTATCCTTGTGAAAACAAGAGTTCATAGTTATCTCTCTCTGAAATATGTCAAGAGTTTACAAAGAAGGAAGGAAACAAATCAAGCTGAAGCACTGAACAGCTTTTCTTCCTTCTGAAGATGATCCACACTCGTTCTCCTACCCCAACTCTATTTTTCATTCAATAACCTTTGAAGGTATTTGTTTTAAGTATGTCTTGCTGTTTTCTCAAGATCTCACTGATTTATCTCATGCATTGTGCAAAGATTAAAGTATGTCATCTTTATTTTTCCTGGTCTGCATTGTTCTTACTCACTATATTCACGAAAAAAAGGACTTGTGATGGTTTATTTGCTTGGAGGAGGGAGTCACTTGCTGCTCTGTTTTTGCTGCATGTATTCTTGTGCATAGCTCAATCTCAAATGATATTTCACTTTTCATTCTTCACTTTCCAAATCTCACAGCCAGCATAAGCCATGCCAGAGTTCTGGTATTTTCCTACTGGATTTGGAAATCAAACTGAAAAAATAAAAAGCAAAGGCTTGAATTTCCTTTAAACTTAGCTGTCTTGAAGATGGAAGAGACAGAGCAAGGTTCAAAATGATGAAACACCTTTGTGAAGAGCAGAGTGTGCTGGAATAGAATATGGTCTGTGTTTTTCTCAAACTCTCCATCTGCCTTCTAAATAGAGCCCGTACAATATTACTCTTTTCTTTGCACTATCTTTTAGATCTTTTTTTCTGAACAAAATTGTGCATTGGCTTTGTTATTTGGTACCTTTTGTTTTCTTGTGATATTCACTTCAGAACTCAGTCCCTTCAAAATGTTTATAGGATTTCTTTGCTATAGTTTCTTTTTGGCTTTTCATCTGTTTGGTCGTTTTTGTCTGTCATTCTGCAAAGTTGTTTCTGCTGAGGTATTTTTTTCACTACTCAGGGCAAGTTGCAAGACCTTCATTGGATTAAATGCCTTGCTGCTTTGCACTTGGTTATTTTCTTCACATTTTATCTTCTTTTGACTTGTACAAACCTGTGTTCCACAATTAAAACATTTGTTGGCAGTTCTTGTTCCTCCTCTGTTCCACTTGATATGAAAGCATCTCCTGCCTCCTGTTTTTCTTTCCAGTATATTGAAGGGAAACCTCTTGGGATGTCTGATCAACAATTTATATCTGGCAAGAGCAATACTCACTTCTCCCTGCTTTTCCTGAGCAAGGGCTGTGGAGAAAACCCCAGGTGGTTAATGATTATCAAGTGATGACTACATGGAATTATTGGCAGCTACTTTCAAATGAAAAGAACCTCGCTTATGTGAAAACTCAAGTGTAAAACTAGGATAACAGCATGATGAGATAAAACAATGACACAAGACTCCAGATTCCAGCTCTCTGACTCCTAGTGCAGTTGCAGTTATCTAATGCCATTATTTATTCTTTTTCTTAATCATACATTGCTATTCTGTCGTTATTGATACTTCAAGGTTTTGACATTTTCACAATGGGAAGCAGCAGCTTATTTATCCCTTTGCCTCACTTAACAGTTCAGAGAAGTATAACTGTTTAAATTTGAAGAAGGTGGGCTCTTCTCGTATTTTTTTTATATCTTGCCATGTTTGGATAGTGTAATAAATTACTTTTTAACTGAGAGGCATTTCTGATTTTTTTTTCCCCCAAATATAATGTCAAAACATAGTCAACTTGCTAAATGTTTTTTTAATCTATTTTACTTAAAGCCTATAATTATTTTTCTCCCCTTCAGACAGCCTGTTTTCGAGAAGAGAGAGACGTGTTAGTGAATGGAGATAACCAGTGGATCACAACATTACATTATGCATTCCAGGATGAGAACTATTTAGTGAGTGTTGCTTTTATATCTATATATCTGGGTGAAAATGCAGAGTCTTAGTTGTGGTTTGAGGCAGAAAAGTAGTTTATTTGTTAATTTTCTGTTCCGGACCATACAGACCATGTGAGGACCTGTGATTTTGTGCATAAGATTCTGAAGGGTGGAGACCGGTCAGAAACTTTGAAAGTTTTGCTATAAATACCTCAGGAAGGCAGCTTTGTTTTCTACACCACTTTACATTTGTTGGTAAAACCTTAGTCTGTCTGCATACTCTTTCTTATAATTTGTCATTCTAGTGTAATTGGATTCATAAAATTAAAAGTGCACTTACTAACATAGATTTTCTATTTTACTTCAATTTTTTATGATTAACAGTGCTGATTACTGTTTTACAGAGAAAAATAGGGAGTAGCCCTGTTCTGAAACAACTTACTATTTTGAGGACTTAAACTCAGTAAGCTGAGTTTACACAACAACAAAACAACAAAATATTATTGCAGCATGGAAGACTGCCACTAAATGCTCATAAATAAGAGTTGGAAGCTGTAGTTGTAGATTAAAATGTCTCTTTTATGTTATTTAATTTTTGAGTATTTTGAATGACTTGCAAAAAGAAGCTAATATGAGTAACAGTGGCCAATCTTGTATAAAATCTTTCCCACTTAAAAACATTTTGATTGTAATCCAGTTTTGGTAATATTTATGCCTGAAAAAGTAAACAACTACACATTGATGGCTTTTGATTATTTGGGGTTTTTTGCTCTGTGCTTTGGATTCTCTATCATTAGCAATTCTAATAATTTCTTAAAAATCTACTATACAGCCACAGTCATTTTTGCCTCCCAGTCTGTCCAATACACAAAGTGCTATGCATGGAACTCTTGCAGACTTGCAGTGTTTTTTGCCATTACATTGCACTTTGTTCTGTCAGCTCAGATGCCTGGGGATCCACAGATTTTGGTAGATTTGTGTAGAAACTGGGCTCTGCATTTGTAAGTCTAACTGTTGGCTTAAATACCTCCCAGCCAGCTTCCTGCTTTGTTAATGTGGACAGTAAAAATAATCTCATGTATTGTGTAATTCTGATCTTATCATTAACAACATTTCAAGGGAAATATTATATATTCCACAAGAGCCTGCTAGAATTTGTTTTATTCTTGCCAGTTTCCTTGTTTTCACTAAGCACAGAGCAGGTTCTGTTCTTCATCTTTGATAGTCTGCTGACAGGAGCTAGTTAGCAGCTTGCTGGGCAAACTGTCAGTAATACTGGGAGTATCATCGCTAGTTCTCGGTATGCTTTTTACTAAAATCATGTGTAACAGAAATGGCCTTTAAAAAAAAAATCTGTGTAGATTGAGCAGTACAATGTGGTTGAACAGTGAGTGTTGTTTGCCTTGAGATGGACCTCAACACACTGGAGAACTGGACAGAGTGAAATCTCATGAAATTCAACAAAGAGAAAGGCACCTGGGGTGGAATAAAACAAACCCAGTGCATGCTGGGGACCAGGTGATTGGAAAGCAGCTTTGCCTGAGGTCCTGGTGGATAACAAGCTTAATTGTGAGCCAGCAACGCACCCTCGCAGCAAAATAGGCCAGGAGTATTCTGGGCTGCAAGGAAAAGTGTTGCCAGCAGGCCAGGGGAGGTCCTTCCTCTGCTCCGCCCAGCCCCAGCTGCTCCTGAAGTGCTGTTCCCAGGTCTGAGCTCCCCACGGCAGAAGAGAGATGGAACTGCTGGAGCAAGTCCATTGTGAGGCCAGGAAGGTGATGGAGACACTGGGGATCCTTCCTGTAAGGAGAGCTGGGATTCCTCAGCCAAAATAAACGTAGGATTGAGAGGGGGGTTATCATCAGTGTGTATAAATACCTGATGGAGGGAACCAAGACAGGGCATCTGGATTCCTCTCAGTGGTGCCTGGTGAGAGGACAGGAGCCAGTGCATACAGCCTGAAATACATGGAGTTTCATCAGAACACAAGAAAACCCTTCTTTATTGAGAGATACTCCAACCCCAGCTGGAGACAGTCACCATCAGTCTTTTCTAGCTGACCCTGTTTGAGCAGATGAGGTCTCAAGAGGTCCCTTCCATGGAATGAAACTGTGGTTTAGGATTAAATGCGTGTGTTAAGCTTCCACCAGTTACTAGAATTTAGTGGTCTTAAATCTATGCTTTTTCTTTCTCTTGGAAAGATGATGCTGTCGTACAGTAGTATTTTGAGAAGTATTTGAGACTTGGATAGATCTGGGTGATTGTATACATTTAGAAAGTATTTTTAAAGCTTTTAAAAAAAACAAACTTTTTTTAAGGACATGGATATTTCACATTGGATATTTGATGGAACTTTTTTATTTAAAACTTAGTTTTTAGATTCAGCTGTCATTCCTATGCATGTATTCAACTTCATTTGCACAACTTAATACCCTGAGTTACAGTTTAGGTCTTGGCTTATTCAAGGAGTTCAAGGTTTCCATGTCATTAGGCTCCTATGTTGCTCTTGCAAAGTAGGAGGTGCAGAATCCCATGTTGTAAGAGCTAAAATTCGATTATTTTGGTATATCCAGTAGCTGAGTTGCAGAGGTTTTAAAGGTGCTGAAGAATGAGTGCAGAGGTCCCACATCAGTTAGGAGAATCTGAACAGGTTTTTTTTCAATATACTTTCAAAGCAGTAAGTTCAGCTCTTGGAGATACCTGTATGATGCATCAGCTAATAACCAATATCTGGAGTTCCAAAGGCTTAATGCATTTTCTAAAACTGTAAAACACAAGAAACTAATACAATCAGTCTTGTTCCAGAAGGAGCGTAGGAGCAATGCTGAATAGAAGATATTTATCTTCTGTAAGGATTGTGAGCATAATTTAAGAAGTTTATTATTCCTGTCACAAAGCAACAGATGAAAATTTGACTGTCAACGCATTTAAAATCTTGTGGAAATGCCTTTTATGCTTTCTTTTGCACTTGGAATCAATGAGGATGCCCCCGTTATTCTGTATCAAGCTGTTAAAATCTTTGTTCATCACCTTTATTGTTATGGAAAATATGAGGGAAAAGAAACAGGTGTAAGATTTCTGCCTGCCCCTTATCTTCCCTAGAGCTGGTATAATTTTGCAGATTTTTTTCTTCATATTTTAGTGTCTTTTTCTGCAAATGGGAAAGGCAAACAAGTTAGGGGAACTGATACAAATTGTCCCTTTAGGTTGTCTTTTCAGAATTTTAAAGAAAGAAATTGAGGGTGTACATTATGACATCTTTATTATTTTTTATTATTTATGGTCTTGCTAAGAGTCACTGCTTCAAATGCAGATAGGCTGCCTTCCTAGGAAGAGACTGGAGCTCTAAGCAAAAACTTACAGATACTCTATACTTCAGTGGAAATTTATTCTCAGGGACATGATTTGATTCTTGGGACTGTCCTGTGTAGGGCCAGGAGCTGGACTTTGATGATCCTTGTGGGTCCCTTCCAACTCAGGATATTCTGTGATTCTAATTAACCTGTCCACAATGATGTTTGAAAGTAATGTCTTAGCAGTGCATATTAAATTAGAATGCTTATAATTAGTTTGTTAGCTATAATTAGTTTGATTTTTTTTTTCTTTCCCCCATTTGCCCTTTCAGGCGCTGTTTCATAATTAAAAACAAACTAAACTAAGCTAAAATATATTAATCCTGAGTTTCACACTTAAATTTCACTTTTTCCAGCCATTTAAACTATGTTACTAAAAGATTGCATCATTCTGTAAATACAGTAAAATGCAGAAAGGCTGTGATCTCTTTAAAGTCTTTGCACCCACTTAAATGGCTGGCAAGTTTTGTGTTTCTTTAATACATAAGAAATCAATATTTTTCTCCATCCTTTCAGTTAGAGAAGGTGACACGTTGTATTTTATGTTGCCAGGTCCTGGATCATGTGTAATGTCAGCAGTTTGTGGAATTATGCTGTGGGTCACTGGAAGTCTCTCAGACTTTGCCTTAATCTGAATAGTCTAAAACCTTTGCTCTCCAAAGTCATTTGTTCAATGGGAAAAGAAGATGGTAGGAAAAAGGGGAAGGGAAAGTCTGGAAATTAGAGCAATGTAAATGAGATTACAAATTAACACACTTGTTTCATTTTTATGGGTCTGTCCTTTATTCCTTTTGCATTCTAGCAAAGGGTATTGTTTTCATAAGGGAATCCAGAAGATCTAAATATTTCTTGTTTGGTGATGGGACTGTGGATGAAGTTGATACTATTTTGTGGTGAGGCTTACTGTGTTTGGGGAGGTATAAATATGAAAAATACTCAAATAGGCTAAATATTAAACTGCAGCTGAACTGACTACCGTTTTCAGAGGATTTAAGCATCTTGGTTAGTTTTTTTTATGTCCATAATAATTTTTGCAGTGAATTAATTTTTATGCTTCAATTAGTATTAAGTCTCTTATTCACTCAATAAATTGTGATTTTTTTTTTACTCCCCACTCTGTTTTCTTATCATTCCCACTCCATAGTACCTGGTTATGGATTACTATGTTGGAGGAGACCTGCTTACATTGCTCAGCAAGTTTGAGGACAGACTCCCTGAAGATATGGCTCGTTTTTATTTGGCTGAAATGGTGATAGCCATCGATTCAGTTCATCAGTTGCATTATGTTCACAGGTAAGTAATTTGAGCTCCAGATTCCTGCTGGAGTTATGGAGAGTTACTTGATGGAGTGAAAATGGTTCCTGTTAAAGAGTTTAAGTTGGTAACAAGTACTTGCTGTGATAGTAAGCACAACAGAACCGACCTGCCCACATTTTGTGGTTATTGGAGCTGTTGCTAAACTTGTACCATATCATCAGAGACATCTCTGAATGCAGCTCATGAGCCTTGCCACACTGGTGTGTTTGAGAGTTAATGATCCATAATTTATAAAAGCAAAACTGGAAACCTGTTTGTGAAATGGGATCAACTTTGAACAAGTTTATTGAAAGGTCAAATTCTGTTTCTTCATTAATCTGTTTGATTTATCCTGAAGCTGAAAACGCACCACTGTCTGCTTTGAATTTTTTTCTCAGCATTTTCTTTTGGACTTAAGGATATCGTCTTTAAAATGAAGTGAGGGCAGCTAAATGAATGGAAGCACTTAAATTGTGTTACTTATCTTTACCTTGGTGTGTATATATATAAAAATAGACTGTGTTCAAAGGAAAATATTAAGTCATTTGTGTCTAGCTTTTTTGGAGACCATGATTGATTTTTCCACAAAACTAGCATCATCTTTTCTTTGATGTATCATTCTGTGCTGAACTCCATAGTAATTCTTGTATGCAGAAGACAAGATTATCTTACAAGAGGCAGAATCTTCAAATGCACTCAACAGATGTACTTGACTCTGACAGAAGTCAGGAGGAAAACTCCCAGTTCTTTAAGCTGAATGATTAAGTTGGCAGAATGAGCTCGTTTGATACATCCATCTATCGCCCTTAATTAGAGTCTGTACTAACCATGCCTTCTTTTACTGTTCCCACTTGGCTGCTTCACTGCACAAAAATGTGGGGGGGAAGGTGTTAGGGTTTGGTTTTTTTTGTCCAAAAGGTGTATTGTGGTTGGTTTTGGTGTGTTACTGGGTTGTGTTTTATTTCCTTTCCAATTCTGGCTTCTCATGAGAGAGCTGTAGGTGGGGTGGTGCTAAACTGCAGATCACTCCTCTGGAATATTTTGAAGTTTGCTAGTTTTGCTGAAGAACTGTTTCTACCTGCTAAAGAGAGCTTTGTGTGATAATGTCTCATGGAAAAATCCAGAGTACTTTCCTTGAGTATTGAAGATTTGAACTGTGTTATTTCTGCCTTTTTTGTTTTGTTTTGTTTTGTTTTTTTGCTTAGGACCTGATGTGAACAATTTTTGCATTCAGTTTAATTTGGATCTAAATCTGAAAATGTGTTTGTGGGTAAATTGGTGAGACACTATCTACTGTTGCCAGGTCTTTTACCCAGTAAATCTGCATATAGAGTACTAACTCTTTCCAGAAGAACAGATTCCTCCTACCTTTTCCTCCAAACAGATCAAAATCTTTGTAATTCAGTACTGTTAGTATGTAATGTGCAACAGATGTGATGTTTCCATCCTCAAACAGTAGTGTCCCCAAGGTGAAATAGGTGCTGGTGTAAAATTTGGGATGAAAATAGTAGCATTGCAGTTGAAAACAATATGCTAATTATTATGCTTGCATATTTATTCATATTAATTAAAAAAAAAAAAAGCCCCTATGCATTCTCAGTCTTTTTTTGTTTGATTTGTGGCATTGCCAGTGAGCTTCACATGTTCATAAAGGTCTAAATGCCACTTTGGCATTTTATCATTAGTGCTGCTGTAATACAATGCCTGTTTGTAAAGGCATTTTTGGCAAGATCAGAAATGTAAAGAGCACTTGAGTATATGTTAAATGATCAGCCTTTGAAATGAGACCTGTTCCACTGTTAGTTTTATTAAGATGTTTGCAAGTGGTAAAGCAAAAGAAAGGAAAAGAAAACACATCATCTAAATGCCACTAATGCTCTTTTCCTGAAGGCTTAACCATGGTGGCCACATCCTTTTTTGGGAGTGCCTTGCACACAGCAGAGGATGTAGGAGAAGAAGGAAATAGTGCTAAAAGCTGGATTAATGTAGCAGCTGCAGTAGTGGTATTTCAGATGAATAGCCTGTGTGCATCAGGATTTGTTCTGGGTTGTTGCTACTGAGCTAGAAACCGTGCTTTAGGCGTGTTTTGGTCAAGGTTCTATTCACACAGTAAGATAGCAGATTGCTTTGTTTTAGCACCTCTTAGTGCCCCAGTTATTTCAGGATAGATTTTCACATTAACCATACATAGTGGTGCACTTTGATGATAATTTTCTGGTTTTCTCTGAACGTTTTTGTACTTTTTAAAAATGGTATTTCTGTTTTTCTTCTAAATGTTTCATTCCTCTTGTACCTTTCTAGCGTCAATCCCTTTTTTGTTATCAATTAGTTTTGTTTGGGAGTGATGCTGGTTGCAGTGGCTGTTTGTGTGCCAACCACTCTGATGTCAAATGCAAGACACCTTTTTTTCCTAAAGTACATTGGCCAAAGTTCTGAAATGTCAAATACAAACAACCTCAGCATTACTTAAATGACCGCGTTTCAGGTTTTCAGTTCCAAACTTGAATGCTATTTCTGCACTGGCATTGTGGGATTGCAGGATGAATTTATAGTGGGAAGGAGATCAAAATCTAGGTATTAATAAAATTGTGCAGATAAATTGCATGGTGTTTTTTGAAGCTATCTCCTGATACCTAATGAAATTAGAAAAAGAAAAGTTGCTAGCTAAAAATAACATCAGTACTAACATTTTTAGGGTATTCTTAATGTTTTCTCACATTTTATCCTCTTTTTAGTTTCAACAAATATGTGATTCAATATTTTTGAGATAATATCAATCAGAACATAAATCCTGGATAATTTTTCATTTCTGACTAATTTATTTCTCTGAACAAATCTTGTGGTATTTTACCTGATAGCTAAATGATGGCTCAGAATGTAAACAAAATGGCATTTTCTTTAGTATGTATCTTAGCTTTTGCCATGGCTATGAATTCACCAGCACTGCCACTACCAAGTGATGTTGACAGCTCCAAGGCTAGCTTTAGAAAGAAACTTCATCTACGTTAAATATATATGCAGCTGTTCAAAATGAGAAAGAATGGTACATATTTGTATCTCTCACAAATGCACAATGTCATTGGCAAGCTTATACCTAACCCTGATACTTTCAATTACAAATTTGTACCCATGAAGTGATTCTTGCTTTTAGGCCAAGGTTAAATATTGTCTTGTGCCAGTTTTCTGCAAACCATAGTATCAGACAAGCTAAGATTTCTTATTTATTAGGAATCAGCATCAATTTGTCTTTTATTTTTATATATTTTTAGCACCTTTCTTTTGTTTTTCTTTTTTTTTTCCCCTCTGAAAAAAGTCTCTACATGCATTAACAATAATTTTAGTTTCGAGGTTGTGTTGTTATTTAATTCCTCATAGCATATGTTAAAAGCTTATATTTGCATGCATTATCAAATATCCAGGTGTGGACTGCAGTAAAACTCTTACCAGTTTAAGCTAGGTAGCTACACTTTATTTAGGGATGTTGTGTTTCCTCAAACACATAAAAATTGTTTTTCCTGCAACACCTTCATGGTTTTATTGGTGAACCAGGTTTTCTCTCAGTTTTATGTAAAGTAAATCCTTTAGAATAAAAAAAGAATGGAGAAGGCCTGGCTTCCACGGGAAGCAGTTTTCCTTGAGAATTGCAGAAGATGCCCTGTGGACAGGAGCTGGTCCTGGGCACACTCAGTGTGCCACTGGTGGCTTTGCACACCCCTGCACTGTCTGTGCCACTGCTTTTTGTGCTGTCTCTTGAGGTAGCCCCTTAGTAAAGGTGCATCTAAGTCTGTCCTAAATTTAATTTGGGACATTTCAGCTTCTTGAATAGTACAGAATTATAAGCGTTAATGTGCTTAAATCATTTTCATCTTGACTTTCTTTCCTCCACCTATTTATTCCGTGCAGGGCTGCACAGTGATTCAGGGCAGAGCCAATTTGCAGCTAGGGAGCGTTCAATATTAAGGCTCATGATCCTCCAGACCACTGCAAAAATATTCATTTAAAATAGTTTTCATATATTGGCACACACCCACATTAAACAGTCATCTTTTTCTATTGAATGGTAAAACAATCCTTAGTTACCTTCTTACTAAGAAAATACTTTGGAAAGATGATGAAACACCTGTGTTAATTACTATTTTTGTTAAGTTTATGGGAGGATAGTTAAGACTACAGGGCAAACTCTTTAAGTTACATACATTTCAGGTGTTGTCTTTTGCATGTGAAAAGATAGGCCTGCAAAGCATAAACACACCCACTTTCCAGAAAGAATGTGAGATTACAGTTAGCTCCATCAATGTGTTTCTGGATTTCTGGTTACTGCAGTCTTTTACTTGGAAGGATTTTAGCATTCTAAAGCACCAGATACCCTTTTTTTTTTTTTTTTCTTTTCTTTCAATTTTCTCTATCAGCTTCTGAAATTTAAGCTGAGCTTCACTGGAACATTTGAATTCTTAAAATGTAGAGCAGCAGAATTCTCTGAGGAAGTGACATCCTTTCTGAGAAATACTGAACATAAGGGAATAAATCCATTAGAGGCATAAAAGAATGATATTCCCTATCAAGCCAGCCTCTTGGCTTTTAACAAGAAGGTACTATTTGTCCTCAGTAGAAATCATCTTAGGGACATCCCTGAAATATTTACTGTCAGCAGGCAGCTGAAATCTGGGATCCTTTGCAGGATCCATTTCACTTTCAACTACAAGTTTCAGTGCCAGGATATCCATTTTTGACTTGCTGAATAAGTGGTTTTCTGTCTTCTGGGTGTATCCCATCTTTACTGATCATTAATTTGCTTAAGTGGAAAATGTAGGGGTGGAAGGCCCATCTTGGGAGTTAGCTGCATTGCGTGGTGTGTCTGAGTTGAGTTGGCACAAGGATGAGCCAAGTGCTCTGCCCTTTGGTAAAGTGAGCCCTCATTGTGGGTTCGAAAGAAAGCAACATCGTATTTTAAGTGTTTACCAAACTTTGCAACAGACATAATGTGGAATACACACATGAAGATGTCCTTTCAAAGTGCTGAGAGTGAAGGAAAGAGGGCTAGAAAAATAAGGAAAAAATAACATAAGATTATTTTGCTAGTTGCTGAAAATGTATTGCTTTGAAATGTGGCATGGTTTAGTTTTACATGGAAAACTGCAGGACAGAAAGTTATTTTAGTGAGTGTTTGGTAAGCCAGTGCTTCCTTACAAGGTATTCTGTGACAGAGGTAGGAGAGCTCTGCGAGTTGTTTCCGCTCCATTTCTCCACTGAGGAGGGGCTGGATACGAAGGTTATCTGGGCCTTCATTCTGCCCTGTGACCCTGTGATACAAACGCTGGCAGCTGCTCTCATAGTGTGCCCTCAGGGTGGCACCTGACCTGCACTGAGGGCTGGATGAGGTTAATGCTGTTTGACTACAATTCATTGGTAGGATTTCCAAAGGAGCCTGCCATGACCTAGAAGTATTTTGAAATAAAAGGCCCGCAGATGCTCGGAGTGCCAAGAGCTAGTGGATCATACTGGCTGTACACCACGGAGAAGGCAAATGGTTTCTTAGAGTATCTTGTGGGAGTGTTAATTTGAGTGAAAGCTTTGTAGTGGGTGACTGAGCTGGTATAGACCTATATGTATATTCTGTGTTATTCGAGCAGAAGGAGTTTAAAAACCCTAAATCCAGCCCCTCAAGTGACAGTAGCCTTGAGTAGTCCTTTCAGCAGAGGTGCCTTTACAAATGTATCTTTGGGCCTTTTTTCTCCCATTGTTCCTCTCTCCCCAAGCCCCAAGCTCCAGGCATTCCTTCTTCTCTGCTGAAACAGAGGTTTGTGGCACTGTGCAGGGAACTGAACGAGGACACCAGGCCAAGTGAGAACTAACTTTACATTTAAACTAACCTGGGTCAATTCTTCAATCTCATGAAGAAGGAGAATAGTAGGCAGTCACTTTAAGCCAGTCTTTCCAATAAAATCTTTGTTCATTACATTGTGCCTGTTTCTCCCCTGCATCCCTTGAGCGGTACTTGGCATATCTGGCGATGTGATTTTAAAGAAAAAGGAGAGAATGAGAAAAATGAGAAGCAGTTGGGAGTATCATAAATCTATGATACCCTCAGCTTAGAGTAAAACCTTCCCCTTTAATGTTTGACACTGACCTCCTAGCAAAGGAGAGTTGTTGATTATTGTCAGCTGAGGAAGGCTGGCAATACAAGGAGTACACCTCTTCCTTGTTTCTGGGTCCCTGCCTGTCCTTTAGCTGGTACTAGTTCTCCTCTACTAGAGTGGAGACTCATAGGAAAAGGAGGAGTGTGTAGATGATGACTTTCTACGTTTTCATGTCAGTTTGTGCATCTTCTGGGTGCGGTTGCTTGAAAGGCAGATGGATGTGAGCATTCTGCCAGATGGTATGTAATCCCCCTCAGGTAGGAATTGGTTGTGGTTGTCATAAAACAGAAGTGTTTAAACCCTTCTAAAAGTGAAAATGAAAGAGATAGACAAGAAATAGGGTTTGATTGGAAAGGGTCCTTTTTAACTCTTAAGGGGAAAATTATTAAAGCCTAAAGTTTTCTATAGAAAAACCTGTGGTCTTCCCTTCCAAGTAATAATGTTTAAAGCAACACTTAGAGGATCCTAAACGTGATGGAACTTTCCAAGAGCTCCTGCTGCCTCTGGCATAAAGATTGATTTGACTTCTTTGGTGTTCGCAGAAGAAAGGTCCACGTTAGAACAGTCGTAGCTCTGACATGAGATCTGTTTCAATGTTTGATGAAGTTGGAGGTGTTGGCAGAATTTAACTTCTTCTGAGGACAAAACATTCCCATTTGCAAGCTGGTTTTATGTGAGTTAAGCTATTATTTTACACTCGTTCTTTTCTGATTGTTTCAGACCTGGAAATACTTTTTCCTACTACTTTCTTTGATATCCAAAATCAACATCAGAATGTAGGACAAAAACATTTTCCTTATTTCTGATTTTTTTGTCCCAGTGACTGTGGTTCTGAGCGTGTAATTAGCTGTTTGTTTGGTGGCCAAGATAGAGTTGGTAATTAACTTTCAGTGATTTTGTTGTTGTTTTTTAAGTTCAGAATGATGCAGGCAGAAATGAGGATGGCAGTTGTGTGATAGAGTCTTCATTATTCTCAAGTTTTTGTTGTATGAAAAGGAAACTATCTGCTTCGTGCTTTGTCTTCTACAGACCTTCCATTTCATTATCCCTTTGTGAACACAGTATTTATTTAATAACTACCTCCTTTCACAGTGTCTCCAATTTTCATTTATTAATACCTTGTGTGTTCCTCAAGTTCCTCCTTGAAATTCGTCTCTCTTATTTGTGTGCCCTTTGCTTCCTTTTTTAGTATTTGAAATACAATTGAGTTTATATTATTTGATTACATAAGATTAGAAGCTGCACAGGACAAATTCATTATCATTATCTGACTCTTGAGTGTCATGTAGATTTGTCATTGCATAAATAAGCAATAATAACTTGGCTTTAGAGTCAGATATTCCTGCAGTTTTCATATAAAACTGTAACACTGAGATGCTTCAATGTATTATAAGAAGTGTTTTAAAACCTGGTTTCTTGCTAGAGCATTCTTCCCAGTGAGTATTTGGTGGATTTGGAGTGAAAATGTCTTCAGTATCTGAACTTTCAGATCTGAGAAGTAGAAATTCGATGTTTGAATTTCTGAGTTGAATGGCTGTTGCCTCAACCACTAAATTGCTGTTGCCTCAACCACTTCCTTTTTTTCATAGTAAATTAACCTTGCAAGATATCTTATTATAAGATATCAGTGCAAGAATCTGATTCCTGAAAGGGCAGTTAAGGGAGTATCAGTCCAAATAACCTTGTCTGCAGTGAAGCTGTTCTCCAGCAGGCGTTTCCCTCTTGCATTTCCCGAAGAGCTCCTGTTGCACTGATAGAGGAGCCTACCTTGTGATCCTTTTTCATAACAGCAAAATATTGCTGGCTTTTAACTTCTTAAATGAGAAAAAAATAGGTCACTTAACATCCTGCAAATTAAAATACTGCTTACCAAGCAGATGCTTGCATAAGGTCAGGCTTGGTTCAGTTGTGGAAGGTTCCGTGGTTGGGGTCAGGGAAGCAGGACCTTGTGGAGCTTTATCTGAGAAGTTGTATTAAAATCTTTATTGACTCAGGTGCCGTGGTGTTTGTGCTGTTCAGTTTTTCTTTATTAGCTATTGGGGGGCAGCCTTTAGCATTTCCTTGTGCAGCAGGAAGCAGTGATATTGCTGCCACTGTAACTCAGTAATTCTTAATCAGATACAGTGCGTGAAGCCCTGGAAAAGGGCATTAGAAAGGTACAAAGAGAAAACACTGGCTTAGAGGAGAAGGGAAAAAAGGGAAGGAGGGACTAAAATCTGATCTGATACAATAGTAGCAAAGTTATGTCTTCTTCATATAGGAAATCGAACTTTTAGCACAGAAAGGAATTTACTTTTATGTAAGTACAGTTCCTTTAGAGTTCTGCTCAAGTTTAAGAGCTGAAAATTCAGGCCTTAAGTTCCTTTCCAATATATTTTTAAAATATGTGTTCGCTTTTTTTTTTAAGTAAGCATTGTGCCTTGTGCTTTATGTCTAAAGAAAAAGGTTTTTTACATATGCAATTTGAATACAAAGGCTTTTCCAGTAACACTTTATTCTTAATGAGTGTAATTTTAGTGTGTCTCAGCAAACAGCATACACTCTTTATTTTTCTAATTATTTTTAAATTTCTGAGATGTTTTTCTGCCAAGCTACTGCAAGTACTGGATATACTGAGATACATTTAGACCAAATGCATGTCTTCCTCTGTAGCCTCTGGCTACAGTTCCTTCCTTAGTCTGTTGCTGTCAGGGGTTTTATGCCAGTGTCACAGTGCTTATAATATTTGGATCATGCTTGTCAATATGGTTTGTTTGTTTTCTAACAACAATAACAAAAGCAAAAAACACATACTGAACTATTTATGTCATGTATCTGTTGCTGCACAACATGGTGGAGAAACTGTAGACATATGCTTCAAGCTTGGTCTGGCTTATTCTTGCACATTTCCTTGCCTTTTGGTTGGAATAAAGATTATATTACAGGTTGAACCTGCCCAAACACATTCTGAATGCTTTATGGGATGCTTTAGGATATATTGTTATTCTTTTCCTTGATTTGTGTTTTGTGAGAATGAATGTATTGTTTTCATATTCTCTCCCTCAAATTATTATCTTTTTGCTGTGATTTAAACATGATAGGGGCTTATCTATTAGTTGAGCTATTGGTTTTTCATAAGAGTTGCTTTAAAAAAATTTAAAATATTCCTGTGTTAAAGGATGAAAGTGAAGTTTTGATCTCTAGGGGAGTGATCTTCTAAAAAAAGCATATTCTCACAATCTTCCTCAGATGCCAGAGATATCATAAGCTGATTTAAAGCTAATTTTGCATATAAATATTTTGTTATGTTATATTTATACAAGCACACATCATTTTTAATATGCTTCCTGGTCTATATGCTGCAGTATTTTTAATTAACAAAAGATGAACTGCTTCCATACTGATTAATCTGGTACACCAAAATCTTTGTACAGCTGCAGCTGCATGTGCAGGGCTGGCTCAGTGACTGAAAAGAGGTGACTTTACAGAGGGCCACATGGACACAGTGATAAGCAGAAGCCATGAGAGCTTTACAGAGCTTTGCAAAACCAAACAAGCAAGAGATGAAAGTTGTCTCACAGTAATTCGTGACAATGAGGTGGTGAATAGGGTCAACTGGGCATCCCATTTAGGTATGTTGGAGTTTTACACACTCTGGGAATTAGAAGATAGCTTATCATATCCTCATTTAATATATGAAGAAAGTGGAGCACAGGCATAGTGAAAAATAAACACAGCATGTAATTTCATGTGGTGGGCATATTTTCAATTTTATGGCAGAGCAGTAGAACTGTGGAGTTTGTCTCTGACATTGTAGGTGTAGTAACAGCCAAGCTACAGCTGACAGTAAGTGGAAATCTAAGATTATAAATACTTCCAAAAAGGCAAGTAGGGTTGGGGACTACAATAAATAAGGTAAAATAGGAAATCCGCATGTGCTGTATTTCAAAGACTGGTTTTGATCAGGGGACAGTGTTGCAAAATAGAAAGAAGAACAGGAGAATGTAATGTTTCTTTATGTGTGCATCTAACTTTAAAGAGTTTAATAGTGATGAAAAAGAGCTAAATTTCTGTATCATGATGACTACTTGCTTTTGGTTTGTTTCATACTATTGGAGCTACAGTTACATTTTGTTTGGCGTATTTGGTAGCCTGGTTGGAGTTTCTTTATATGTAAGTTAAAATTTTAGGGATTTTTTCTACAGATAAGAACTTTTGAAGTAGTGTTTTATGCCAATGTTGAGTATGGTCATTCTTCAAGTTGTTGTTTAATCTTAGAGTTGTCAGACAACTTGATAAAACTTTAATGTCAAGGATTGTAAATATTATATGAGATGACATTTTGGAAAGAATTTGTGCCCTAGCTGCTGTATTTCTTACTCTGCTAGAACATTTCTCCCAGTAAAACCAAGAGCCATGGTTCCATCACACTGCAAAGGTACAGATGTAAATAATGATTTGGTGTACTCAGTTCCTTCTCTGTCACTTACAGTTGATAAGCTCTTGGTGTATAAGAGAAGTTTCTGCTGTTACACTCACCAGGAAGGTATTTACATTTTACACGGTTAAGTGTATGATTTCTGTTATTACAGCCTTCACTTTAGTCATTTCTGCATGTGTGATATTCCAGTCTTCCCTGCTGTTACTGCTGCTTTTCAGCTTTGTGATATCAACACATTTTATGAGCATGCATTTATTTTTGTGCCAAGTTTTAAAGCTAAAATGTTAAATCAGTTTCAAAACTGATCCCAGAGGATCAGCACTAATAATCTCCCTCTGATTTTATTACCTCTTTCAGCACTACGCAGTCATCTCTCCTTCAGCCAGTTTATTATCAATACCTTTCCTAGTACTGTCATTTTTTCTTTCAGTGACACTTTACCTAATGTGAGAAAAATTAAAAATATCTTAATATGGGATTGTGTCTCAATCCATAATACTGTGACAAACCTTACCTGATCCTGATGAATTGTGCACAAAAGGAATTCAGATTTTGCTCCCAGTGCTTGCATGGCATAATGTGGTATTCCTCGTAATCATTCTACACACATTTTGTTTAAGGAAGTGAAAGTTGTTTAGTGTCAGTATAGTCCACATGTTTTCTGCCTAATTAATTGCAACAGCTCCAAATAACATTCTCTTCCTACTCATCTGTGTCACAAAGCTGATATTCATTTTAAGAATGTAAAATCCCAAAAATGGTAGAAAATTTAAGTAACAAAATTATGATTTACAGTGACAGTACTTGTCAATGGACTCAAAAAGAAATTACTGTCAAGTCACAACTCCTACTTAAACACTGAGTCAGCCTTTGCTTACCTTGTTTCTTTAAAACCATAGTTTCTGGAAAATATTTGTCTGAGACTCTGTATTAGTAATGTCATGGTTGCTTTTGACAGCCAGATGCTTAGGAGAGTTGTGAATGCTGAAATGTAAAACATCATGATTGCCAATTGAATATTCTAAGAGGGATTAACTTGTCTCTTGCCAAAAAATCAGAATTTGAGTTCTGAGGATGTTATGGAAAGTAATGCAGAATTTGTGTGTTGTGGTATGATTCCAAACCAGACCTTTGCATCCCTTCTCACAGATTTAATTCCAATTAATGAAAACTGATTTCTCATAAATGATGATGTTTGACCTTAACAGTCTATGATAAATTAAAAAAAAAAAAAAAGTCTGTCATCAAGAATTATGCCAGCTTCATTAGAAACACAAACACACAAGCTGCTCAGTGCAGTTTCCCTGGGGAGATAGGAGTTCTGTTATCCCATTCTGCTTGTTCCATCATTTTCCTGCTTTTTTCTATGAATATGCCAAAATTAAAAAATATATGTCCCATAATTTTTTGAATTATTTAGTAACTTCTGTACTTTGCCAGTAACTACATGAATGCAAAACAGATTGCTGATTTCCCTACTTACCTTGGAATGTGTTGCCAGAAAATCTTTCTGTGTTCGTGCCTGCCAAAACTCTGCTTGTCTCAATGTATTTGCCTTCCTTCTGCCCCGTGTACACTGACTTGAATGTGTGTATCTTAAAGTGTCTTGATAAAACTAACACCTCTAACACACTGGAGCTTTTTTGAGGATATCATGTAGAAAAAAAAAAAAAAAATCTTGATTTTCACTTTAGCATCAAGTGTGTGTCTTCACGTTGCAGGTGCTGATTTCTGTGGGTTAGAAAATGTTGTGTAATGTTTTGGCTGTGCTTGTGTGATTCAGATCAATAAGGATTTCACAAACTTGTTTTGTCTCTATTATGGCCTCTCAGTTCTCTAGTACCAGATCAGTGCAGTGTAACGTGTACAGAATATTATTAGCAGCATCAAAAGAATCTTCTAAGCCCTCTGTTCTAGAAAGAGTGATGAAATAAAAGGATTGTTCTGAGAATATCAGGAAATTCCTGTTGCCACATGAAAACAGGACATCTTGAACTGGATTGAAGTAGTTTCTGGTATCCTGCTAGAAATTTTGACACAATCCTGATGTAGTTCTTTGGTTCTGTTATGATTGAAATTCTCTGTAACTGGTCTGCTTGAACACATTGCATCAGTTACTGAAAAGCAAATGTACATTTAAGGTAAAAATGCAGCTCGTGTGTGAAATAGTTGAGATACACATGCCTGTGTAGGATTCATACTAAAGGCTTTGGCTTAATTTGTTTTTTATGGTAATGAGAATTCTTGGCTGAAAGTATCTGATGGTGAGATACTAGTTTGTACAGCACTGAAAGAGCACCAGTAATAATCTTATTGAAATTGGTAATCACATTAGCATAATATATTAAGTAGAAGAACTCTGAATGCCTTGTCTTCTGTGTGTTACTTTTTTAGTACATTTCTACTCTAATAGATCTTTTTGAACCACGATTTTATTTCGGTGAACGTTTAAGACATTCAAATCTCAGCTCTGGGCAGGCAGTACTTTACCACTGCTATGTAATTTTATATACTCCTTGGTTCCAGATCCATGAGAAGAAAGATCATTTACATAGACATTTTAGGCAGTGTTATGTTTATTAAAAGAACCAGCATTGAGTTGGCTATCAGTTTGACGGGGTGTTGGGCTGTCTTATCTTCACTGTGCTTTTGCCAAGGAGGGTTGGACCAGATGATCCTTGTGGTCCTTTCCAACCTGGTATTCAATGATCTATTTAGAACAGGTCATCTCAAGTTGAGTACTAAAAATTTGATATTTAAATAGCAGCCACTGTTTTCTGATGTTTTAACATAGAATAGGCACCTGTCTTTGAATCTGTGAAAAAGAATAGTGTTTGGCACAGGGGTAACTTTGCTTACTTAGGAAGCATCATTTTCTCATAATGCTTTAGTAATGGTGTTGATAATGTCAAGAACAGTGGAAAAAATGTCTCCATTTTTTAAAATAAACACTCTGCTGAAAACCATTTGCCTGGTGCTGAGTTCAGAAAAGGCTCTCCTGGTTGGAGCTGTGGCACAGGCACCAAGCAGGAATGATCTTTGATTTCACACTTCTGAGTAAAATTGAGTAAAACTTTTACTTTGTTTTTTCACTTAAACTTTTCCTGAAGCAGATCAGCTATAACACATGTCCAAAGAAAGTTTTTTATTAACTCTGCCTATGTATCATGTTAATAAATCATTTATAGTTTAAGTTTGAAATTGCCGTTCCCTGCTTTAAAAATTTTGCTTTCCATTTGGTTTCCAGAGAGAAAAGCAATGCTTGTTGAGTCTCAGCCAGACAAGAATGATTAATTCATCATTCATCAAGTCACATATCCCTCAGTTCTCTAAGAATTAATGTCAAAACTAGCTAAAACTGCTCATGATGCAAGTTCTGAAGTACACTTTCTGTAACATTACATACAGCCAAAGACTTACTGTCAGACTCCTTGTTCACCATTAGATGCACCGGAGCCAACTAATTCTACCTTAACAGGCAAGCAACAATGAGATTAACCGTAGGTTAAGTGACTCAAAATAGCAGCTTTGATCCTCCAAGTGACCAGCAATTTAAATGGTGAGGAGACCAGACAGAAAATAAGCATGGGGGTGAGGGAAACAAAGAGGAAGATAGGAGTGACTTCTGAGAGCTTGAGGGATGTTGTGTGTGTTGTATTCTTGAATATTCCTAAATAATTGTTTGTTCTAAGATAGTATTCTCTGACTTTCTTTTAAAATTGTGAATTCAACCACAGCTTTCACTCAGTAGCTGCAGTTCTTCATGTGAATCTCTCTTTAATACAACACATGTAATTGAGACACAGCAAATCAGTCATATCCTTAATCTCTAATAAAAAAATAAGCAGTGCTGTGAAGCCCATAGTTTCCTACTATATGTTCTCTCACTGTAACTTCTTGATATGAATTCTGTTGTTGCATTCAGTGATAGGACCTAAAAATGAAAAAGCTGGAATCATTTTCCATCGTTTTCTCTGAGGTGCAGGCTCGTGGTTCACCTGGGTGCTTCAGCAAACCTGACCCTTGCCTGAGCACCAGCTGACTCTTACCACCCTGCCCTTCAGCTGTCTGCACAAGGTGCTGCTTTTCAGCATTTTCAAGACTCAAAAACTCTCTCTCTGACAAGCTCCTCTTTTCTGCAATTAATGGCTTTTGTGTGAACATCAAATGTGAAAAAGCACAACAGAAAAGAAAAAAAAATTGGTTGCTACTAATAATCAACAGGCAGGCTAGGAATTTGAAGCACATCTTTACATCCTGCTGTTCACTGTTTTCTGTCCTTTCCATTCTACTTCCGTTCGTGTTTATGCTCTACAGCAAAGAAGGGTCAAGGAGCTGGTCTTTCTGAGGAGAAAAATATTCCCAGACTGTGTTAACATCTTGCTTGGCGTCCCACGGTCAGATGAAGGATCAGAGCCTTAGTCTCTTACAGAATTCTCACTCAAATTCTCTCAGTCAGAAAAAGACAGGGCAGAAGAACCTCTGAGGACAGGGTGTTAAAATGAAAATCCAAACCCTCATTATATAGGCCAGAAATCTTACTTTGAATGTATTTTTAGTGTCAAAAACTAAAGCACCCTTTCCTGACCCAAAACAGCAAAATAAAAGAAAAAAATATCTTTTAAGTAATGAAACTGTTTTTCTTTTGGACACAGGAGACTTCTGGAGAGTCTCCTAACTCACCTTGCAGTCCCCCTGGACATGGTCAGAAACAAACCACTACAATTTCACTGTGTGGAATTAGCTTAACACAAATGAAAAGCTAATGCCAGATAATCATGTACAATGTATCTTCTTTTAGCAGTCGGGGTGGGGTTTCTGGCAGAAATGCCTCTTTGCCCTGCTCCTCTGTATTGAGGTTTGGGGAAGGCCGGCTGTGTTTTGACACTCTCAGCGCGGCCGCTGCGGTGCAGTGCTTTGGGGCTGCCTTCCCACCATGACTCTGAACTGAGCAGCAAGGCACAATGTTTATTTTTCACCCTTTAAAAACTTACTTTGGAGTCCTGAGTGATAGAGGAAATTAAAAAATCACATCATGACAGAGGTGAGAGGGTTTTTGTTTCTTCATTTCTGCTTTCCTCGTGGATTCAGAGCCATTTATGGCCCTCTTCAGCTCCTTCCACTGCTGGATTCTTCCACCCTGTGTGTTGTACTCCTTCTGGAGGACCTGGCTGAGGATTTCCTGAGAGGGTCATGATGTGATTTCTCACCTGGCTGTGGAATAGCAGACAGGAAATGATGCAGCCCTGTTGCTTCTTTCTTGTCAGTATACAGCCTTGCCTGTGCACACTCCTGTAAGGAACTCACTCTTTTCCTTGCTGCCTCCAGCAAGGCTTTGATTCAGCCTATACTAACAGTGGTCAGGTTGGTGGTTGGCACAGAATGAATAATATGAAATAATCTAAATTTCCAGTGAAATATAAATTTTCTTTCTTCCCTTGCACATATATGGGTGCTTTTACTCTCCTTTTCTCCGTCCCTAAAAACAGTCACTTTGCATGTCTTGTGTTCAATAGCAGTATCGTCTGCTGTATTTAACAACTTGTGAATAGAATTCCTTCAACACAGTTATTAATTTCTTTTTTTTTTCGGATAACCAGGAGGTAATAAATACAGTGCCATATTTGCAATTCAGTAAAGAACATGTTCTAGCTGAGGGGAAGCAAGAGAGATTATCCTAAATTTAGTTTTATTATTTCAGGAGTATTAGGTTCTTTGCTCCTCACTGTTCTACTTTTTACTTACTCACTAGGAAAGAATCTTCTTTCCTATTAGCATTTAACCTCTATACTGTTAATTTAGGGCACAGTTAAGTAGAAAGCAGATTTGGAAAAGCTATACTTTTGTCTGTTGTTTTTGTTCTCTTCCCTCACCTCCCTTTTTTTTTTTGGAGAGGGGTAGATATTCTTAACAATGCTGACTGCCATTAAAAAAAGAGGAATCCCAAGTATCTGTGTAACTGCTGAATAAACCTTTATTGGGCGAAGGACGAAGAAAGCAAAGGTTCTGTGCAGCACATTAAAATGGCTGTATAGTAGTTTTGTTTTCGGAAACCTTCTGCTGGGCAGTCTTTCAAAAAATATATGAAATCTAAAGCCCTACTAGCCTGGGAGAAGAGCAGTAAAACATATAGGATATAGCAGTGCGTCCTCACATATTGCAAGAGCTATGGCAAGTATTTGATGTATATATTTGTTTGCTTGGGATGGCATTGGTTTTCTTCTCCTTGTAAACTATTTTTTTTTAGTCTCCAGGGTGTACTTGCAGCTTTGCATCTTATCTTCGTTCTGTTTCCCACATAACTCAGGAACAACAAACAATTCATTTAAATTTCTGTAATGCGCTCCCTGTTCCTGAATATTTAACGTGTCCTTAAAGTATGTTCTACTTTCTTCTGTGTTTCCCCCCTCCCTTTAATACATTTTTAATAGTTTTTTATTGCTGATCAAATAAACGGATGGGGGATGAGATAAGATCAACCTCATATTAAGACTGTATATCTTTCTTTTGGAAAAACAAAAATCATTAAGTGATCTCAGAACTCATTTCTGCACAGACCTCCTTCTCCCTCAGCTCCCATAATTCTCAGTGTATTTATATCTGTGTATTTATTCCTGGAGGAAGATAGATAAGAACTAAGGAAGAGTTGCTGTGGGGTGCAGTATGGACCCTTCAGGTTAGTTTGTTTCTTGATCAGTCCCAGAAATTTTCTAGTGATTTGCAACTAATAGCTTGCTTAAGCTCAGGGCACTTATAAATATCCCTGATAATTAAAATACATGTAGGTGTGCCCTATACAGATATACATATAAAGGCATATATAAGAATATATATTAAAAATTCATTAGATTGTCCAGACAGCTTCTGAGTGAACACTCTTCTGTGAATTGCTTTCTTAGTATCATCACTGGATTTAAAAAAAATGAATATGTAAAATGTTTTTGACTGTTGTTATCAAAACCAGTGCAAGTCCTCAGTTGATGTATTCTGGTTACTCTCAGAATTTTTCAGTGCCATGATGAGCTGTTTCAGAGACTGTGTGTGGTTGTACTGAAAAGCAAAGAGCAGAGACTGCATATCTAACATGAAAATCAAAAGGAAAGAAAACATTTATCTGCCTAGAAATACATGTTAAGGTTTTTTAGCATAGGTAGTAATTTACAGTGCAACAGCTGGGCATATTCTGGATTCCTCGTTAGCCTCCTCTTTCAGGATTTCTTTGACAGATGGCACTCACAGATGGACATAACATTCTTAAGGAGCTTACTCTTTCTACTCCCTTACCCGCCAGTAACTCATGATACTATTAGAAATCTAAAGCTTTGACATGAATTAGCCTTACTTAGCAGACTTTAATTTTTTAATCTTTAGAATATGCTGCAGGGTAGTAGTGCTTGTGGAGTTCTTAATCTGTTTACTTAAGTTCTTAGAAGCCAAAATGGAATTTCAATAAAGTTGACATGGCAAAACATGGCAAATATAGAGTCATTTTATTGCTTTTCAAATTGTCAGGATAATATTTTTTATTCTTATCTTCTGGAGGAAAAATATAGAATGATACAAAAGAATACAGTTTGACAACAGAAAACAGCTCTGTCAACTGAAGTTCACAGAGTTCAAGCAATTTGCTTGGTATTCCATTGTAACTACATTGAAATCTGAAGTGAATAAACCTAATATTTAGAGCTGGCTGCTCAATGAAGCTTCTTTCTACCGCCATCAGCTTAAATTAGCTTGGTTTTTAGTATTTCACAGTATCACCTAATAGGGTGTCTCAAAAAAAGAACAAACTGTGCTCAAGATATTTGAATGCACTTCTGTGATAGTTACTTGTTTGTCATGTACTCGGTGTCGTTTCTCAATATTCATGCAACTTTGGGCTTGAAGGCCATTATTCTTTCCAATGTTGACTCAAATGGCAATTTTCCCTGATGAATGTTGTTGGTGTGGAGTTTCTGTTGAGGAATGTGAAACTATAAGCAGAGTGATCAGGTCCAAAAAAAGCATTGTGACAGCTGGGCAGGTTAGAGAGGCGAAAATAGTGGGTGCCCTCAGCCAGGTCCTCTGCTGCATGTATTTGTCGCTTATTAGAGAAGTAGAAGAACACCAGATGGAGAGAGAAACATGAACTCAGTTTTTTTGTTTTGTTTTCTAAGTGCTGTGTAAATTAAAGGTGCCCAACTCTACCTTCACAAATAGTACATAGCCTACTGTGGCACAACTTATGGTTCATGGCCTATTTTTAATTGTGTTTTTCTACTTTAGGGCCCCTTGCTACGTGAGCAATCCACTTCCTGCCGTCCCATTTTTCCCAGGGGCTCCTTCATTTCAGGTTGCTTCAGTATTTTCAGTTAGTTAGTCACATAAGGATATAATTCAGACACCTATTTTGAATCTTTCTGCCTGCAAGTAGTTGGGTTCTGAAGAGCCATCTATAAGCGAACAGCCCTAATGTAAATAATTTTCTTTTGCATGTGTTGAAGTGCTCTGTTCTAGGGAATGTGTATTCCTGAGAATAGTCTTTCATAATAATAAAAAAGCATGCATATAGTTACTGCAAATTTACAAAACAATTTAGCTCATGGAAGCATGGTGAGAAAAGTAATCTATACACTGGAATAAGTAGTCCAGGATGGTGCCTAGTTTGCATCTTCAGCAAATTCCTTATATATTTTGCCACCTAAAAGTCTTCCTATAAACCTTGCTTTGCTCCTGGCTGTTTTAAATATATATATGCACACATACGTGTATGCTGAAGCCATTCTCATGAGGAGATGAGTCTCCTCTGATAGCCAAGGCTTTTTACACAGAGAAAACCTGTGACAGAGCAGTGGTGTGGAGGGCTGCTCATGCAGTGGTGTCTGATGGCTTCAGGCCAATCTTGCCAGCACTAATTATCCTAACATTGTAAGCAATGTCAGAGACTAACCTTGATTGCTGAGCATTTTGGGATAAATAGGGGCTTTCTGTTAGTCAGACTTTAGATCAGGGAAAGGAAGCTTTTAATTTTAACAAATTTTGTAAGCCTGACTGTTAGTAAACGTCAAGATACAATCAAGACAATTTTGTGGTTTTACCTGTCATATCCCTGAAGAGCTGAGAGACTCTGCCAATTTTTGTTTCATGAACTGCAATTTCCAGTGCAAAAATAGGCATGTTCTTAATGCTGAGGCTAAAGATCCTTTCTGTCTTGAGCCATGAGAACTCAGAAGTATGTAGGCTGCTACAGCTGAACCTGTAGTACTTCGGTGTTCCTGCATTTCAGAATTGGGTTTGAGGAGCTTTGGTACAATATAACCAGAAGGTTATTAGTGAAATAAAATTGAAAAGGCAGCTTTAGTCATAATTTCAGAATGGCAGGATGGGTGAGGTTGAAAGGGACCTCTTTAGGTCAGTTAGTCTAACCCTCCTGCTCAGAACAGGGTCACTGAGAGCAGATTCCCAAGACCCATTTCCTGTTGGATTTTTTGAGTAGTCCTTTCAAATTAACCATAATTCTGGATTGGCTTTGATCACTGAATGGCACAGTACCTCCAGAGCTTTACAATATTGTGCTGTAGTTATGTTTCATGTAACAATATTTACCTCATTTCCTAAGTGTTGTCTTCTTGATTTTTACAAATTGCATTCAGTTAGTAGCAATTTTTACTATTTTCCTATGTTGATTTTTGGACGTCTCAAACCAAGAATTAGTTTTTCAAATCGGTTTTTGTTTCTGAAAAAGAAGTAGTTAAAAACATTTCTGTTTTGTTTCTCCCATCTTATGTTTGCGCATCTTTCAAAACTTTTATGCTTGTACCTCAATCTTTTGCAGCAGGAGAGACCATTGTAAATCGCTATTAAAAACTATTCAAATTACCCAAAAAAGAAATACAGTACAAGGCTCTCATATTTTCATGCATGAAATTTTACTCAATAATACTATTCTGCTCAAGATCAATGCATTATTAAACATTCAAATGTTCAATACTTTATGTGTGCCCAGTTTTATATTTGAGTCCTTACAAGGTTTTTTTGTCTAATAACTCAGCTACAAGTCAACCCTGAGGAAAGTTACAAACTTCTATATTCTTGATCCACTGTGAGAGGCCAGTTAATTTGGGTTTGGGTTTTTTAATTTAACAGTTCCTATGTCAAACTATTTCAATTAAATTCCATTTTTTAATTTGAACTTTTACAAGTCTCAGAATGCATTGGACTTCCTCTTACATGCTTGATTGTTTGCCATAAGGAATTGTCTTTCTGATAATGTCTACCACTCTTTTATTCTTATTTCATTGGTGTTTAAAATCACATCTGTAAATCAGCCTTGTAAGGTACCAGATTTACAATGGTTATCAAATAGCACAGTGTGTTCCTGGTTTTAGTCTATAAAGCTGACAAGACAATAGAAATAATCCCTAGACAATCACAAGTGACTTTGCCCTGACATCTCTTTAAAATGCTGCATGAGGGGCCTAACCTGCATGTGAGGGTTTTTCCCATAGAAATGTGGTTCTGTCAGCTGATTAGCATTTTAGATGAAGACAGTAGCTATGGGGAGTATGTAGCTGCCAAGCATTTATCCAAAAGAATTTTTCAAATCACCCCTTTTACTTGTTTTTTTAAAAGAAGGGAAGAAACGGACATAAGCAGCTTTTAAAATAATTATTCTTGGTTTGCAACTGTTATCGTGTTTGAGATATCCATTACTTGGAAACAAATACATATGCACAAAGCCCACAGGGAGACATTTTTCTAAGGCAAATTAATTCTAGGATATTATAATATGATGTGGTGGAGCATATAGTTATAAGCCAGTAACTAGACTCTGTTCAAGTGTTCAGGAATGAATATGAGTGCCTGAACAAACTCAAGATATATATGTGTTGGCTGATGTACTCATTCCCTGTTGCTTGTTATTATTTCCTTTATTAGCATTTGAAATTCATAAAGAACATTGGATACCATAAGGTAAACACTGTGTTGTGTCCAGAATACTTGTCTGAATGGCAGAAATTAAAGACTGTAGAGCAAAGGACTGGGAGAGGAGTTGGAGAGGTCAGCTAGTACTTTACTTGGGCTGCAAGGCAAGATCAAACTGCAGCTAAACCAGTCTTGACAGAAATTTGTCTAACTGGTTTTAAAAGAAAAGTGATGGAGATGTGACATTTCCTGAAGCAATTTGTTCCAGTGTCCTACTGTCATTATTATGGAAGTGTTTTCTAATGTTTCACCTGAGTATCTTTCATTGGTACTTAAATTCATTACTTTTTGTGTTACCACACTCAGTGTGGGTGAGAACTCAACTTCATCTATTTTGCATTATATACTTCAAGTCTGTGGTGCAGATTCTTCATAGGAAAAGAGGAATGTAATGTAACTACCTTATTTTTAGTGAAAACTGGAATTATTTATCTCACTCTCGATTAGGGATTTTAAAAAGTACACTTTGGCAGAAAGTATGGTCTGGAACTAAGTTAGTTTGGAAGTGTGTGATTCTGTAGGTGCTGTAGTAAATGTACTGCAAGCAGTACATGGAACCTTGAATTCTGTATTGTTTTTTGATTAGTTTTGTGATATTACTAAGAATAAAACTTGGTTAGGATGTGTGAGAGTATGAATATGAAATTGTCCACACTGATCAATAAATAATGACTGTATCACAGATGTGGAATCTTTAGTGTCATGGTTTGGTTGATGTCTCCAACTAATTGATGAGAGTCTGTCCATTGAACGTAATGAGATTTAGAGGAATCTCCTGCTGCTTAGAGTAGAGAGATTCTTTTAGCAGAGGTGAATTACTGGGTGTTCCTGGAACACCACATACGTAATAATTTATTATCATGAGTTAAAGGGAAAACAAGGGAGTTTTACACTATTAAGATACTGTTTAAGAAAAAATAATTATAAAATAAGCTTGATTACAGCATTTATTTTTTCTATGTAGTTGCTCTTCTTATTAAGGCTTAAATTCTGAAGTGTTCAGTCATTGGCTATTCCTATTGACTTCGGGGCTATATGCAAGGCTACTACATCTTTTTTTTGGTTGTAAGCTTTAGTTTGTCAATTTTACATGAAGCAGGTTTTGTTTAGTATACAAACATGCTGCAATGATTTGGGTGCTGTATAAATAATAAGGCCGAGATCAAAGTTATTTAAATGATTTTGGTTTCAATGGAAATACACGCTTTTTGGATTTCACCCAAAAATGAAGGAGTGTCTGTTTAGGAGAAGGCACAGTAGAGTCTTGATAAGAGGCACGGTTAATGAGGTACAACATATTCCAGTTTTCTCATGCTGCTATCTTGCGCAGCCTATCTTGTTGGGATTACTAAAGAATAACTGCCGACTGTCCAAATCTAATTTGGCTCAGTGCACATTGGTCTTTCTGCCAGATGGAGCCTATTTCTACTTTTGCTCATCAGAATTCAGATAAACTGCAGTTGGCAGAATATGGCAACGCTGACTTTGATATAACCCAGTCCACTGTACTGGAAAATAGAAATAACCTGCTGGACATCAATGTCCATACATTTGACTGTGAAAAAAGGCATTATTTGACCAGCATTCTTCATGGAAGTTCTCCAGTTGTTTCACTTGGTGTATGTAAAGCAAGCTGTCAGTAGACCATCACTGAAAACCTTAATAAAAAATTCACAGGCACCAAATTTTCTCATTTCAGTGGAGTGCTACCAAAACCAAATGTCTTTGTTTTTAATCATGGATGTAGCATTTCTTTGGGAGAGAGGTATATGGTAGGAAAGTCTGCCTGAAACAACAGAAGGGAGTGAAATAAGCAGTTTGCCAGACTTCTGTCCTGACTAAGGATAATCCTGTGTTCTGAAGGAATTTTGGATAAAAAGTCCAGGCATTCTGGCAGTGAAGTCTTGGTTGTGTTTTTTCTTAAAGTAGGTAACTTGGCAAAGGATGGCATTTCTTCTTGTAAGAGTGAGTAATTATAATCATTGATGTCTGCTTTTAACCTTTTGATTTATACTTTTGGGGAATGCTCTTGCATGTACAATGAGAAAATAATGTGCTGTGAAATCTTTAATTGGTAATAAGCTTTCTGGATCAGTTTCTCTGTGCCAGCAGTTACACCTGAAACTAATTTATTTTTCTCAAATGCCGGTGTTTTAATTTGCATTGGTAGTATTAAAAATACTGTTCATGTGAATTTTTCATGGAAAAATAATTTAATGTAAGCTGTTCACTTTGTTCCTTGCTATTCAAGAATAGCATGTCTTGGGGGCATGTGACCTGTTTAGGAAAATTAACTGATTTCCATGCTTTTCTAATGTTAGCATTAGAAACAAAAATTTGTTCTCCAGATTATCTCTTTTTTATCTACTGGGCTCAAATAAAGTGGTAGCTCAGCTATCAGATTGCTCCTTTGATTTCAGACAGGTCCATTTCTTTATTCAGGCTCAGCTCACATTGTGGTTGTTGCGTTTAGAACAGTGTGAGTCCCTTTATTGTCATTTCAGTTCTGCTGGTTTTTAAGACCTCAGCTGTGTATGCAGGGACAGTCCCTCAGCATCTGAAATGTTTATTCCAAGGAGGACATGTTGGACATATTGAGAGGTTCCCACTTGCACCATCTGGCCACTTCTGTTGATCTTGCAGAGAAGGACTCGCTTTTTCCTCCATTTCTGTCTGATCATTTATGTTTCGAAAGGAAAAATAATGATACAGATGAATAACTAAAACAAGTAAATTCTGCATCATAACTGTACAGTTGCCAAGAAGAGGGATCCCTACTGGTCACAAAATCTTTAATGCCACTAGGGATTTTATCACATAAACTTAGAAGATGCAAGCCTGTGGGTTGACTCACTGGCACAATCTTTGGCAGTGTTTGACACAACTGCTGCTCAGTCATTCTGATACAGTTGTTGAAATAAATGTCCCTCTGTTTTTGATGCATCTTCCATTCTGTTTGTCTGGTCCCCTCCTCCATGAAGCTGCCCTTGAAACAAAATTAAGTTAAGATTCTTCTGAAATCTGCTGCTTCCTGTTCTGTAGACCTGAGGAACTTCATGTGTTCTTGGAAATAACAGACTTTGATGAACCTCAGGAACCCATACACCTTGAAACCATAAGATGATCAGATAATTCAAGTTGTAAGAAGTTATGGGAGTTTTCTAGTCCAAATTTCAATATCCAAGGCCTCACGATTCTTTAAGTATCAGAAATGAATCCAGGAAAAGAAAAATACATTCACATGTATTAAAAATTCTTTTTTAGTTTATTTTACAGCTGGAATGTGCTATGGATTTAGCATGTCTCAGAGGGAATACTTTTTCTTGAGTCTTACTGAACAAATGAAATTCTACTCTGGCTCATTAACAGAGAAATCAAAATAAATGGCAATAATCCAGGTATCTGCTGTAGTCCTATTTCAGAATGTTGTTTATGTTAACACAGTTAGTATGTAAAATGTTTGGGTTTTAATTACAACTTAAGAAAGTAAACGGTTTTAAAGAGAGGTGGGTGAAGTCATCTGGGTAAACGTGCCAATCTGAAGAACAGCTCCCCAAATTAAACCAAGGAGCATTCTAAGGAAGGATTCATTAAAGATTTTTCTTTTTTTTTTCATTAGCCTTCACACTCATTTTCGGTGCAAGTGAAGTATTCAGTATTACACACTGTTTATTCCTATGGCATTCTCCAGAAAACAGCAGCAAAGCTGCTGTGCAGTGCTGATTTTCTCCTGCAGTCAAGGCCGACAAAGCTCAGAAAAGCAGAAGTTGCTCCTGGACCCTCTGTTGGGGTCAAAGTTTAAATGGGCATGTGTTTCTAGAGAAGTTTATTTGGTCCAGCTTTCTAGTTCCTTTGGTGCTGTTAAATCACTCATTGAAAAAAAAAAAGTTTCTTTGGGTATGCTGAGTACCTGTGTTCCCTTAATTCAGTGTGGAGCATATTTGAAGAATTTGTACCAGCTTGGCTTGTGCCAGGTCCAGCTCTAGCCACCTGCACCCCTTGCACATTGGGCTTCCCACAGAAGCTGCTGTCGGAGTAGGACTGAACTGTCTGGGGCTCGGTCAGACTCAGGGTCTCCAGAGGGCACAGTGGTGTCAGAGCAATTGCCCCAATTCAATACTTATTCCCACTATAAATCGGGCTCATAAATACCTTTCAAATGCTTATACTTCTTGAAAGTGAATTAGTATTTCATATTTCAAGTGAGCTGACCTTTTTCTTTCATTGCAGTGAACTAATTACAGAGTTAGTAGGGTATTTGGGCTCCACAGCTTTCTAGCCAGATATTAGTTGCTTGACTGAGCACCATGGTTCTCGTTGACTGATGTTTAAATGCTCTGCCAGCAATCACCCAGTAACTCTTATCTACAGAGATTCAGCCCAGTGGTCTATTCACTAAGCCATATAACTTTTCATTATTTGCTCATTACTTTTGCCAGATTTTAGCTACTTGGTCTGGAATTTTCCTTCCTTAGTATTTGCCTGAAGCAGTAAGTGTTCCTCTTTCCAGAAACAAGATCAAGAAACATGGATTGCTTTTCCTATATGGATTTTTGATGGATAAAATAATTCTTACAAAACCAGTGAGAAACTCTTCTGCTCTGGGATATGGAGACTTAAAATTCAGGGGAGAATCTTCCTTGAGTCACAGATATGTTTTCATTCCTCTGCACCCCACCTAGATATTTTCAGGTTATTATTTTTCCCTCAATATTCCAGTTGTTATGAGTTCCAAACAACTATGTGCAGAGTTTGATCCCTAAATACTTTTCAGTTTTCTTCTGCTGTAGCTTTGCACTGTTTCAGAGCTGTAAATTGAAGGAATTTGGGGAAATGCTGATAAATAGATACTAGAGACAGTGTGGAGTGTCTCTGTTACTGATAGTTCTCTTCCTTTTGGTGCCAAAGAAGATTGCTACGCAAATTGGACAAGAGGAAAGAGAATAGTTGTCCTGGATCACGGGAATAGGAAGCCAGTGGGAATGGGACTGTGAATAAATAGTGACTGCTGAGAATTGAAACGGGAGAAAGAAAAAGATTAGTTAAACTTGAAGTAGGGAGATGAGGACTTGGGAGTGAAGAAGCTGAGAGAGAAAGAAGGAAATAGAAGGGGAGGAAATTTGAGGTTGATAGGCTGTGGAGGACTGGACATCTCAGCTTTTGAGGTGAGTCTAGGAGAGATAGGAATAAAAATACAGTTGACATGGAAGTAGAAGGAACCAGTCCATACAGTGAAGAAACTGGGATAAGCTGGGAAAGGTGGAGTGAATGTGAAGAGAGAATACCACATTCTGTTTGGAACAGGAGATAGATCAGTTCTGATCACTAAAGAGAGTAAACAAATGTCATTCAAAACAAAACCTGGAACAAAACCCATCATTCTAATGCAATCTAACAACTGCAGGCTCAGTAGAGATGCAGGGTTTAAGACATTATTTTTTCCCCATAATCACCACCTTCACACTCTTCAGTTACACTGGCAATAATTACTCCCGTTCCTTGTTCCCCTCTGGGGCTCATAATTTTCTTTCCCTTTGCTTATAGCCTGCTCTGCTGTGCAGGTGCCAGCAATTCTTGTCTTTCAAACCGTCTTTTATTAATGTAGTTCACAATTCAGAACAGTTGTTCATAACCCATAGCTTCTGTTACAAGAGCTGAAAAGAATTTGTATTTATTAAGTTGGTCTTTTCTTTTTACCTTAACTGTAAAAATTGTTCTTATGAAGTTATTACTGAGCATTCCAAATGCCACTTTGCAAGAAATCCTTGTTCCTCTGAGTGCATTCAGTGTTGTTTGCAGGTTTGGTTTTGCACAGTGTTGACAACACAGTGAGATTTTTCATGTTTTCTGCTGTTTTGTGAAATTGAATGGGAGAGGTTGGGATGATGATGATGATTATTAATGTTATTATTATTTCTCTTGGGAATATATTAAAAGATAGAACATGGATAAATGGAGCCTCAAGGGTGACTCATGTTTTTGTTTAGCTTGAACTAGGTCCAGCTTCTAGGAGGAACTGGATTTTAGGTGCATGTTTTTGCAAAGTGTTTTAAACTGAAATTATAATTCCAGCAGTCTCAATGGCATGTGTTTGTTTTTATTTAGAAGCAGTGTGTTTGAGGAATGTTTTTGGTGGGTGAATGCAAAACAAACAAAACTATCTCAATCTGGAGGCTGCAATTCTTTGGCATATTCAGTGTCAGCAAAAATCAAGTGGAAGAATGGTCTTAAGAGAATGGACTCAGTTACTTTTTCTGATTTTTTTTGTAAAGAATTGTCTTTATGCTCAGTTGCAAGTTGTGAAAGTATGATTTCTTGCAGTGTTTGCTTTCTACTTTGTAAATATTTCTGCATATTTGAAAGGTACTTTTCAGCATGGGCCTCTGCCTTCTTGTGTTTGAGTAGCACAAATTCAGGAAGTACTTTTCTTCCAAACAACAAACTATTACTGTATTAATTGTCACTGAATGTGTGACACTGTGACACCTTTATGCTATAGCTTCTAAAATGTTGTTCATGGTGTGGTTCTAATTTTTTTATATTATAAATTATCAGTAAGCATTGTCTATAACTCGATTTCTACTTGGGGAAAAAAACCCCAACAAAAACAAACCACCAAAACCCAAACAACAAAATTTGCTCTCAGGTGCAATGTGCTTGTGAATATTTTGAGATTTGTCTGCCAAGCAATTGATGACATTCAATTTATAAGTCGTTTGAGGAATGAAGCAAAGTCAGGACTTCACTCATTTTGCGATTATTTTAAGGGATTTGTTCTTATATCCTAAAAATGTTCACTGAGAAAGTATTCATAGACCCTTATTCATACAGCCATAACTTATGTCTTGAATATAATAGATAAGGATAACACAAGAATCTAATAATGTCATATGTTTTTAAAATGTAGCTTGATGTATATTTCTAATACTTATACTTAACAGAAAAGAAATGTCAACATTTGAACCTAGTTTACTAGTTGAACCATAAATGTCCCTCTGGTAACTGAGAGAATGTAGATGCTTTCGTCCTACTCAGCTGCATGCTGGGAACATACACTCTACCTGTATTTCAGTATACTTAGGAAAAACCTGGGGCAAAAAAAAAGGTCAACTTTACGATGTAAGGAGTATTTATTATGTTGCCTGCTTAGAAGGATATTTCCATCTGCATCATGACCTGAGTGAGGCAGCCAGAGTTTGGCCAAGCAGAGCTGCAGTAATGCGTGCAGTGGTCATTTCAGCAGAAGTATGACAGATGTACGCAGTGAACTGAGATGTATGTGAGAGAAGAATGTCAATGAAAGACAGTAAATCTAAAAACATGTTAACTGTTTCAGGATTTCATTGGCCTTTGTTCCGTTGTAAAATCTAAGGGTTGTTTTCCAGTTCCAGTATAAGCATGCATCTTCCACTTGAGAGCACTTCACTAGAATTCTTCAGATGATTTAAAAGTTTTATATACAAAAGCTCAGAGCAAGTAAGATTCTCCTGTCTACCCTTGAGACATGAGAGGAGTTTAACTACACAATTCTTACTAAAATTAAGAAGCATTGTATGATTTGCTTGATCTACAGCCCCTGTCATGGAATGTCCCTAGTGCAAATTTCGCCGTATCATGAGTGACTGTCTTCTGTGTACTGACAGGTTGCTGGTTTTGAATGAAAAGTCTGTTGCAGAGTTGATTCTTGGAATACATCTATGCAATACATTTTTGTACTAATTCTGAAATTGGTTTAATTGCAGGGATATAAAACCAGACAACATCTTGATGGATATGAATGGACATATTCGATTAGCAGATTTTGGTTCTTGTCTGAAACTGATGGAAGATGGAACGGTAAATTAGAAAGAATGATACATTCCTAAATATTTTTGCTTCAGTCCTTTGGTAGCCACAAAATGTGTGCTAATAAAGGGAAAAAGTGCCTTATGTCAAATGAAATGGAACTGTAAGTGGTATTGGTATATAACTTTCTTGAAAATACGACTGCAGACTGCTTGGATTTGCAGTATATTAGAAACTTTTTAGATGCATACAGTCAACTCATGAATAAATAAAGAGAAGCTGTGCTGTCAATGCCAAGAAGGTGTTTATGAACTATGAATCTCTCGGTTTTAAGCTCTGAGCTCTAATCTTTATTGAAAATGTAAGCTTTAGTATGAGCAGGATGAGATACTGAAATGTGATGATGTTCTACTGGTCCATTTAAATTTGCACAGTATATAGTAAGTGTGACTAGAATGTAATTCCAGAATGTTTAATTATGTCCCAGAGGGTTACAAAGCATTTGACCTAATATATGTGATTACCTAATCTATAATTGCTTACTGGCTGTAATCCTAACAATTGACAGTTTTGTTCTTTATCTATTGTTAAATATTGATAATAGTTTAGCAAAAGTATATTATTGGGATGCCTATTAATGCAATGCCCTGGATGCTTAAGTATTTCTTCATGAATTTAGAAGCTTTTGTTTGTGTGAGAATGCTGGGCTAAATTTATATGTACAAGCACAGTACCACAGTGTCTATAATGATGAAAGTTGATTTTAATCCTGAAAATGTAACTTCTCCAGGTCCAATCTTCAGTGGCAGTTGGAACGCCAGACTACATCTCTCCAGAAATCTTGCAGGCCATGGAAGATGGAAAAGGGAAGTATGGGCCCGAGTGTGACTGGTGGTCCCTGGGCGTTTGCATGTATGAAATGCTTTATGGAGAAACGCCCTTTTATGCTGAGTCCTTGGTGGAGACCTATGGGAAAATAATGAACCACAAAGTTAGTGCACTTTCTGTCTGTCTCTAAGCTAATTTTTAATAATGGGGTAACTTGAAGACGTATTTAAAAATAAGTTTTTATGTACTAATTATGTTAATGTTCATAAATGTAGAACAAAAAAATATGTTTCCATGTAGTAAGTTTATGGTTATGGATTGCAGATGGCTTTGCTTTGGGATAAAGCTAAAACATAAAATCTGGGTTTGGAAACATGGATGTTAATTCACTGTGTGGAGTCAGTCTTGGCTACATTGCATCAATCCTGTTGTGTTACTTTCTTCTGGTGGTGAACCCATTCCTTGGCTTATGCAGAAGATTCTAAAATGTTCTTCCACATGGAAATAGCTGTAGAATTCAACAGCTGTAGTGTAAGAGAAGTTTAAATAAAGAAGAAAAACTAGAAGACAAAAAGTTTTAATAGTTTCTATCCTTAGCAGAAGTCTTTTCCCTGAAACCTTACTGCATGTATTTCAGAGCTGGAATATTTGCACATTTCTTTTTCTACATAATGATTTTCACTAAGAAGGTAATTTTTCTAACTTTTTCTTGGTAATAAACTATTTCCTCTTATTTTAATCTTTAAGGAGAGGTTTCAGTTTCCTGCTCAAGTGACAGATGTCTCTGAAAGTGCAAAGGACCTCATCCGAAGGCTCATTTGTAGCAGAGAGCATCGACTTGGACAAAATGGAATAGAAGACTTCAAGAACCATCCTTTTTTTGCTGGGATTGATTGGGACAACATTAGGAACTGTGAGGCACCTTACATCCCAGAAGTCAGCAGCCCTACTGATACATCAAACTTTGATGTGGATGATGATTGCTTAAAAAACTCGGTAAGTATGCAATTAACATTTTGATGAATCAGCCTTTGCAGTATAATTTGTAACAAAATGTACGTAAAAGGCAGTTTATTTCGTGTGTTCTGCATAAATAGCAATTAGGTGCTGCTTTGAAGAACGGTGAGAGGAGTACTTTCATAGTTTGAAGGCTGGTCCTCCAAACACAGTCATGTAAGGATAACTTTTGTAAAGTCATTGTCTTTAGCTAATACACATCTGTTGCAGTGACAAGTTTAGTGTCCCTGTCTTACAAAGAATAATACATTTACATGCAGTATAAGTTTGCATATTGCATTTTATTGTATTTTATTGCTCTACTCTAATTGCTCATATCGGTGTTGGATTCCATTCAGTTCATTTCCGCTGAATTTTTCCAGCTTTTTTTCTGACTTGAGTTGCGTTTTGGGAAAGGTAGGAGAAATGTTACAGCCATTTCTTAAGGAACAAGAAAATATTTTTACCTTTGCTTAAAATGCTTTGCAACTATTGATTTTACTAGACTCTGTTTCTATGCTTTTGAAAAGGAGCTTTGACAGTTGATAGATGTCTTAGCACTGGAGGAATGCCTTGTGTTCTCTCCTTGGATATATCTTTGTGTGTGTTTGTGTGTGTGTCTGTTGAAAGACACAGAAACCTGCTGTTTACATGTGAGGTAAAGCATTTTCACCATTTTTACTTTTGTTTTCTGAACTGCACGTGCATCTCAGTTTCACTCAGTTTTCTGGGCCTGCAGATAAGAGAGAGGCAACATGAATTGGTATAGACAGGTGATCATTATTTGCATTCCCTTTCCTCCAACTACACATTAAAACATGGAAAACACTTTGACTAAAACATTTTGTGGATGTCGGTTTCTCCTCCCAAGTAACAAGCCACAGGACGAGAGGAAATAGCCTCCAGTTGAGCCAGGGGAGGTTTAGTTTGGATATTGGGAAAAATTTCTTTGCCAAAAGGGTTGCCCAGAAAAGTGGTGGAGTCGACTATCTCTGGAGGTATATAAAAGACATGTAGATGTGGTGCTTAGGAAAGTGGTTTAGCAATGGACCTGGCAGTGCTGAGTTAATGGCTGGACTCAGTGATCTTGAAGGTCTTTCCATCTAAACGGTTCTGTGATCTTTGATTAAATCTCAGAGTTCTTTTCCTTATAGGCAAATTACACAAATCAGTGTAGCTGCATAGGGTGACTTGCATTCTTTTCACTTTTTTTCCTCACTTGCATCCGATCTTTCCACCTCCTTTCACAACTAAAGTATTTTTATCTGAAAACTATTTTATACAGTCTTCAGATATCTGTTTGCATATTATTTTGTCCAGCAACAGCTCTGAGGATCGAGTGGCTGGAGTGGATGCTGTATATAGCAGGTCTTTGCCTGTGAAGCTGAAATATCTTTTGGAGGTTGTTCACACATTTTAATGTTGTCCATTCCACCACTCCTCCTTTCTAGAGCCCAATCTCCCAACTGAGGCTGTCAAACTATGCCTGTGCAGTGTGAATGCTATACTATTGTGAAAAAACAGGGAGCTGCAGGTGAAGAAATGCTCCTCTGCTGAGTTACTGGACTCTCAGCTGAGAAAACTGAGTCCAATTCTTAATTTGCTTTAGACATTTGGGGGTGAAAAGCAATGCCCCTGACTGTTAAGAGATGAATGCCAGTTTCTAGAGCTTCTTTTTCAGCTTCCTAATTTGAAACATGTGAAGGTTTTGTTCTGTTTTAATATAAGGATGTTATTTTCTTGCCATTTCTTTTCACACCTAGTATCTCAGACCCGCTGAAAAAACCTAGCCTAAGGCATTGCATGACTGAGAATATTTTACATTTTTGCTTTGACTGGTGGACATTGTATTTCATATTGCTTTGCCTCAAATTCCTTATATATAACTTGGAGGTATTTTCTCTTCCATATTTCATACATATCTTTTGAGGAAGTTCCACATACTCGCACTGCTATCATAGAGGTCAGCACCACAGATAAGCCCATGAGACCTCTTTTTTTTTTAAAAAAAATTCTTGGCAAGATTTGAATTGCATAGAGCACATGAGGAAAACCCAATGCTGAAGATAAAAGACAGTGTTGAAAAGCCATGATTGTTAGTCTTCCTGAACTTTGAATGATACCATAGTCCCATGGAAAAATGATATACATAATAGTGAAATTTTAAAAGTATGTTGAGCGTACACACAAGCATAAAGGGCAAACCTGTGCTGCTCAGGCCGCCTAAGTTGTGCTGGGTTTTAGCTTTTAACTGTTTGGTTTAGTAGCCTTATTCAGAGGTATGACAGATTCAGTCATAATTTTCTCAGCATGGTTGTACAGTTAAATTCACACAAGCAGCAGGAAACACGTATCTTGATCTCCGCAAAATAAATTCTTTTACAGAATCTTACCTTTCTATCAATAGATACGATATTTTAGAAGAGATACCTGCATGGTAGCTAAAAATTGTCATGTGGGCTGTTAAAATCACGCAATTATGCATTTGATATTTTTAAAATTATCTGTAAAGACAGTTTTGAAATTCGACTCTATGAAAGGTGAAAACAAAACGTAAAGGAGAAATAAGATTTTACTTTTTCTAACCATAGTAATCTGTAATAATTTATATTTTTATTATGATTTAGTGGCTTTGTAATTTGGTCTTGTCCTTCCAAAATGCCCAACTTAATGAACTTACACAATCTAGCAATATCATTAGTGTTGTTTGGGAACTCTTTCATAATGTGAAGGTTTTTGTCAGCTAAGAGGACAAAGTTGTGATGTAACATAGCTGACACCACCACTGGAAAGGTAATTTCAGATTTATTTTGAATGCAGTCTTACTCCTTGTCCTTTCCTGCTGAGTTTTACATGAAAAAAATGAATGACTGGTTCCTTTCTTCTTTTTTGTTTGGGTTTCGAAAGAAATCATTATGTACCTTTTCTGACAATGTAGAATCTTTTATCACTTTCAGTGCAATAATCGTCTTCTTAGGGGTTTTCTTTTGGGTGACTGTTACGCCCATCTCTAGCAGAGCAACATAAACCTTGCATCTCGGGGTTAAACAGGAGGTTTTTAACAGAACATTTAAGAATATTAGAACTTAAAATGGTTCAAGTAAAATAAAAACAGGGTTATTTTAGCCTGGGGAGAAACTCAAAAGATTTGTCTTGGTTTGTAGTTCTTTGTCTGGCAAGAAAGAGGAGCAAGGAATGAAGAAATGGTCAAAGCACTAATGGGATTAGAACACTCTGTTGTATTACTCCTTTCTAGTAAATGCCAGCTGATTGTTCTCTCCAAATAGAGATGGCCCACTCAGAAGTGGGCTGGTAATTCTACAGGCAGGAAACCCTGTTGACTGAATAGCAGAGAGGAGTATAGCAGGGAATAAAAGGTGTTGCCCTTTGTGCTAAGAGCTTCTTGGAAAAAAAAAGGGATAAATTGGCATCTAATACGTGTAATATTCTGCTTTCCTCCAACAATAGCCTATTTAATTAGAAAAGCATCTTTATATGTCAGCATGTTCTGTTTTTGTATATGTTAAATGCTATTATAAATAGATTTAGTTGATGCTGTTTCATATTTGGGCTGTAGATAAGGATGACAGTGAATATAGTTAATATGATACTATCACGAACACTTCTCATATGGTTAAACTGGAAAATCTGTTTCTTTTAAGTCCAGTGGGATACTGCTTACTCAACTGTACTATTATTTTTCTAGGAAACAATGCCTCCACCATCCCACACTGCATTTTCTGGCCATCATTTACCATTCGTGGGTTTCACATATACAAGTAGCTGGTAAGTTAAGAGTTCCAGAATTGTCTGTAGGCTAGTTACATAGTATTCTAACTTTCTGTCTTTGAAACCTATTGAATAGATACCAAAGAATGTGGTTTATTGAGGAAATTTGTAGGCCATAATCTAAAATGTTGTCTGTTCAAAAGAATGAGCTCTCTGCAGGTAAAATTTACATACATGCAAAGGTCAGCACCAGTGCTCAGGAGAGTTTTGCTGAGAAAGGTAGTTATTAGACAATGTATAAAGTTAATTGCACATGACAAAGATGTGTGGATCCAGGCAGGACTTAGTTTATTAGACATTAAACCAGTTTTATTTCTAGCCCTTTGACCCTTCCGTAAGTCTGAACAGAAATTTCGTAAAAATTACTTTAATTGATACCTGGTATTAATGTTGTATTTATTTCACTCATTTTCATCACTAAATTAAACAGTAACAGGGAAGTCCCTGTATGCTCCTTGTTGTTTATGGAAATAAATAAAGAAAGAATGTTTACAACCATTGAAAAACCAGGGCTGCGTTTCTGCTGGGAATGTGACTATGTCCTAGAATGTCCTAAACTTCAAAAGGATTATTTGCATAAGTAGTAGCATGTGTACATGAGTAGCCACAGCATTTCTGACATGTCCATGCCCTAGTTGTTGTGGGATAATTTCACACCATTTGTTGTGACTCTTTTCTTTAAAGCATTTGTGATACTTGATTAACTGTTTTCAAATGAACTATTACTGTAATCTTAACTGTCGAGGCTGTTCCTTTTTGTTGTCTGGCTAACATAGACTGTCCATAATGATTTTTAATCAGGAGCTCATCCACTTCTGTGTAACAAAAAAATGCACTGAGGAGATCAGGCATGCTAGGTAAAAATGAGTTCAATTTTCAGTGAGCACATACTAACAAGGTATTCTTTGATGTTATAATAAATAGCATAGTAATTAACAACTTAAACAAACTGTTTATTGGTTTTTATAGCACTACTTTAAACCAGCCTGTTGTAAAATCCAGTACTATTTATTTTTTTCCCCCCAGTGTGCTTTCAGACCGCAGCTGTCTAAGACTGACAGCTGGACCACCCTCCATGGATCTTGATGCCAGCATTCAAAGAACTTTGGAGGATAGTTTAGCAACAGAAGCTTATGAGAGGAGAATAAGACGTCTAGAACAGGAAAAGCTTGAGCTTAGTAGAAAACTGCAAGGTATGGTCATTAAAAAAAGTCATTCAATCACTTTTTAAACTTAGATTAGCTTGCAGCTTTGTAAGGCTAATTTAGATTAGCCTGCAGCTTTGTAAGGCACTGTTTATACTGTGGAAAAAAAGTAAATATACCTCCTGGAATGCTTTCTAGCAGAAAATAATTCTCTTCATTATTTCTGTTGACAAATTAAATTTCTATTACTCTTTATGCCTGAAATACACCATATATGCAGCTTCCTATGCTAACTTTGTTCTCACTGTACCTTGATCACTATGGCATAAACATTTCATTCTTAGAACTTCTAAGAACTTAGTTTGCCCAGCTGACAGTTACTGAAAGATTGGCACTTAATAGTTGGAAATTACAAACTGTAGAATGCCCAGTGCAGGGTCTTTGGCATGTCTTAATTTATCAGTGGTACCTCTTTGATCTCCTCAGATGTCAGGAGTAATTTGTCTCTCTCTCTTCCATCTTTTTCTAGAGTCCACCCAGACAGTGCAGGCTCTGCAGTATTCAACAGTGGATGGCCCAATAACAGCAAGCAAAGACTTAGAAATTAAAAGTTTGAAAGAAGAAATTGAAAAGTTGAAGAAACAGGTAACAGGTATGTTATAAATATTGATGTAAAAATTGTAGCAGGAAACTGTATTTTGTCAAGTTTTTTTTCTTCCTATTGTAATGCTAGTTTTCCTTGGCTTTCTAAAAGAGTTTTCCAGTCTATTTTTAGTTTTCATTTTACCCCTCACTCTTCCTTTGTAGCTCAACATTTTCTCCAAATTCAATTTAATTTGAGTTTTTCAAAAGGGTATTTTTCTGTGAGAGAGGACACAATGGGCCATGAGGCTGCACTTCCAGCAGCAGAACTGACCAAAGAAAACTGCCACCAAAATAGGTCCTGCCTACAGCTGCATGGCCCCTTTTTGATCTGTGCATTCCCTGGACTCTCTCATGACTTTAATTAACTCAATTTAAAAAGGCAAATGCTGTTAGATAGAGAGAATTTAATCAACTTATGCTCAGATAAATCAGCACAAGATGGGCAATAGAAGCATGTGAGGAGAGGGCAATGAGAGGGAGAAAAACCACCTTTCAGCTCTGCTGTCAATGAACTATCATTCCTTACAAAACTGAATGTCTATTTTCTTTGCTTCTGAGACTTCTTGAAGATTTTATGAAAACTAAAGTTTTGGCTATCAAGTACCTCAGTACTTTAAGCTTGAAAAGTGGTTTTGAAATCTGTGCAGCTAAAGAGATTAATTTTTAAAATTATTGTTATGCTGCCTTTCATCAGAACTCCCAAACTAGTCAAAAAGCAAAGATCTACTTAGTCCAGTATGTGTGCTTTACAGAGGCAACAGGAGACATTTAGGGAATGATCCATCTTTTTCCAACCTTACTTTCCCAGATTCTGGGCAATTCATGTTTTAAGAACTTTGAGAGGGAGGGCTTATGTTGCACTACCATATTGAATCTTGCTATGAGTGAACCATTTGCTGTCTATTTAGCTAATACCTTTTTAGCCTACTTTAAAGGCTAACTACTAGTGTTCAGTATTCTTGATTCGATGTTCTGAATTAGGTTAAAGGGGATTTTCTCTCACAGTGATTCATAGCATAGGACTCCTGCTATCCAGCTCCATAATGCTGTATTTCAAATAGGATCTTGAGAGCAGAGACATCTCAAAAAAGGGAAGAAAGGAAGCACAGCAAGATTTCTTTTTTTTTTAGGAAAATTAACAAGAGACTGTTAGGTATCAGGTCTGGAACCAGAGAAACAGGGATGAAAATCCAATTAATCTTATAGAAATAGGAAAATGTCTGTATTTTGTGTGAAAAATCAGACACAAATAGTGGTAGATACATCTCTATTATATGACCATATTTACCTGAGGCAAAGGAAGAAGAAACAGCCAGAAAGGTTGGAGGAAACTACAAAAAACATTTGTTCTGGTTTGTATGTGTGACAAGACTTCATTCAGTTCCTGAAAGTGTCAGGAACGCCAGCAGCGACACCCACAGAAAGAAGAACTTGAACTTAACTCGCAGACACTGCAGTTGATGTGTTTAGACTCTGCAGCTGCCTTAGGGGCAGGAACAGCTACGTGTGAGCTGCAGAGTGCAGCACATAGATTACAGCCTGTTAAAATTGTGTAGTCTGAGAAAAGCCTGCTACAGATACACATTTGGACAGCTGCTCTGGCGTGATGCAGCGGTTTTGTATTGTACCATAGGCATTATTTTGGGATGGGAACATGGCTTAGCTAGCTCAGGGAGGATCACTCTGGTTTGAGTGATGCCATGTCGGCACTATGTCAGGACAAAGGTTTTTTTTTTTAATTGCTCTCCAGCCAAATGTCCCTCCTCTTGCTGCTGTAATGAGGATAAAGACAACATGATCAGAAACCCCTGCTCTGCAGCAGTCCTTAGCTCTGGTTTTGAGTCTTAGGGACCACTGAAAGGCAACATTTACAAGAACAGCTTTTGAATGAGACCAGCCATTCATAGAAAAGCATCAGGATCAGCTTTAAATTATATTTTATTCTTTACTATTGAGCTGCAACTTAGATTTTAGTTCGTGGCTGAACGTATCAATCGCTTCCTTTGGTAATGAGAAAAAAAAAATAGTAAAGGTATGGAAACATTCCCCAACACAATTGCTAGCCCTTTTCAAAGTGAAAAGCAGTCAAAGTCTGGTGAAGGTGGTTGATAATGAGAAGGTTTTTCCTAAAGTAATTTTCTGCTTCACACCACATATATATTTGTGTATTTATTCCTAGACAGAATGTGTACTTTAGGAGTTCAGTTTGGAAGTGAATAATGGGATCAAATGGGGAAGATGTAGAATTGTCTAACCCATCCCCAGTCACCATACAACTTTGCCAGGATATACTTGAATGCTTTGTCTGATCCAGCCATTTGTTAGAAAATACTCATTTGTGCCTCGTAACTAATACAAGCAAATCTGATAAAGTAAAAAGAGAATATTCTATTTTACTTGATTTTATGGGGGTTTTGAGATAGATTTTAAAACTATATTAATGACAGAATACAGAAACAAACCAAGTGATGGCCATGTCTGAATGCTTCCAAATGTCGGTGAGCTAGTTCCAAGTTTTCAGGATAGTCCTTAAAAGATCTAATTTTTCTACTAGATCTGATGAACTTTAAGAAGGTTCAGTTCAGATGCAGAGCTGAACTTTCTATGCTTTGGGCTCATCTCTTGGGCAACTAAATGTAATGTAATAACATATTACAGTGAGTGTTTGCATGTATTATCTAAAATGTTAGTTACAACTAGGGTGATTAAATGGAAAATTACCCTTTACAACACATATGTCACAACTAGCTTTTTGTTACATTCTTTAACCTGTTTTACTGCCTCTTCTGAAGCTGTAAGAGTAAACACCTGCTTAAAAAGGTAATAAAGAATGAACTCAAAATTGTGTCAAATTCAGGAGTGTCACTGGGGGGGCTTAGGAAAATACATTTTTCTTGTCTATCTGGTTTTCCAGGAAATGACAAGCTAGCATATGCTTTCAATTTTTGAGGTCAAAGTTATAATTTTTGTTCGCTAAGTTACATAGGAGAAAACTTTGAGGAATCTTTAATATTGCCAAATATGTAAAGGGCAGCAATGCAAGAAGAAAACAGAGCCGTGGAACAAAGTAGTTCATGCACAGAAGAGAGATTTATCTTGGCTCAGCAGAGCCATATATAAACTTTCTTTTCACTGGTGACTTCAGAGTAGACTACATAAGGGAGGCAGTTAATAATTTCTGGCTCTGAGCTACATCTCTTATTTAAGTGCATTCTTTCAAAATTTTAAACAAGAGTCATTGAATTAAAACAATAGTGAATATTTTTCTGGGTATAAGCTAATGGTATTCATTTGCTTATAAAATTCTTGTGTTTCAGAAATTAACCCTCTTAAAAATGTATGTGTTTTTATATTTGATTTCTCCAAGAGCCAGTCTCTTAGGGTTACATTTATGAAAATGTAGTTAAAGGCTCTCATTAAGAGTATAGATGGGTTCCTGTTCTTTGGGTAAATACAAATGGTCTGAAGACCTGCCACAACTGAAATAAAAGACAACATGTCCAGTGATTTCACAGAACTTGGAATTAAATTACCCCCATATATATCTTGCTTTAAAGTCTTGATTTTAAGTAAAGAGTACGAGGCAAAATAAACCCCACTCACTAGCTAGAAATTTTCAGTTGCCGTACTTTAGGGATTTCAGTTTTTCTTGTAGAATTTGAGGGTATTTATATGACATTATTTAACTGGGCCATAGAAATATACTGTCACTGCATAACTGACTGTTGGTAAGAAACTGGCTGCAATAGTTCTCCTTTATTTATAGTAGTAATAAAGCAGATCACATAAAAACAAGTGGTTTTCACACTAGAAATAAGTAAAATCAGCTGAAGTTAATTTTAAGAGTATTGACAGGAGAACACTTGCCAGCTCTTGAGTGACCCATTATTTTTACTGTTTCTTTCTGGGGGAAATTAGGGGAGGAGGGAAACTGTTTATAATTACAGTGTAATAAAAGATGTATTATATATTACATCACAGCACATAAAAGTCAAATGTATAAGTTGTGTTAAAGCATACATTACAGAATTATGTACAGAGCATGGTTATTATAATGTGAGAAGACAATTTGTTATCATTTTCTGTGTTGTATTTCAGCAAGCTGTGACCTTTCACTCTGCTCCCTTAAAAGCAGATAATGGCAGCTGCAACAACCTGCTCGTATTCTTAACCAGATAAGAATTGCCTGATTTTGTGATCAAATGGAAACCAGAAAGAATATTGAAGGGGCTTCAAGCAGCTAGGCTTTGCTATTCTAGAATTATGATTTTTCCCTTAAAGTATTTCAAATTCTGCTGCTTTTTCTAGAATCTGGTCAGCTAGAACAGCAACTCGAGGAGGCCAGCACTGCAAGGCGGGAATTGGATGATGCTTCCAGACAAATAAAGGCTTTTGAGAAGCAAGTCAAAACACTGAAGCAAGAGAGAGAAGATCTTAATAAGGTAAAAGCATTTTGTCACCAACTCTTCTAAGCCCTCAAGACTGTTTTATTTTTGTTCATTTTGCTTGTAATAACTTTCAAGTGTAAAACTAATGAGCAGATAACAAGTGTGTAGCATGACCTACTTAGCTTTCTGCCTTTTTTTCTGAAGGACATTATTTAACACGTTGTCTGTAGGACTGCTGGGTGGTCCTAAGTGATTGCTTCCAGTGAACAACTCCATGATCCAAATTGCACAGTGGCTGCAAAAAAGGTTTTATAGCTTCACATTAAGGTGATAATGATAGGGGTTAGAAGACAGAGTAGAGAAGAACTATTCCAGACAATTTAATCTGAAGTATGGGTGAGACTTTAACAGTGAAAAAATGTGAAGAATATGGTATTAAGGCTGTGTCACAGAAGAGTTTCCAGAAGGGAGATGTGAAAAGTTGCCCAAATATGAAGATTGAAAAGTAATTTGAAATCACTATAGTTAAAGAATATTGGTTTTTATTTCTTCTTCTCTATCTCCCTGATCCTTCATTTTCTTATTTATAACATACTTTCATGGCTCTTTTTTGTATTCATTATTAGATCAACCTGTAATCAGGTGTGAAATACATAAACCTGTTTTTCATCATGATTATATTGGCCCAGTATTTTAGAGTCCACACTAAAGTTGATGTGCCAGCTCTGTTTAACACTGTTTCTTCTGACCCTTAAGGCTCTTAAAATGTTGAAAGCTGCCAGTTTGTCCCAGAAAGACCATCTCTCTTCTAAACCAACTCATATGGTTAGGACTTCTTTTTAAGAACCTCAGAAACGTTTTTAGATTTACATGGATATTAGCAGTGCCAAATATTAATTCTTCCTGTTGATCTTCTTTTTATCATGAAATTTGCTTTTCCTTGCTTCTTTTTTCTGCTCTGGTTTGACTGAACATCACTGAACTACTTAAACTGTTGTGGTCCCTCACTGGTAGCGTGGTGGCACAAATCTAGGGCACAACAAGGTTTGTGAAGGTAAAGTGCTGTGGAATTATCACAGCACTAGCAGTGTTATTTCATGCTGGTTCTTTGAAAAGAATAGTTATCATACATTGCTTTTATTCACTGCAGTGTTTTGTTGCCTGAAACTTTCTCTAATATTTGATATGAAGGTGCAGTGTATGGAAATCATATTTGCCATTGCAGGCCAGTTTTCAAAAGCTTTTTGAGTAAAAATTTTCATAGAGCAGAGTTTTTCATTCAATGCAAAACCTTTTTTTTTAATCATTTAGCACTTGAGATTCTTGTAATTTATTTAAGTACTTTTTAAAAAACAATGCTAATGACATTTTTGCATTAAGAAAGCAAGGTATTTTTATATTGTAATGCAAGTGCTTGAAAACCATTGTGTTTATCTGTAATAATGGACTGGATTCCTACTTGGTTTACATTTATGCAGTTTAACTCTAGTAGTGTAAAACATGCCTCTTTCCATATTTATAGAGGCATGCAATCTGTATTGTAGATGCATTCATGAAATAAAAAAAAATACATAGTTTCTCTTCACTCTGGAAAAGGTGTTAGATGCGCATCCAAAGACAAAATTGGCCTTGCAGCTTTCTAGGCTTATTACTGAATTCTTTTTTTAAACTGTAGGAACTGGCAGAGTCTAGTGACAGATTAAAATCCCAAGCCAAAGAGCTGAAAGATGCACACAGCCAGCGGAAATTGGCAATGCAGGAGTTCTCAGAGATGAACGAGCGGCTGACAGACTTGCACTCTCAAAAACAAAAGCTTGCCCGCCAGCTCCGAGATAAGGAGGAAGAAATGGAAGTGGTGATGCAAAAAGTAGAAAGTTTAAGGCAAGAGTTACGCAGAACAGAGAGACTTAAAAAAGAAGTAAGTGGTGAGAAGACTGTTTAGACTCTATGAAATAAGTTATATGTAAGGTTTTCTGAGTATTATTTTTTTTATTTGTAAGTCTTTAACCTTTTGTTTGTTGTTTCAAACAGTACCAGTTTTGTTTTCTAAGAATTTGAAGTGTTCCGTTTGGTGCTGAAGATTTCTCTCTTATATTGAAAACCATCAATAGATTTTGGAAAAAAAAAAAAATAGATTCCTATCTATTAAAAACGTATGTACTTTTGTAGCTGGAAGTCCAAGCTGAAGCTGCAGCTGCTGAGGCATCCAAAGACAGGAAATTGCGAGAGAGGAGTGAACAGTACTCTAAACAGTTGGAAAGCGAAGTAGAAGGGCTAAAGGTTAGTCTGTTTTGATATTAACACCTGCAAACTTACTAGTCAACTAGGACTTGGATCTGTTTGATTGCTTTCAGATGTAGGACAAAAGGGTTTTGTCCGTCTGTCACTTCAGTCAGTGCTAAATGTTAACACAGGCATGCGTTGCATTATTGCCCAGAAAAATGAACATTTGCCTGATGTGCTATTTCTTAATACTCAACCATGTCTTACCACATTGCTTCCATTAATACTTTGTTTAACTTTACCTGTTAAAAGCTTTTTTTTTTAGTATAGGATGGTTGAATATTTGGAGGTAAACCTGCATCTAGGCAGGTTTCTGTATAGGTGTTCTGTCTGCTGTGTTGTTCCTCATGTTTCCTGCACAATAGATGTCAACTGATGTAACTGTAAAGGAACAGTTTTAGCCCATTCTGCCCCTCAGCCAGAAGATGAGGCATTTTTGCCCAAGAACAGCATTGAGCATGAAGATTTTGTTTATATTGATGAGATTGCTCACATGTGTATGTGATTTTATGAGAAGAAATTTAAGGCAGCCAAGAATGTTAGCTGTTATTTTATTCTGTGATTTAGCATTTTATGCAGTGCTCTTAAGAAGTTAGGGTTTCAATTACTCAATAATTGAATGAGAAAGTTTTTAATTTACATATGAGGATTGCTGTTCATTTACAGCAAAATCCTGTTCCAAATGTTTCATGCAGTAGGGTAATCCTAAACTTTTTGGGCAAAACGTGAGATTAGTCCTAATCTGGTCTAAATTTAAATCAACAACCAAGTTTTTTTTTCATTAAAATTCTCTGGGACATTTATCAACATTAAGTTATGGCACAGAAAATTTGGTGGGTTTTTTGCAAACATTCTTTTATTTGGCCTTCCTTTGCTAAAAGAAAATAAGGAAATCCATTCAATATGAAGTTTGAATTAATAAAGTTTCTACTGCTGTGAATTCAGATTGTTATCCGAAAATTAACATGTGTTTCTTCTGCTTCCATGAATCTTCCCCATTGGCAAAGAGTTTGTATGACAGTTTAAGAGGCAAGAATTTATGGGAGATGTACTGAGAATAAATGATACGCTGATTTATAACAACAGGGCAAGTTTATCAGAAGAGGAAAAGGGAATTTTAGCTTTCTTGGTAATATTTTACAATTCAGTAAGCACACTTTGGATCTTGTGTGGTTGTTGTGATACTGGACTGTCCATTCAGTAAAAGCTCTGCATGGCTCCTTAGTTAAGTTCAGGGAGCTCTCCTACACAAAAGTAAGTATTTAAAGAAGAAAGGAAGGTTTCTCCAAATGAGAACCGAAAAGACCATAAATGATGGCAGGTTAAGTGTAAACAGTATATTGAGGGCTAAATGAAGAGAATTTAGGAAGCACTTTGTAGGGGATGCTCAGAGTGATTGTGGGAAGTTCTTTAAATCCAAAGTAGGAAACCTCAGGAAACTCATGAGGCTACTTGGGGATGGAAAAGGCAATCTCTGAGCTAATAGGGCTGTGGCAGAAATGCTCCACAAGGCTTTCGTGTGTCAGCCTTCACTGCTGAAGCAAGGGAGGTTGCCACTGTCAGGGTTTGACACTGGCTAAGTGCCAGGCACCCACGAAAAACCTATTCACTCATTTTCCTCTGCTATAGCTAAGTAGAGGTGGGGAAATTAAAACGAAAACTTCATGAGTTAAGGATTAGGGGAAAAACATTTTAAGGGCAAAACAGGCTCAAAACTCAAACAGTATAAAGAAAATTTATTATTAACAGAATTAAAAGTAAAAACGGTAATGAGAACCACAATAAACCTTTAGAACACCTATTTTCTTCCCAGCCCCTCCCTCTTTCCCACCAACAGCGCAAGGAGGCAAAACATGGGGTTTTGGTCAGTCTTTCACTATCTAAGAATCTTTCTTCAGTTCGTTCAGGGAGAGGAGTTCTTTCTTCTGTCGTGCCGTGGGGTCCTTCCCACGGGAGACAGTTCTCTATGAATTTCTCTAGCGTTGTTTTAATTTTCACAAACAGCAGCCCACCCGACCTGCTGTGAGTCCCTCCCACGGGCCAAGCAGTCTTCCCAAAACTGCCCAGCGTGGGTCATTTTAGTTCATGGGGTTTAGTCTTTTAAGGATAAACTGTTCTAGTTTGGAAGCAAGGGTTCTCTATCTCCAGAAGCAAGGGTCTTCTCTCTCTGTTCGAGCTCCTCCCTAGATTACAGCTTTTCAGCATCCACGCGCTCCAGC